>BGPT01000965.1:168736-192887 GCA_003297045.1 Symbiodinium sp. clade C Y103 | reverse complement strand
CTATCTAGCTATCTAGCTATCTATCTATTTATCCATCCATGCATCCATCCATCCTATCTATCCATCCTATCCAGCCATCCATCCATCCATCGATCTATCAATCTGTCTGTCTGTCTGTCTATCTATCTATCTATCTATTTATCTATCTATCTATCTATCTATCTATCTATCTATGTCTCTACCTACCTATCTATCTAGCTATCTATGTATCGGTGTNATCTATGTTAAAAAATGCGCCACTGTACTTGCCCACTTTATTTTCAAGTCCAGCTCCCTGCCGAGCTAGCTTTCGTCCCTTACCCCTGGGCCTCAAGTACATATCCACTTGGTTCACTGGAACTGCAGGTCCAAATGAGTTGTTAGCAAGACTGGAGATTGATGTCCGCCAAGTCCATTGAACTATGGCAATAACACCAGCAGGGTTTCAAAGAAGTCTGATGGTCAAATACGCAACACACATAAACAATTTGGTGGGTCTCTTGGTATACGCTACCTGTCCTCCCCATGGCCACATCTTCATCCGGAGGTTCCACCGCAGGTGTTGGTATAAGCCTTTGGAAACAGGCCTCAGACATTTGCAAGATTCAGAAGATCAGGAATCGACGATGGAAATAATCCAACAAGTAATAATCCCTTTGATTTTAGAGTTTCTATTGGGTAACGTTCATCACTTTGACTTTTGGCTCTTTTAAGAAGCCCAACAAATTGAAACAGGTACACCATGTCCCATTCCCGGCTCATCCGCCCCAATGCCGTCGTGCTGCATCTTTCGCGGCCGTCAGGCAGCAATCCCGCCTGCGAATGCGAGTGTGGCGACGGGCTCTTTGCTGGCTGGACTGTGGGTTCGCGGAACTGTGGGAGGATGATCTATCTCTCAGATGGTCCACCCATATGATTTTTTCAGTGTGGGGATAGCTGGATAGAATGGCATATACTGGGCATATAATGTGGGTAAAACAATAATAAACCACCCATTTTGGAAGGGTTTATACCACCTATTTATGGTGATTTGGGGGATGGTTTATTATTGTTTTACCAACATTACCGGGCATATACTTGGATCATTATGATTGGATGGAATGGGATATAATGGGATGGAACCTTTTTTTTCACAGGAATTCCCCACCCCCACCGACAGGAGGTGATATTCAAATATTCCCTGAATTATTCAATGGGTTTGTTAAGGGTGGTGAATCTTGACCACCAACAACCACGTCTATAGGGCTTAACCATCTATTATCGAGTGTTTGTTTGAAAAACTCCCCCAGGTGAGTATGGGTCACCCTGTCCTTCACATCAAAAACTGCAGCTGGCATGATGGCATTGTGTGATTCCCCATACCCTGTGGGCAAGACTGAATATCTAGGGGTCAAACCCGAAGAAGTTGTTGCTTTCGGCTTCATATGGGGTCATATGGGGATGAATGAAAACCAGTGAAATAGCATATTTTGGGGGATGACCATACAGCTATACCAGCGATTTTGATGTGAAAACCAGAGTACCAGAGTTTTGATCCGTAGCCATGTTCAAAGATGCAATGTTTGCATCTTCGTGGGCATGCGTCATGTTCGCATGCGCTTTTTACAGAATCCTGGCTTTCCCAACTGGGTATGGGTAAAAATTAAAGACCTGGAAAAACCACAGATTTCTGTCAACTCCTAGTATTACCCATCCAATGATTGGGGTACCGGTACCTAATGACTTGACCCATATCCAACGAATCGGACAAGATCTCCAGATCCCTCTGTTGAGATGGACCAGGATACCGAGTACACTTGGAGTCATCATTTTAGCGCTGGTCATCAACACAGGCACCGGGTCGGCAGCGTTCAGCGTTCAGACGATCCAAGCGATTGAGCCACAAAAGATGAAGGGGCGCCAGGTTTCGGAATATTTTATATCGTCAGACAGACATTTATGTATACAATTATGCGATAGAATAATATAATGTATACTATAGAATCTATGTAGTATAAATATATGCATATATATACATATTTGTAGATAAATAGATAGATGGATGGATAGATACATAGATGGATGGATGGATAGATGGATGGATAGCTAGCAGGATAGATAGATAGATTAGATACATTAGATAGATTAGATTTTATAGATAAGATAGATAAGATAGATAAGATAGATTCGATAGGTTAGATGATTAGATAGATTGGGTTGATAAGATAGATAAGATGAGATAGACAGCTAGGTAGATAGGTAGGTAGGTAGGTAGGTAGGTAGGTGGGTATCACATGTATACAAGTCTTCCCCCACACCGATCCCTTGGAAAAACTGACAGGTTACGGCTGGCTCGTCGGCAAACTTGTACAGGCGCGCTTTGGTGTGCTGGTCTCCTAGGATTGGTGCCTGGCAGGTGGTGAAAATTCCCCAAGGATTGAGCCCGGATTGGGCACTTTGATACAACATTTGCAGGCGCCAAGTTCTCATTTGACTCTTCTCTAGTCTTAGTTGTTCGAAGGCAGACATTGCAACTTTTGTATTGACTTTTTTGAGTGGGGGCCCGACAGTTCAATGATTTTTTGGCCCAGGAGTTTGAACTAGTTTGAAGAAGTACAGTTGAATTCGTCTATTGAAATAGTCAGGCTTGTATTGGAGCATCTTATTGTTCGCCTTTGAAGTCACGACTCAAGAGTTTAAGACACACTGTTGAGTCGCAGATGCCAATTAGTTGCACTTCACTTTATCATTTTTGAGTATTTTGGGGTCTCATCGCCCACCCAAATTTCAAAGATTTGAGCCATATTTTCACCTTTTTCCCCAGGATTTAAACATGATCAAAAAAAAAATCCAAAGATTCAAACCACACCATGGCCTCGCAGCTGCATCGAGACGCATTTGTTGAGGCCTTTTCCACGATTGACCGTGCCATCGCAGATGCCTTCAGCTTGCTGTTGGTCTACTTCATAGGATGGGCCAAAGTAGGTCGATAGGGCCAGCTGGGGTAGATCGATACCATTCGATGGGGCTTTAGCTTCAAACAAGGAAAACACATATATATATATATGTATATATATGGAGTTTTCACAATGTTTTCACCAGAAACGCTGCTGTCTGCCCTCTGAGTTGGGTGAAGCTATGGCTTCAGTCAGGGCAGGGTGAAGCTTTGGCCATGCAGGAGATCCGCTGATGAATGGCACCAGTTTAAGCAATATGTTGGGATCCCTGCCGCGGGGGTCGGGGATGTTCATCTGGGGCTGGGACATGAAAGCAAGAAAAAAGATGATGGACCTTCGGCTGATAATACGAAATACTTCCCAATCGAAGCCCTGATTTCGTATTGGATCTATTCATTTGGGGAGTCCATATGTTTTTTTTTCTCTTACATTCATGTATATCTAAATATATGAAGCCGTCTACACGTATATCTACACATTAAGGGGGTGAATGGCTGCTTTAATCTTGGGCCCCAAGAAATGCAGGATCCCAGAGGTCCCAAGATTTTTTTCACCGGAACATGGAACCATATGGAACCCAGATTTGTGGCTACAAAAAAAAAATAACAGGACACTTGGGGTTCCATGCTACCCTCGGGAAATCAAACATTGACGATTTCCCCATATTTTCCCATTTCAACATATTAAAAGCTTCATATTTCGGGGGATGATTCCAGCAAGCATGTTAAATAACCAGAGTCAGCTGGGGCTGTGGCATGTTGCTATTACCCTGCATCAGCTACACCTGAGGTGTCTCAACTTAGTCGCCTTTATTGTGCCACTGAGCCACTTGGGCCTCTGCGAGGGCGAGTCGAATCGGTCATGGATTGGTGGCCCCCATTGGGAATGAGGATGAAGGACATAACCCTACAATTTATTTGAGAAAAAACCTGTGTCCTTTAAGTGAAAGTTGGGGATCTATTTTTCGCAGGACTTGCAGATTCATTTCACAAAGATGGGGCAGCTGCCAGAGGATTTGTATCATGAACAACCATGGCTATTGACTGCGGATATGAGGCATCCTGAACTCGGGAGACACCGAGGAAACAATCAGCTATGCAAAACACCATCTCACCATTGTTTTCAGAACATTTCGACATATTTCAACACATCTGAAAAAAATACATCATGGCAATGTGATGCACCGTTGTACCATCTTGTACCTTTTTCGTTTTTTTTTGTCTATTCCAGCAATTCGCAAGTGTTGGCCACGTCGCGGCTTCATGGCCACTGGGCTTCCCCGAGGCACCAGCATCTTTGCAGTGGCCTCTAGTGAGATGCAACGGGTCATCCGCGCAGCGGATCTCATCGAAGGCAGGGTTTACACACCTCAGCCACAAAAAAAACACATGTATTTATCATGTGTATATATATATATAAATACAACAATGAAAATAATGGCAACACTGATATACAACAATAATGATAATGATATATATATATATATATAATGATGATTAATAAAAATCATAACAATGATGATAATCAACATATAGAACACGCATGTGTATGTATGGGCCTATTTTGACGCTTTCAAAGGTTTGTCACCCGCAAAACTGCCTTTGACCAATGTTGTCCAGGAAAGACGACGGGCGAAACCGAGGTGACCGATTCGGAAGAGGCTCGGTTAAGACGGGCATGGAACCAGCTGCGGTGCGGAGATTGAACGATGAATGAGTTCCACAAAAAACATGGGAATTTCATCCACTCGGTCCGAGATGGGGACTGCGGGGTCAATTTTTCCAGCGGATGATGCGGATGAAGATAGGATACCAAAGTGACATCCCCTGAGTGTCCCAGGATAGACTGCAATGATTGGGTATGGTCGGATTAATGTGATTAATCAAGAGTTGACCTTCTGAAATGGTAGGTGTAAGGGATACCCCCCGTTCCCAAGGTGGAAAACATGAGTCTCCAAGACGGTTACCAGATGTTTGAGGATGTTTGTGCCGCTAGCTTGTCGAGATCTACGACTTGGGTTCCCCACATCACCTGATGCTTCATTCCCAGGTTGAGTTTCACCAGTTCCTCCAAAGACCATGGTGATTCCCTGTGGCAATCAGCCATGGCAATGGCGCATTTCCGAGTGATAGATGATTTTCCCATTGAAACCTCCATCAGAATGTTTTTTTTCCTCATTACATCCATTATTTTCCTATGATTTTCCCATTCAAAAACCTCAATTTGTCGGAAAAAAGACCATCTGATGCAGACTCCCAGCGACACTGGGGATTCCAGCAGTAGCAGTTCACCGCCGGAAGAGACCTCAGAAGATGAAGAGGTGGGCGCACAAACGCATTTCTCAGAGAATCTGAAGATGGGAAGTGCTAGTAATTTTGGGGATATTTATGTGGATGATATGATCAAATATGGGATATAATGTGAGATATCACCAACAGTAATTATGATGTTTCGGTGCGTCTGAAAAATGAGGTTTACTCCCTGGCCGTTTTCATGGGAACGACGACGGTGGATTTGGGGTACCCTGCATGGAGCCAATCTTTTGCAGCACACTTGTAGCGCTTGGAGCCATCTTGCACCCGGAAAACATCGGCTTTTCATGCCAAGAAACCGGCTCTGATCCCAAGTGCCCGCCATGTTTGATGACACCGAAGGGTAATCAAAGGTTGGGTTTGCCGTGTAACAATATGTAACACGTATATATATATATATGAATCATTGAAAAGCTGTAGCAATGGTATTCCGGATCGGGCCATGCGAATCATTTTTGAACATCCGGAGCTATTTCGATTTCAGTTCACCAGGGTGCCGTCATTAGTTCGCCATTTTCCTTCGGAATCTACTAGAAATTCTTCAGATGAGTCACGAATGAGGTAAGCCCAATGATCATCATAAACCATCCTCAATTGGTTAATATATAGTTGATGTAAAAGGACCGCAGATTGGATGGTTTCTGGCATTGGGTTTACCACATTATAATTTTTTGCAAATGCCGCTTTTCAAGCACATTGCAAATACTTTGGCTATCTCCCGACTTGGCATCAGGTTACATTTCTCGGAACACCCATGCATCAAAGCTTCGAGGTATCATTGTGTTTCCTTTTTTCTAGTGATCAGCACACTAGTCCGATCCCCATTTTTCCACAAGCATTGCCTCCCAGAAATCCTGGTTTAGCATTGGATCTATTCACAAGCATGGGGGTATTTCATAGCAGAGGGATGGGACATCTATGAGGTTAGGGGTTAGCTGATGCAGCTCATCCAGACATCTTGATCGCACCAGGCAGCCCTGTCTCCTCACTGGGTGTCTTGGTGGCTAAATCAGACCCCTTTTTTTACAAATTATACCCATGCGCCCCCCTGCCCATTTAGACGTCGCGAGGTGCCCAGCGTCCCGTCTGGTGATCAAAGATGGCAATTGTTCAACTCCGATGTTCCGATTAAGACCTTCTAAGAAGGTCTTAATCGGAACATCATCTATAAGACTATAAGATTGGGGATTGTCCATTGCCATGTTTCATTACCAGAGAGTATATTTTTGGTGGTTCAGATCACCATGGTTCACCCCCATGATCTCCCAATTTTTGGCATCCAAGATCCGCCACCCTGATATTCCCGCAGGTTTTGTGGCGCTTCACCGTGTTTGGTTGACCTTCACCAGATTCATGACTGATATGTTTCATATATTACTGATCATCCATCTTTCTTGTTGGGTTTTTACCTACATTATGATCGTAAAACCTGCAGGTTTTTTTCGGCCATATCTTGACCGGACCCATGTTCGCAGGCCGCTAGGAACTGGCTCATCGCCCCGCTTCGTCAATCCCCAAGTTTTTTTAAACATGTTTGTTGAATCCACATTCTTGGAGCTTCAGTTGACTCAATACCCCGAGCTTTTATGGGTTAAACCCATTGAAAATCAGTCTGGCCCCCCAATCCTTGTTGCTTGAATCCCATTTTTGGGTGAACCAATAGATTTTTTAGGTATATATCTGGTCTAGATAAGTAAGTAGCTATCTTGAATCCTTGTTGATCGACCCCCACCAGTCAGTTCGAACATAACCTCCAAAAACGATGTCTACAAGTATTTTCGGGTCATTTTTCACAGTTTGCTATGGACAATCACCATTTTTTTCAGGTAAATCCTCCAACTGAAAAGATAGCAAACTCTCAGTTGAGCGGAGGGAATCAACTTATTAAGCGGACCAGTACCCCCAACCAGGCATACACTGTTTCTCTTACAGGCAAGTTGCAACCGTGGCACTGGTCAGCATCAATGATGTTCTATAATCGGTCTCTCTAAAAACGGGCTAATCCAAAATCCCGTGGGTTATCGTCATTTTTCCCATTTTAATTTTGCAAGTTTGGGGTATCTGCCAGTTTCAGACAAACCCAAATCTCATATTGACTCATAATGTTGGTTGTGTATTCCTACAAATATCCCCATTATAAGTGGTAACTGTCCCCATTTTCAGAAAAAGCCATCAGAATGATATTCCGACTATGTACCCATAAACTGGTATTGCACTCCCTGATTTTTGTTGGCTAAATCCCCCTTAATGTCCATAGCTATCCCCAATATACCGGTATAAATCTCCAATTTCGCCAATTTCACCTATTTTTGTTGGTGGACTCCCCAATTTCCATTCTTCTTGCTTAATCTCCCAATGTTGCATCCAACAAAATGGACACGTTGCGACTCTTAAGGTGCATAAGGCAGTCACACCCAAGTGTTCTAGTAGATTGTGATTTGGCTGTGCAGGTGCCTGTGACTTGTGTCAGGTGTAAAATGCATTCTGTTCAGGTACTGCAGCCTTCTGTTCAGGTGCCCTGAACATGTTTGATTGAAAGCTTTGCTGAAGCAGCAGAGCTTGTTTTGAACTACCCGCCCGCCCTGAGAGGGTGGAAAGGAGGCCGTGATCCTTAGTCGATTTGCTCTGGAACCCCCTAAGTGGGATGACAACCAGGATGGAGCCAGGCCAGCTGCAGCAGATGCTGCCCAGGGCCGGGCCCCTGCAAGTCTTGTCGCCAAACATGTGTGCCTAGCCTGCTGTAGGTAAAAACTAGAGACGTGCAGGGTGTGATCTCCCATATATTATGGGTTAAAACATGTTTAATGCTATTTGTTTTGGTTCAATGTGGTGATGAGCATCAAACGTTAAGCAGCCGCTGATGATTTTTTGACTTCAGGTGCCTGGCGAGAAGGCTACGAGGCTTTGAGTTTCTCAGGCCCAAGAGATCTGATGATGGGCGAGATCAACAGGGGTGTTTCGATGGGGTGAAACAGTAGGCAGATATGCTGTGAAAAGTCATAGAGTAGTGGAAGTTTTGCCGAAAAATAGGAAAAATGGTGGAGTGGCAGGTAGTGATACCTTAAATCTCTTGCAAGTGTGTTTTTTGTGGGTTCTCAAAAGTGCAACATGCTCATGAGCTCGGACGGATAGCCAGATGATGAGGAGACACTTGAGCAAGAAGTCAAAACACGTCGGCCTTTGTATTCACCAAAGTTGCACACAAAAGAAACGCGCATACATCGCTCAAATATTAGTTGAGGGTGGTGCTTGGCACCATCAGTAGGTTGTCCCCCAAAACGTGTTCCCGAAACAAATCCCCAAAAACAAGTTGGACCTAAGAATTTTGTCGCCATGCCATGTTCTGAATTTTCGGGAAGTCGGTGGCATCTACTGCATCTACCCGTGTTTCTGGAGATTTGATGTGAACAATTTGCGTTGAGAACGGTGTAGCTACAATTAAATATAGTACAGCTACAAACAAGCATATTGCAATTTTGGTGAACGTGCACGCGTGTATATATATATATACATACAAGCACATACACATCTTCAATCCTTTGTAAATATAAAATCTGAATAGGATCATGTATACACATAGGTTTAGCTTTCAATCTAAACGCACATGAAAATATACTTGAAAAACAATAACACAACAGACATAGATCCATACATATGTTGAATTGAAGTCTACTTAGTGTACACACACACACGCACATATACACATACATCTCATGAAATGACATGACCTGACATTGACAGGACGATGCATGCATAGACACATGGATGAATGTAAAGATAGATAAACAAAGAAATAAATAATATAGATCCAACAATATGATGTATATTCAAAGATAACGTGTATAAAGGCATCAATAGTTTTACACCTTTCAACATTCATCCAGGCATGAGGAACGCGAGCCCGGCGCCCGGCGCTATGGTGCCTTGGTGAGCTGGGGGCATGTTGATGGTTTGGAACGATTTCGTGGGATTTTGATGGATAAACAGAGTCCGCCAGCAAACATGGGTATAAAATATCACACGATGGGCACAAAAGGGATGTTTCAAGGGATATTAAGGGATATATATCTATTTATGTCTCTATATATATATATATATTATATGTGTATATATGTGTGTGTATATGTGTGTATGTGTGTGTATGTGTGTGTGTGTATGTGTATGTGTATGTGTATGTGTATGTGTCTGTGTCTCTCTGTCTCTCTGTCTGTCTGTCTCTCTGTCTCTCTGTCTGTCTGTCTGTCTGTCTGTCTGTCTGTGTCTGTCTGTCTGTGTGTGTGTGTGTCTGTATGTATGTATGTATGTATGTATGTATGTATGTATGTATGTATGTATGTATGTATGTATGTCTGTCTAACCAAAAATATGATGTTGGGTGTCTCTGAAAGCGTGGGATCCCAAAATCGCAATTTGAATGGGGACCATGATGACCAACCTGTGGATCTAAAGGTAACTTATTTTAAAACAAACCCAGAAGGAGTTGACGTCCGGCAAAATATAGCAACAATGGGGATAAATTTGGTTGTATGGTCATGTTGAGTCATGTTGTTTAGCATGGTATCCAGTTAATACAGTTATGTACACAAGTGGAATATAACCGGGCTATCGATGGCCATAGCGGTTACGGAGATCCAAGTGGCGGTAATGAATGAATATGAATGGGATACCCCCAAAGTAAACAAATCTCCCTTGCTCTCTCCCTCTGGCTCTATATACAGATTATATACGCACACATGGTAATAAAGGGCTGTACCACATTTTTAAAGCCAGGAACATCCCAGAAATATCCATCGCAGTCCACTGCAAATCGATCCGAGGGCCGTAATCTCCAGGTTTGATCCAGGTTTGATCCAGAAAACTCCAAGGTGGTCCCCAGTTTTTTTTTTGTTGTTGGTCCCCAGGTTTCCCCTCTGGTGTCCTCAAAGGTGGCTGGAAAAACTTCCCGTTGGCCGAGCCATGGCGACCGGCAATGCTGAGGCCGTACCCCAATTCGTCAAGGCCCACAATTTTAAGAGGTGCCCTTTGGGCGCTGGAGGTCAGGCTGAGGCGAAAGGTGGCTTCTGAAGTGTTGGTTGTGACAGTAGATGATGTGCTACTGCGATAGGGATTGCTAGAAACGAAATACCTATGAACCAACCAGTAGAATGAGATGGGATAGATTTTTCGTGGTCAAAACTGCACAATCACTTTTTCTAAAGGTGAATTAGAACGACCTCACTGAGTGTCAGGCCGACCTAATCAACTTGAAAATGGCCACCAGGTCAGGGTTGTGATGCGTCCAATTTGCCCAGATGTTTTTTGTGGGATTTCCACAAACACATGTTTTCTGATGAACATCAAGGTGGGGACTGGCTGATGAACTACCCCAGGTGAAGATGGTGATGATGTTTGGAGTTGGACATGGTCTCTGGGCTGAAAAATGCCCATAGAAACATGTAGAAATCTAAAAAAAATCCACTGTGTTGATAGGTATCTATACTGTGCATACATGCATCAAACCCAAGGTTTTTTTACTTTTGAATATCCATACATGGTTTAAACTTTCATGTGCACCATGGCTTGGTGAATATCATCATCAACTTCCTATTTGACCTCATTGAACATCCAGTTTTCTTGCTTAATGCCCCTCAAAAAAACCATGAAACACCTCCATCTACCCTCTGGTGAACTAACATAGCTATGGAAAATCACCATTTTTCATGGGAAAATCCACTATTTCTATGGCCATTTTCAATAGCTATGTTAGTTCACCAGAGGGTATTTCCAAGGTCTCTTGTGCACCTGCCGTGGTTGCTGGCAAGTCATAGGGGAATCCCAAAAGTCGTGGTCGAATGACTTGATGAGTTGGGGGTGCCCCCATGACTTAGGAAACCACCAAAAAAAACTACAAAAAAAAAAGAATTATTTGATTATATACAGTATATGTATGTATATGTAGTATAGTTATAAGTTGTATATAAACACATGTTATAGTGATATGTGTGTATATATAGCACAGTCAATAATATTGTTATATTGTACTATGTATGAGACACGTATAGCACCCACAATTTGACTTACAATTTCCTCAGATTGACGTCATGTTTCTTGAACCCATGGAATCCTACCTTTTTCACCCCAACCGAGCAGGTCACATTTCAGGCTGCTTCCTGGTGCGTGTGCTGAAATTTGCCGCCAGGAGGATGCTTGGATGATAGGTTCCACTTCAGGAAAGTGGGTGAGCCCCAGGGAACATGACAACGATGAGCCCAGAAATGATGTTTCTCGTCTTTCCTGAAATCCACTGAGCTTAAAATTCGTTGGGAAATCTACGTTCTTTATGTTGACTGATCAAAAACAGAAAGAAACCATGTCCTCAAGCGATGGGGATGCCTATTTCTGCGATACGAAATGCTCCATCGATGGTTTTCCTCATGGTGTCCTTTTTGCCGCTGGTGATGGTCTGTTCCACGGGAGTACCCCCGATTCACCTAGATTCTCATCCTTTTTCCTCGGTTCAAATAGCCATTTGGGGGTGATATTCTGTTATATTCCTATTTCTGCCAATCAGAAAATGGCACCAAGTCGTCTCTCCTCTGAATAGCTGCCCCCAAAGTCTGCACCTCATTGCCCCGATTTTATGGGTCGCATCCGACACTTCTGCTGCCGCAAGTATTTTGGAGCATCTCAGTGTCCCAAAGTGAGAATTGGGAAATTGGGATATTTAGGCAGCAAAACTGGGGATGATTCATGGGATAACGGGATTTTTGAAGATGTTATCATCCACAATTTGGGAACGATAAAAGCTCGTGACGCGGAGGTCAGGAATCGATTTGTTTGAGTCAATGGTCGCAGTTAGATCAGGTGGCTCCCTATTTTCCTGGTGTGGAAGGTTTGTCTAAGCAAGGAGATGTGGCATTCCGCAAGTGCACAGACCAGGAAGAGTGAGTCTTACACAAAAAAGTAAAAACTGTGAACCTCATCAAGCATTCTTTGAAGTGATATTGAATGATATTGATGTAGGTTGGTCGAAAATCTGGTACCCCAACCCATCCGATGCTTTAGACACTCACTTTCTCCATTTTTGACCACAGCTGGTTGGTAAATGCTCCATTTCCAGGTACCCATTTCCATCATATCAAGCTAGCGATGTCTCCCATCCTCTCAATTTGTTGGCTTGTTAACTTCACCTCAATATCCAGAAAGATATCCTCAATATATATATATATATATATATGTATATATGTATATATATATACACTAGATCATCACTTTTCCCCATTTTTTTTTGTTTTTTGTTGGTGAAATCACAAGTTTTGTTTGTGCATCCCCCATTGTGATATTGAATTTCCACATTGCTGTAGTTGCCGCAAAGGATAGGACTTTTTCGCAAGCAAAGAAAAACAGATGCAGAAATGGGAATAATGGGAACAGAACGGAAAGTAGAAAAATATTCGTAACCTCCAATCCTCCAAGAAGAGTTCTTAACTATTTCAGTCCGATTTCACTCTTGCTCTGTCTGAACGTGGGGGCACCTGAATCCTTGCTGAGTTTCGATTCATGTTCCCATGGACTACATACTATCCCTCGGTCCATTTTTGATGATACTTTCATGGCTATTGGCATCGATGGCACCATGTTAGCCATAGCCATAGGTCCCACTGTGGGCTTCGGTCATCCCAGCTTTATTAGACCTGCGGAATGCCGCGACTTCTCTTCCTCTGCAGGGTGAGGAATATGGTGCCTCACGACTCAATATTTGTTCCAGTGAAGCGAAACATTACAATGGGGAGCTGCCCATGTTCGCACCGAGTTCGCCCCAAGTTTGCGCTCGACAAGGGTTTTTCGTAAAGCAATGGTCCTGCTGGGCGGCCATCAAGGATGCTACCAAGTAGCTTCTGGTATCTTTACAGCTGTTGAAAACCACCATGTTGAATTGCTAAATGCTTCAAACTAAAGTAAAATGGCCATTTGTACCATAGCTCTCTGAATAGGTAAGTGTAGCAACCACCAAAAAGAATCTAAAAGATAGACACTGTAAGTAAAATCATACTAAAAAGATAGTGGTAATTTACTTTCTATGTTTTTTGCGGGTTACCTATATAGACCGTAATTTGATGTAATTTGCATACCAGTACCGTCAGTTGACCCCGAACAAAGTTTCGCTTCACGTCTCTGTGGACTGCAGGTGTTGGACTGCTGCCGTTTCCGATCTCTTACAAAGTGACTTTTTCCAATGGATGGATGTTGCATGATGTTGCTGCTTAAATTCCTATTTGTGTCGTTTCATGATCATGGTTTTGCTGCATTGTAAAACAAAAAAATGTTAGACGGTGATTACCCTCCGGTAAACTAACATAACTATGGAAAATCACCATTTTTCATGGGAAAATCAACTATAAATGGCAATTTTCAATAGCTATGTTAATTACCAGAGGGTAAATTCCTATTTGTGTTGCTTCATGCTCATCATAAATAATTTATAAATGGATGTTTCTTGGCATTGTAACTTGGGATCTCATTGAAATCATTTAAAAACTGAGCCTCAGTTGCGAATGCGCTATGGAT
This sequence comes from Symbiodinium sp. clade C Y103, assembly GCA_003297045.1. Classification (NCBI taxonomy): domain Eukaryota; class Dinophyceae; order Suessiales; family Symbiodiniaceae; genus Cladocopium; species Cladocopium sp. clade C. The sequence continues at coordinate 179,113 of BGPT01000965.1, read as the reverse complement.
ATCGCCGATCAGGTAGAACAAACACCTGCCTCTCAGGGGAGCCTCCGCCCATAGGTTTGAGTTGTTTATCGGTGATTCCCCTTTACAGTTCCCTTGACACGAAGCACCACGAAACGTCAAGTTTCCATCCAAGTTCCCTATCCCAAGACATCCCGTTTGATCAAATTCAAATTCAGCCGTTCCAACTGCACAGCCGCGCTGTTCCGACCGCGGCGTTTTCGCATGCAAAATCAACGCCTGCTTTCGACCCAGAGCCTGCCGCCCTTTTGCGGCACTCCGTCGACCCATCCGTGGCCGCGAATCTGCGCGAGGCGATCGCGTCCGGCAAAGGGCGAGACGAATTGATTGCATCAGTTGAACAGTGACCAGATGGTCAGTTGAGGGACGTTTGGACATGAGAAATCTGATCCAAAAAGATCAAAAATGAAAGCTTGACCTGCCCCATGATAGCACACTCTTGATGCAAATTTGCATAGAAATCCGTGAAAATCCATGAAAATTCACCAGTGATAGATCCATTCTGTAGGGAAATACATATCTTTCTGCAGTTAGAGGGACTCTAGAGGCTCGACGTTTCTGGTCAGTTCTGGTCTATACGTGAAGACCAGCCGGGTTCCCTAACATTGGAACAACACCCGAATTGAAGCCCTGCTTCAATGTATTGCTTCTATGATGATCTATTCATTTTCGAGGCCCATTTCAGGCGGAATTTCATAGCATTTCACAAAGTATCAGAGTGAAGACACACACACACACACACACACAGTCCTCTATGTCCGCACACTCCTGAACCGACGATCTGGCAAGCCCCGACGATTTCTGCCCTAGCACAAAGCGCTAGAGGCTTTGCTTCGTTCAGACGCTATGACCCTCGGATCGACAGTGTGGCAACCCAAAATCGCGACTTTTGGGCGTGCAAAAAGGATGAAACAACATGTTTGGAACCCCCTTCCCCCCCGAACAGACGTATGTTACAAATCGCAATTTTTGGGTTCCAGGTTCAATTTCCATCCATCGATTCTCCCAAAACTGATCTCTTTTGATTGGGCACACCGGCTGCGTTTGAAGACAGAATCCGCCATGTGTAGATGAGGACGTCCTTCGTTTCCCAATCAAAACGCAGATTTCCTATGTCGGAAATCCGCCAGTAGGCTACAAGTGAAAATCAGGCGCGCCTGCCAGAATGATTTTTTTTCGTGGTCTGCCAATATCCAGAGGGTTGCAGCGGTGCTAGTGCCAATTCACAGCTTCACAGCCCCCGGCTGTCCCGGGCAAGGCTCGATTTCAGATCCGGGGCGCGCGACGGTTTGCGGCGGCATTGGTGGTGAGCGTGGAGACCATGGTGACCAAAGTTGATGGCGAATGGAGAATGGAGGCTATAGAAAGATACGCAGCGGGTGCAATTTGCCTCTAATTTGGACATGGATTTACAATTTGATAATCCAACATGGCAATGGACAACCTCCCATGAAGTTTTCGATGATTTTCCCATTGAAACCGGGGTTTCCGCCATGTTTCATGATCCTGGTGGCGACCCCAGAGGGGTCAGTGAAGACTTTGAGAGCCCTCTTTAGCCATTTAATATGAAGCTGGTGCCCAAAGGGGAGAAATATGGCCATGTTTGTCTTCAACCCATTGAGATTGAACTTCAAACGCGAACATTTGGTTCCTGGGATTCATGATTTCATGATTCAATGGATAATGTAGGGTGGATTCTGTATATTCACGGGGTCAAGTGGCTCATTGACACCCCTCAAACCTTAGAAAAGGGGTCTATCAAATTGTCAAACTCCCATTGGTGACCTTCAAGGACGGAAGGGCTTCACATTGGATGTTGAGAGGGACTCCCTTCAGCTCATAAACATGGCATTCAGAGACCATATCCCATGTTCCATGTATGGTATATATTTACCAGCATTTATCTCCAAAAATGGCCACATGGAGGTACTGTAAATATACTATACATAGAGCAAATGGGTATGGTTTAGTATTGGATCCCTTTATTTGGTCCCATTGCATTGTTTGCCCAAATTTGATCCGCACTTTGATCAAACCAACCAAGATAGATGGAACAATTGGACAGCTGGAAACGATGAAGTAAAGTAAACACCATCCAAAAAAGCAACATGTACTTTTTTTTTACATATAAAACCACCACATTCCGAATCCTCGGGATTTTGAACGCCGGATCAACCACCTCTTCCAGCAGTGCCGCATACGCGTACGACACATAGGGTGCCCATAGCGATTGCGTCAAGCACTGGGCGCACCGGCGACAGCCACGCGCCATGCGGCGCAACACTAGCTACGCTTCCGACGCTGAGAGAGCGCCAAAGATGGCGCCGGCGCGAGGGGTACCCTCTGGTAAACTAACATAGCTATGGAAAATCACCATTTTCAATGGGAAAATCCACTATAGATGGCCATTTTCAATAGCTATGTTAGTTCACTGGAGGGTAGTGATTGGGTTAGTGGTGGGCGATTTTGCATCCGATTTTTTGGGATGTTGGGATCCCCAACAGGATGATTGGCTGAGAGGAACGAAATCAGAATGAAATCCCATGCCAATGAGAGGGGTTGTTCGTGCCCAACATAGAAAGCACGAAACATGGAAGTTTCTTAGACCACGAGGATTCCAGATATTGACGACCGGACATTTGAGGCATTTTTGGTGAGTCCTGAAGTGGGTCGACACCGCTGTGCTTCAATCAAGATTGGTGCAGACGTGCAACAATGGGGCATGGCCCTTTATGTAGTGCAGATGTAGAAGTGTGCCAGGATATCCAAGAAATGAAGGGTGTTTCAACATGTCATCAGTGGATATCAGTAGCAGTTTCTTTCCCATTGTTAGGTCCTCGTAAGTTTGAACCCAAAGTTTCGGAAAGTTTCATACACCAAAAAACCATTTTGTACCCTCTGGTGATTCATGATCGTCTATAAATTACTAGTCAGTAAACCTGAATTTATCATTTTATCTGTCCATAGATTTGAGACCCATCCAGGCAGTTCAAGTTTGTTTCTGATACTGGTACCTTTGGGCCCCTTTGGGCTCTCGAGTAACGCGAGTCACGTTTGTCCTCGCGCTGGTGTCGAGGTACTGCTCCAGGGCCTAGTTTACGGTCTACCCGCTGGTAATCAAACATGGCAATGGAGCATTCCCCAATAATGTTTGTTTAATGGGAAAATCATCGAACTAAATGAACATTTTCCAGCACGCCATGTTTGATTGCTGGATGGTAGTTTCTATGATGTGCAGTTTTATTCTTTTTAAGTAAATGTTGTTTTGTTCCAACGACTACTTACAGAGTCTTCTTTTGTGTTTTTCAGGTGCGATTGTTTTATGAAATTCTGCCCATTGCTTGGGACGATGATATCCCGCTTGATAAAGTCTTCTTAGGATGGGTTCAAACCAAGCGGGTTTCACAAAAAAATCGGTGGAACACCTCCAAATTGATGGCTGATGATTGATTTCCGTATCATAATTGCAATTTTTGGGTATGCCCCATTTTCAGACATACCCTACATTTTTGAGTATCATGTATGAAGGTAGGGATACCACTCAGCAAATATGCAAACGTCATTAACAACAAGCCCTGTGCTCAGGTGTTGTACACGACCTGGCAATGGAAAACAAACGTTTTTTTGTAGGAGAATCATCGATTTTAACATGCTCTTTCATGGATAAACATGGAGTGTTTTCCATGGCCGGGGTAGATTACGGACTTGAGACTTCCACGGTGCAAAGCTCTTGTCCCGAAGGATTGAACTGCCATTTTGGCGATTTCCACCAAGAGTACATGATTCATGAGCCCTGACAATCGTGGTTGTTGGTGGTTAAACCCTAAAAGAAAGCCCTTCGTAAGTTAGTAGGCTTTTACTTAATAAGCCTGTAGATTTCGGCCCGAATTTTTGGGGTCTCACCTTGGAGGTGTTGAATTCGGAAACCAAGTTACCCTCGGAATGGTCATCCAGTGCCCTATGCCATGGGGGTTGTAATATGTTGTACCCTCTGGTAAACTAACAGTTTGCTATTGAAAATGGCCATAGAAATAGTGGATAACCTCTCATTAAAAATGGTGATTTTCCATAGCTTTTTGTATGTTTACCAGAGGGTAATTTGTTTTATAAAGACTCGTGATATATCCATGTTGTCCACCGAAAATCCATCCGTTGGGGACGTACTGCACCTGGAAATCATGGTTATTATACAAGGGAAGCATCCTCAAATGATCCAACTTTTCAGGTTGGTGAACTATTGTTAGAATTTTTCCATATATATATATATACATCATAGATAATTATATAGATATGTTGTAATATATATAATATACAATATAGTATATAATATATACATATATATATATACATATATATTATAATAGCTGTCATAACTCGGTCATACCAGACATTTCATCAGATATTTAGAATCAGATCTTTCTCCAGAGATTTCATCCTTGGTGCAGGTCATGAAGTTGACCGCGACTTGGCCAGTCGTTTTTGTTTCTGCAAGAAACCGGGGGGGTTGACCGGGTTTCACCAGTTTTTTAGACAAAATTCGTGGTTTCATCAAAGACGTTTTTCTCGTTTTTTCCAGCAAAACATGGGGTCTCAACCATGTTGAAGCTGGATTTGAGAGGGAAAGTTGACAGGAAGAAAAGCGATGACCTTGCAGTATTTCTGGTAGACTCCGACATGGTGGATATGTAGCAACAACTCCTGGTGACATTGACAAAGAAAGGTGCTTGAGATAGACAAACAAAAATAGTGGGAAAATTGTAATGCCCTCATGTCGCGACCGAACCCTGGAATGATGGTTAGGATCGGGTTAACTATCCCCAAATAGCCCAACCATTCAGGTCAGTGAATGATCATACCCAGAATAGTGACGACATCAAGCAACAACAAACATGAGAAAACCAATGGGCAACCACGGGGACATTGGAGCACACACGATGAAGATTGTTGACAAACCAACGTCGGGGAAAGGATAGACCCTGGCATTGAGCAATGCGGAACCGACCCGGAAACGGGGATGCCCTCTTGCAACAAGTAAAAACAATGGAAGATAATGAAAGATCCCTGATCCCTGCGAATGATCTCATTCCAAATGTCGACAGATTCCACTGTTATGTCAGATTCCTAGAGGAATCCGTATTGGATATCAAGCTGTAAAAAAAAAGACCTGGATTTGGCAATACATATGCTTCGTTGGTAAACGCCTATATATATTTACCATTCTTACATATTCTTACCACCCTTTTTGCGATGACCCACCCGGTTTTTTCTCCTTTTTCGGTGTGGGAAAAAACGACTGTACCAACCCAGCAACATAGACAGTGACCCACACATCCTGAACTCAGCCAATTTTGTGACACATCCAGAAAATCCTTAAGGACCATCATCTCAGAAGAGAATCCCAGAATAGAATCCCAAACTAAAAACACGTTCAAAACGACCAAGTAGCAAACCTCTCCCCCAAGAGTTTCTCATGGGTCACCACTGAATGGTTGGCTCATCAATGCAGCTGGGGAAATCCCAAGGTACTGCTGCTCTCCCTACCACTGGCTGCGTCACAGAGCGCAGTACCTTGGGCTCGGTAAACGCCGCTGGTGACTGGGTGGCCTCGGCCGTAATTTTAGATCAGTATCTGACATCATCGTAGAAAAAGGCTATCTTTATACACAGAGATATAAATGATATCTCAAATTGTAAAGATCATATATGTACAATTATGTACATATCATATCATATCATAACATATCATATCATATGATATCATATCATAATTATTTTTGCATCCCAACCAGCAATACCTCTCTGTTCAGCCCTAGGCGGTGGTGGACGACACCTGGGAATGGGATCCCGAAAAGCCGGATGAACCCTTGGACACGGCCTCGCAGGCGAGGCCGGTAAAGCCATGGGTAAAATCATGCCGAAAAATGGCAGGGTTTCAGTGGGATTTTGGGTTTACCACATGAAATTTCCTGAGGTTTTTTTTGCACATGTTTGCATTTTGAAAGATGATATATTCTGAATAGCGATTCTTTTTGGCTTGGAATCATGGCGACACTGGCCACAGTGCCAACCCCCTTTGGGAATTCTGGGATTCCACGCTAGCCAAGCCACCGGTCGACCGTTGGTTGAAAGGTCATGATTCACACGGATGGAGATGGAAAGATTGGACGAAGGGGGTAGTTACGGTTGAACCCCTGATATGTACGGGGAAGAACAATGGTTTTCTGCAACAGTTCTCTTCAACGAATTCTGGGAATAGTGAGTTTGTGCGGCTTTGGCTCTGAAAGTTCATCCCTGGCGGTTGGGGGTGAATAAAATTCCACCATGATAGACATGCTTGTTGTACCAGCACGTGTATTACTACATATACATGCATGCATGCATCCGTCCGTCCGTCCGTCTATCCATCCATTCATACATACATACGGATCTATCTATCTATCTATCTAATCTAATCTAATCCAGTCTAATCTAATCCAATCTGATCTAATCTAATCTATCTATCTATCCTTCCTTCCTTCCTTCTTGTTTATCTATCCGTCTATCCATCCATCCATCCATCCATCCATGAATCCGAGCAGGCGGTCTCACAATGGTTGAAGGATGAAGTGGCGCTGGCCCAAGGGCGGAGTTGACACAACTGGAAGACGCTCAACCCCCAGTCTTAGAACAGCTGAAAAACCAGAAATTATCGGGGGGAAACATAGAACTTGGAACATCCGATAAAAACCCTTTTCGGCGTCGACTATGATGGAATATGATTATTCAGGATATTGTTAATAACACGAATCTAGTCTCCGAGTAATAGGTTATTATATGTTATTATGGGGATTTAAGCAACAAACTTATATAGCGAGAATGTGGGATGCAATGCCAACCCAACAACCCAACAACTACACCATTTGGGGACGACTTTTCCAGATTTTTGGCAAGTCATTCGGGATGGTTTTCATGGCATTTCGCGACATGATGAGGTGATGACTTCAGTGGTGTAAGTATAGGTCAAATTTATTGAACATAAATTAGATGGTTAATGATAAACATATACAAACATCTGTGGCATCATAGGGCTTGAATTTTGGCTCATCCCCCATCTATTGAGAGGACATTCTGGGGGAACTTGGCTTTGGGACAGACTGAGGTGGTTCCCAGAAAAAAGGACGGCTGGCAGAACAACTTCTGCCTGTGCGCAAGGGATCTCAGTTACGGCGGCTTTGAGACCATGGCGTTTCTTGCTACTGGTAATAATTGCATTTTGCGACAAATTGGGAATCATTATGACGAATTAACATATTCAGCCGAAGACTTCTTTCAATGTTTCTTCCTTCTTTCCAGGGCAGATACACAAAGGTAATCAAACGTGGCAATGGACAATTCACCATCTAGTTCCATGTTTTATTTTTTCCATAAAGCCTCCATTTAGTTGGGGGATGTCCAATTGCCACGTTTTCCCAGAGGGTCCTTAAGCCAATGTAGTTCGCCCAAGGTTCAGAATGGCAACATTGCCAGCTGGTACCAGGCCCTGCACTTTGGATGAACTCCTCGGAAAGGGTGGAATTCACCATGGATCATGTGGGGATACAATGGGGAGATCAGGGACATACTTTCGGAGAACAAACATTCGTTTTTTTTGGTAGATGATGCTTGGTAAATCGCCTACATATTGGAATATCCCAGTGATTTTTAAGGGTCCATCAGGTCTCACGACCGGTGATTCGCTGTTCAAACCAGTTTTTTTTCTACGAAGTTGCCCACGGACATCTACCATGGATGTGTAAATCATATGGATCATCCAAGATGGTTTTTCCAAAATTGATTTTCCCAGTTGGTAAGTGGGGGATTTCCCACTGGACCGGCATTTTCTTTGTTTGAACAACTCCTCCTGTGTGTGTTTGGCTTAGAATATTTTTAATCCCTCTTCAAATCGCCATTGATTTTTTGGGTTTGTTCATTGTTGGTTCAAATCCCAGTCCTTCAAAAACTCAAAAAGGATCCTCCCACGCTCCTGCAGATGGTTTCCCCATTATGCTCATTGTATTCCCAGTGTTATCCCTATTCGCATTTTATCCCTATTCCTCGTAAATTCTTCAACTTTTCCCAGTTACCCTCTCGTAATCGAACATGACACTTGAAAATCGATCCTTCAGTTCTCTTGCAATCGCATCAGTAGCTGCTTCAAAGGGGCTGCTTTGGAGGATTTTAGAGCCTAAATAAATCCAACACTTTTCTGGATATTTTCAGGATCGCGGCAGAGGGAAAAAATCAGGAAAAAGTTAGTTTTTTTTAGTTTTTATCAGGAAAAAGTTAGCTNTCCAACACTTTTCTGGATATTTTCAGGATCGCGGCAGAGGGAAAAAATCAGGAAAAAGTTAGTTTTTTTTAGTTTTTATCAGGAAAAAGTTAGCTTTTTGTAGCCTCGGTTAGTTTTTCTTAGCCTTTGCTGGATTTGGCTAGCATTTGTTAGCCTCTGTGAAGGTGTTTTTGCTTTTTTGCCTTTGTGAAGGTTGTTTGGTTTTGCTCTTAGGCCGAACAAAGTGGGATAATGAGGCAGGAAACAAAATAAGAGCCAGGGATTTGATCTGGAATGGNGTTTGGTTTTGCTCTTAGGCCGAACAAAGTGGGATAATGAGGCAGGAAACAAAATAAGAGCCAGGGATTTGATCTGGAATGGCCCAGGAGAAAAGTATGTTTTTTTAGCTTTAACTAGGTTAAAGCAGGAATCCAGCAGAATCCAGCAGAATCCAGCAGAATCTTTGAATGGGCTGCAAATTTCAGAGCGGCCCTGTTTAGAGCGGTACCTCAAGTGAATGCATGAAGTTCGATGATGGTCCCATTCAGACCTTCATTTAGTTCGGGGATTGATGGTTTTCCCATGTTTTTCCCATTAAAACGGTATTTTCCCATGTCCCATGGTTTTCCTATGGTTTTGACTTGGATTTCGTAGCCTTCGTCCAGATGGCTTCCTCCATGTACGTGGTGGACACCTGTAGCCAGACCGAGGGCTTCGTACTCCGCACTGGGCACATGCAGGAAATCGTGGCGCGAGATGGTTCAACTTTCCTTAAAGATTGGATCCACCCAAAAAAACAATAAAACATATATATATATATAATATATTGTATTATATAAACATAGTCTATAGTCTATGGATATAGTTTTTTTGACCAGATTTTGCTCTTGATCAAAAACAGGTTTGTAGTTTATAGTTTGTAGTGAAAGATGCAGCAAAAGAACAAGTTATCACGATTTTACGGATGGAATTTTACCTTTCTGCAAATTTTGGGGATGGGTGGCTGGCTCCATTAAAGTGGCTCCCGTGTGATAACTAGTGCATTCCAAGAACTTAGCCAGAAAAAGCAGTCTACATCATCATGAGCCCACAAGGGGCCAACTTGCCAAGTTGTATACCTATAGTTTGTGTTTGTATAGTTTGTCTGGAAAATCGGAAGTAAGGGCCAGCTTTACCACATCCCAAGCGGCCCTGATCCCAGTTGGGGGCTGAGAGAACATGCTACAACTACGCCCAACTAGGGTAGATATAGCAGCTTCAAGTGAGACAAATTCATCCAGTTTCAATTTTCGACCATCCTGGATCCCTTGAACTGCCCCTTGTGGCTGTTCTTTTGGCCTGCGGTAGTGCCCCTTGGCTGGTCAGGATCGCCACGTCCATCCCCTGCAAGCAATGATGGCCTGTGACACTTTGAAGCTGATCTCGTGCGCGAAATCCCCAAAGACCTGGCTGTTGACATAGCCAAAATTCATCGAACATCATCTAAATTCATCCAAATCCATCTCAAATTATCAAAATCATCAACCAGATTTGTCCAAATCCATCCCAAATCATCTAAACCATCAAAAATCATCTAGAATTTCTTGTCAGGTTCCAGATCCTTTTGCAGCCCATGCCACTCCATGCCACTCCCGCGAAACAGGTACTGCCTCTCGCACGAGGCCCCGGAGGCTCTGCCGATGTGGAAACCGATGTGTACCATGGCTGCGATAGGGTGGGATGGTCCTCCCATTGGAAAATCCCCGAACTAGATGGAGGTTTTTATGGGAAAATCCCCTATAATGGATCCCCCTTGGAATTTCCCCTAAAGAATCAGACAACCCGGGTTGTCAGATCTGGCTTTATTCTTTAGACATTTGGTTGCGTCCATTTGCAGGGGTTCACGTTCTTTATAGGGGTCATCGGGTTTCTGATTCTTTGGAGAAGGTGGTTTTGGGGGTCAAAATGGCCTTTTGGGAACCTTCAACTGATCCTTTCAAAATTGTAAACGCTCGCCGAAGCAAGGTTCAAACACCGCAAAAAACTGTTGCCAGACATGATAAGAGCAGCAACTTTCATATATTGATTTTCGG
>BGPT01000965.1:65527-142294 GCA_003297045.1 Symbiodinium sp. clade C Y103 | reverse complement strand
ACTTGAGTCGATGAGTCGAGATGAGTTAAGATGAGTCGAGGCTCGGAAGGTCACGGGCACCGTGGCTCGGCTTCAAGATGATGTGAGTCGGGCGGCCCGCGGCCACAGATAGCATAGGCATGGGAAAACCTTGGCGAAGGCCATAGGTGTCAGCATAATTGGACTGATCAAATTAAGGAAGAAAAGATCTGTGCTGAGCAATATGTCAAACCCCTGAGATGAAAGCTGGACTCTCCAAGATTTTTGATATCTTCGGATGCTTTTGCTGGCTGCTGGTTTTGAAGATGTGTTATTTTGATCATCCACGTTTCATCCTTCCGGAATGATTGAAATGAAGATTCGCAAGCCGGTTTTCGCCCTTGATTGATTTATTGTTGATGCCAGCAGGTTGAGTCTTCACAATCGTTTCCTTTATTGCTTTACTAACAGAACATTACATTGGACAGCTCACGTGCTACCGATCCGGCCCCCAGCTCCGGACAAGTCGGACAGTTGCAGCATGCTGAGACAGATTCAGAATCTTTTTTCCTATGCAAGCCAAACAGTTGCCAAACAGAAAACACGCACTTTTTTTTCAAAACCACAGTTTTCAGGATTATCTAATGTTCAATGGGTATGACTAGGGGAAATATGATGTAAATGTGATACATGAAGTTGGTGTTGAAGTCAGAGTGTTGAAGGTATATCCGGATTTAAACACACGGACAAGCTCTACGTCTTAGCGTTTCACGGAAATGCAACCGCATCGCGCAGTGGCCAGAAACCAAGCGTTGGACAGATACAGTATGCTTTATCATGACCAGCTGGATATGCAAACAAAACATGTTTATCGAGCAGTGTGCCCATGCCAAGAAAAAACACAGTGTGTCAGTACTGTAACCATTCTTAATTGCAATCCTACTTGATGATTAAAAGCAATCTATATAATTGGATCTTTCCAAACGGGTTTTTGGCCACTGCAAAAGTGATTTTTGGACTCTTGCCGCGCGCCCCCATCTGCAGCCATGGGTGGGACGTCGTCGCAACCCATCGACGTACGGGTCACGGACCGGAAGAGTCTGACCAGGGAGCTGTGCTTGAGGAGGAAAGACTATGAATCCATGCAGCACAGGTATGTGGTTGAGGGCCTGACCAACAAGCAGGAGAACAGCAGGAGCAGGGTTGCAGAGTTGCTTCNTGAGGAGGAAAGACTATGAATCCATGCAGCACAGGTATGTGGTTGAGGGCCTGACCAACAAGCAGGAGAACAGCAGGAGCAGGGTTGCAGAGTTGCTTCATCGAGCTGCAATCCGAGATCCCGAAATTTGTCAGGGTGGTGAGAATTCGCAGGTCTTCATGGAAGCTAGCATGCTGCCATTGGTGATTTCCTTCCTCTTCAGTGGTGCATTGATCCGCTGCTTTGAAGTTTGCCCTCTTTGGTTCGTGGTCTACTACAAGACGCTAGATCAGGTGTTCTCCAAGATTGACAAGGGCTTCAAGCAGTACTATGGTCAGTCACTCCACTTGGAGTATGCCCGGACAGATTGGTCTCCAGTGCACGTGGCCGAAGCTGGCATCAGGATTGACAGGATCTTGATTGCCAGGGTGACCAGTCACCACGTGAACCACTGCACAAAAGTGTCCTATGGATATGCCTACAAGAGTGGCCAGCTTGCGGAGGAGGAAGAGAATAACAACAACAAAGGCTACGAGGACAAGACGGATCCTTTTGAGTGCTCCTTCAAGTTTGACACCTTTAGCAGGGGCACATCCCGATCCTTTTGGATCCACAAGGACATTTGCCGTTTCCATGGTGATGAAACTCGTGTAGCAGCAACCCAGAACATCACACCAGTCTGTGTGAATGACCGCATCGAGATTGCAGTGAACCTCTTCAATGCCATGGGCTTGGTGGATGTGGACCGGGTTCGTTGGCGACCTCTAGAGATCTTTCCAGTTCAAGAGCGGCAATGCCCAATTGAGCAAGAACTCTTCGATTGGTATGACCTTGACTCCTTCCAGTCCCAGAGTGTGGAAAGATTGCAGATTCCAGACTTCTTCAGCGTCCAGTTGAGGCACATTTCCACGGAGTATGCCGGCATCGATGTGGCAGTGAGCAGGACCCAACTGCGAGCAGATGCCCAAGGAGTAGTGCCCCAGGCAGACCGAATCTTAGGTTCCCGCTTTGAGGTGTTGCCAAGGAGCAGCCCCATCATCCTCCCATTGAAGCGGGTTGGTTTGCAGCATGACCGTTTCACGAAGATCCAGTTGCGTCAGGGTGACTCCATCCTTCTCTACATCAGTCAGGGTGGCAAGATGACTTGAGTCGATGAGTCGAGATGAGTTAAGATGAGTCGAGGCTCGGAAGGTCACGGGCACCGTGGCTCGGCTTCAAGATGATGTGAGTCGGGCGGCCCGNACTTGAGTCGATGAGTCGAGATGAGTTAAGATGAGTCGAGGCTCGGAAGGTCACGGGCACCGTGGCTCGGCTTCAAGATGATGTGAGTCGGGCGGCCCGGGGCGTAGGCACATTGATGACTGAGCAATACTGAGCAGTTGAAAACTGGTTGCAGGGACCTCGGCACAGATCATCACAGGATCCTTGGGTGACTCTTGGCGACCATGCCACTGCTCAACTAGATCAATTGCAACAGCTACTGAACACCATTTGATTCTCAAGCTGTCTGCCGCAGCGTCAGTCGGCGGCAGTTGGTAACGACATGATTATTTGACAATCTTGGATTGTTTGGACATCATCCTCATCCTCATCCTCATCTCATCATCATCATCATCATCATCTTCATCTTCATCTTCATCTTCATCTTCATCATCATCATCATCATCATCATCATCATCATCATCATCATCATCATCATCATCATCATCCCTCTCCTGTAATAGGCCGCATCAGTACATCCCATGTTCCGGCACAGCAGTTTTTGTTCACCTCCAGGTGTCCGTAGAGTCGGGGGACGCCACGGTGGTGTCGGGACCTTGGGGATGTTCGGTGATGGTGGAAGATGGTGGGATGTTGCAAGGTGAGACCTTAAATAATGGTGATTCAATGGCATTGATTGTAGTATTTCATGGGATTTCATTGTGATTTCATGGTGATTTCATGGGATTTAGATAACTAAGTTGACTCATAATATCTCATAATCAACTTGGTGAATTAACTATAGGGTTCATTAGGGGGATACCACGAACTACTTCATGGGGTTTTTGTCAACCAACAAACATAACTGGGGGGCCTCACCTTCTGGAGAATGTGTCTTTTGTTCACTGTTTCATGTTTTTTTTGCAGGCCGTACCCATCTCGTATGTCATATCCCACTATGCATTCAAAATCTTCAAAGTGGGATGATTCCTATTTCTACCGGGAGGGCCAAGGAGGGCATGCTTCTTTACATAAATATGTCCAATTTACTTCTTTTTTGAAGGGTTGGGAAGGGGTGCTTTGTTTGTCCATAATATTTGGTATTTGACCCCACATGTTCACTGCTGTTTGCCAAGTTTTAGGGTTACGTTGAGTGTCTTGGTGTATGCATTTGTTGTTACATGACCCTCCCAAATCATCCATGCAACGAAGCATGATAGTCACATGCTGCTGGGTCACGTGGCGGGTCGTGACGACTCTCAGGTTTTGGCGACTCAACTTGACCCTGTCTTCAAGGATCGGGGACCCAACTCAAAGACCTCACTGCGGGTCTGTGCGATGGTGGTATAGGTCATCAGATCATTGGGCCGCAAGTAGCCATAGTCTGGATTTCTGTCCCAACCACCACCTCACTGCGATGTGATTGACTATGATTAACTGTAAATGATGATTATTGAGGCAACAAAACTATTGAAGCCTCCTAATGAATTGTAACTATCCTCATTATCAATGGATTGGTTAATGGGGAAATTTACAGGACACCATGGATTTTCCCATCAAATAGAGGGGCTTCCTGTAAATTTTCCCAACCAATCCAGTGACATTAGGACAAGCATTCCCAAAACTTCTCCAAGCATTGCAGGGATGGCAGTGCGGTTGCGAAGACCGCCAGCTGCATGGAGGCTGGGATGGGATGAAGGTCTCTCCATGTCATGGGAAATTGCGGGCCACAAGAAAGATAGATACACGGTATTTCCAGGAGGGTATAGCTGATGTTTTTTTACCCAGAATTTTCAGGTTTCACATGTTTCAATATATTTGCGGGTTGGTACCCTATTGTTTTCCTAAAACGCATATTTGGATTTAACACCAAAAAACGTCCGGTGGAATCCTCAAAACGGTATTTTTTATCCCATATTGACTGGGGATTTTGGGTTACCATGTTGGACTACAGGAGGCTACATAGGCTACCGGCTCCGTGGCCCACTTGGTTGGTTTGCTTAGATATGCTTAGCAACTGATTTATTAACTTCTGACCTTTGAAAATGCTGTCCATGCTTCAAAGATCGTCATTTTTAGTCAGATCACATCCTCAGTAGTCACGGATCATCTTCACTTAGGTCACCTGCAGTCACATGACATCATGCTCAAGCCCCAGACTATCTTGGTGGCAATCGTGACATCTTTTAGCAATCAAACATAGATAGAAAACAAATGGAAACCTGAAAATGATGGGGGAAACATCATCTATAGCATGCTGGATACACTGTTTGTTGTATATTGTTGTATCGTTTTGGCGACCCCTAAGCTTTAAGACTCAAAGTTGGTGTCCCATCCAGGTTGTTTCTGGTCGTCCGGTTCTGGTGGATTGCAACTTGACAGCCTCAGACGATGGCACCGATGCCCACGCTGGGTGACTCAGGGTATCAGGATGCTTGTCTTAGGCAGTGGCTGAACATGAATGATCACTGGGCAAAACTCCCATGTGTTGTTGATGCGTTTTTTTTGTAAACGTTTCCACTCTAAGACTTTCCCACTTCCACATGTATTTCTTGGTGATGGCTTTGCTTCCCAGGGCAGCCAGGAACCCCAAAACCTTGCCAATTGCACGATCAAATCCATCTTCCAAGCGTGTTTCAGTGGGGGTTCCCCATTTCTTCCTATGTTGATCATGTTGTCAGTCACAAAACTCTATCCTTATCTCAATCCCCACTATTGAAGGTCAACTTAATCCCTATCTTTCATCTAAATAGAACCCTCTACTTAAAATCCAATGATTTTTATTAAGCCTCTATAATCTCCATAAATTGCTATAATATCCATTAATATCCCATCAAGATCATTATGAAATCGCTTTACCATCATCTAAATCAGTACCCCGTGCCATGGTCAACTTCCGAGGAGGCCTCGGAATCGGCATCCACGACCGGCCTGTGGGCAGGCAGGTTTTGGACGATATTTTGGTGGTACTTTGTGACCGTTTCCTACTGAAAATGAGCCATTTAAGTTTATATATGTTTCTATATATATATATAATTTTGATAAGATATATATATATATATAACCAATCAGAATTGAATGGAAAAGTAGCATCTTGGGAATCTACTGGGAATACTCTCTGGTAATTTGTGACAGTTTGGAATATATAGATGGCCCATTCAGTTTGATGAACATCAATGTGTTCAAAATCATGACTTTCCAATATTTCCCATATAGCTAAGTGCAACAAATGAAGAGAGAGAAAAAAGGTTTGGATGACCTACCTGTAGTTTCAGGGGTGCTTACTTTGGCACGAGATAGTGCTGCCAACTGTCAACCTTGGCCCAAGAAAGGCTCATCCCTCCTCCCCGAAACATTAAAGCCCCCCCCCCCGAGATAAGATTGTTTTTCGTAGGGGGTGAAATCACATATTTGGGACCATGGAATGGGGGTGCTGAAGATGACCTGAGCATGGGATGATATGAGATTGATTCTGATGACCTTTTCATCATGTTCAGCCATTAATAGTTGACCTTTCTTGTGCAACACAAAGGGTGAGAAGGGTGGGCCACTGGTGCGTCAGCCGGACTTGATCAACAGTCTGCACGCTCTGCACCTTGATCATCATGTGTCATCCTGGGTCAGGTTGAAGCGATGGATATGGAGATTATGGAGCAACATGGTGAATAAACATTATTTTATATAATATATATATATATAGCCTATATAGTTGTAACATGCTGCAACCATGGACCGTTTTCTGCGGGCATGTTCGCCACGTGATTATGACGCAATATGAGCGGATCATGCCTGATCGGTGAGCGTCCCAATGATAGATGGTGCGATTCGATGATTCGATGTTAGTAGTACCCTTGTGAAACTCCTGTTGGCCATGTAAATCCCCATGTTTCTTAGTTCGAGAATAATTCTTGCTGGTTAAACCACCCTAAACCTGCCATCACCTGTCCCAAAAAATCTACGCAGCTGCCAGGGGCTGACACCACTGTGCTGATGTTCGGGTGCTCCGTGACCGCAGCTCGAGGCAGGGGATATCCGACCTGACTTGGAATCTCGGAGTTCAACCCCAAAACCGATGCAAGAAAATGCAAGAAAGGAACACCTATAGTATAGATCAACAATATCTATTAATAGTCCATTGATATTCCAGTAACATCCCATCAAGGTTGTTATAATTAGACCATTATAGTCTATTGCATTGAGATTTCATTCATATCCCATGAATCCCATCCCTCATATAATATTAAGCACTCCCGTTCTAGGGTCCCAAATGATCTCATCCCCTAGTAGCCTAGATCCACCGTGCTTTCTGATAGTGTGTAACTAAGCTGAACGGGGATCGGATTGCATTTTTCTGCATCTTAGGAGTTAGGAGGTCCCTATACTCTGATGCTTTTCAATCAGGGGGTCTGACTAGAACTGAACGTGATTGCTTCCAACACCAGATCAGCTTTGCTTGGATCAAATCTTTAAGGTGGTGCCCCCCCAGTTATGTAGGTTGGTTTCAAACCCCGAGTTATAAACCAACTTGGCCAACTATTGGGCACCTCCTTCTATTCATTTGGATGAATTAAAAATCACCTCACCACGACGTCGCTGGAATTCCCATGCCTAGCCGTTGATCTTTTTTCCGATTGACAGTTGTTCTCTTCCATTGCTATGTTTCTTTCATTGAGCCGCCGGAGGGTAGTACACGACAAGCAGTTAAATCATGTTAAATCCGAATTTCTATGGTTTTGTGACTTTTTTTTGCTACTTTTCTCACCCTCACCGTTCCACTTGACTGGTAGGTGCTGGAGTCTCCTTGCAGGGCAGTGCTTGCATGGTGCGACACTTAGACGCCCACACAGTCAGATGACCTCACATAACACCAAAAAACATCACTGTCGCAGAATACCAAGGTTAAATAAGACACAGTCTCAGAAACTCAAGATTTGAAGCGAATTTGATCGAGTTTAACCGCACATTGATCTTTACAAGATGATGTTTTTTTCAGGGGATGCGCGGGATCAACAAACCACATCAAACCGCCAAGTAGATCGAGGTTGGGATTTACATCATGCACAATCCATTTTGAGGGTCTAAGCAGCGACATTGCTTATGGCTGTGCAGGCCCATGGTAGACCTGGCAGGCACTGAAATGATTGATGTCATCGAAAGAACCTACATCCCAACGCACCTTAAGAGGGATGACTCAGTCCAAAAACTAGGCATCTAGTTGGAGGTGCAGTTCCACCAATGAATTCAGATTTCACCATGGAGTTTGGTTGGGCCCCATATCCCAACACTTATGGAGGTTAAAATCCAAACTTGTTATATGAAAGTGTAAAACCTGGCCACCGGCAAGTGCTATTGAACCACCGGGGGTGGACCTGGAAGCCAGGCCACCACCCAGTTTCGAAACCCGGGTCCCGGTTGAGGTGAAATGCCATGTGCAGCGGAACCTTCAAGGAGGAGTCTTTGTAGCTCCACCGGCGTGTTTTCCAGTTCGGTGTTGCCATATTTTTTTGGTGTTTTCAACGGATTGGTTGTAGAGAATCTAGAGGAAACCATGGATTTTCCATGATTTTCCCATGAAATATGGAGTTTTCCTGTAAATGTTCCCTTCAATTCAACCAATCCATTGGTTCTTCTCCATGTTTACCGCTGTTGAATTTCTGTGAACGATAGCATCAAGAATCCGTGCTTTCCCATCCAACTTTGCACCTGAGAATGGCCCCCCATTCATGGCAAGGTCGATTTGTTCCTTTGGGTGATGGCGGATGAACACATTCATTGTTGGCCATGGAATCAATATTTTAGCAATGGAAAGGCCCTAAACTTGAAGTCAACCAACAAACAAAAATCCAGGAACTTCCCACGCCCAAAGACTGATGATGATCATCACCATCATCATTATCATCATCATCATCATCATCATCATCATCATCATCATGAAATTTCAGGAAACCCACTGGAAACTTCCCCAAAAAAATGGTGTTCTGCCAGGCCGAAGGGGGTCGCCTCATGGCCGAGTCCTGCGACATCAACGGTGCCCAGTCCGCAGTGGGAAGCGAGATCTGCGCTGGGGAACTGGTGAAGGGTAGGTTTAAAGCTGATCATTTTGCGGGGAAATGTATATAGATAAATATAGGATGGTGATACGATATTATATTTATAACCATCAACCATCAATTTGGATGGTTATTGGATCTTAAAAGCCATTTTTTGGAATATAATTAGAAATCACCAGTAGTGGGGATATAGAAACCACTGATACTATAGTACGGGGGTGTGATACAAGTGAATGGGTATATCATGTAACTATAGCTGGTATGGGGGTATGATACGACCATCAAAATCAACTTGGATGATGTTTGGATCCTAAAAATCGATTGGGAGAAAACTGGCGATATGATGTGATTATAGTATGAGGATATAGTGTGGATCTCTTAATACGTTGCCCTCCGGTAATTCCACCTTGCGATGGAAAATCACCCAGTTGTAGATGAGACTCCCGTATTTTGCCACTTACAGAGGGTATTATTCCGCCACAGCTGGGGATATACTAAGCAATCTTTAGAAAACATGGGCAGTTCATTCTTGTGCGGGTTGGTTGGCTGAACTCCCCCCGAACATGGGTTTCACTTCTGGAAATCACCATAAATCTGGGGGAGCATACGAACACTAGTGATCATGCTGTTGTTTATTCACTTCATGTCATACACCACAATTCTATTCCATTTTTATCCCATTATGTTTATTATTGTCATTATCATAAAACCACCTGTTTCCATAGAAATTTTAGGACGAAAACAGATCCACCACTACCCTCATCTACCCTCCCTTTTCTGGCCGAGGAAATGGCCACTTCAGCTTGGTTGCGGGACGCGGGTGCGCTCGGGGTTGAGGGGGACCGGAGGGCCAGTTTTGGTGCGGTGAGCAGCACAAAACAATGCTTTTAGCGGTTCGTCCAAGCACAGGAAACCCAAACAAAAACCATGTTTTTCTGTCGACCACATCGTTTTCAGAAGGACACACCCCAAGTGTTTTCAAACAAAAGTGCAACAGAAAACCCTTCAAGCAAAGCTATGTAAAACTGCTTCGTTACAGTAATTGAACCCGCTCAAGAAACATGCCAAATGAAACTGTCTACCCACTTCGGGGATCCACCCAGAACTATCCAGAAGTATAACATGCCCATAGAACCCAAGGATGATCATTTCCAAGTGCGGAATACGAGAGCATTTAAGGAATGCAAAATTTGGCAATGACCATGCCCATCTGGAATGCAACCATTTGGAATCTTCAGACCTGCTCTGGCCAGAGAAGGCCACTCATTGCAGCATGTTCTTTTCTTTTTCAGTGTCAAAAGTGGAAAGACCCAGAAAATTTGTCATGACTGGATCGTCTTGCACAGCCATGGGATAGTTCCGGTCCTTTCCAGCAATAAAAGTCTACGAGGCCTACATGTGTTGTAATTGGTGGGTTGCCATTTGGTGATCCCACCTGGCATTTTGCAATTTGGAATGCGAGATTTTTGAATTGCTACTTAAGATAAAAAATCGAAGATGTTCATAGGTCGAGTTGACCGCAAAAGACTTGGAACATGTGGATTCTCTGAGAAACTATATTCGAAAGGAACAGCATTCGCATGCTTCCAACAAAGGCAGCTGGTCAAAAATCCATTTCTTGTGGGTAGTTTCTTCCAATCGATTGGGGCATGCCTCAGCAGTCATTCTTGCAGCCGAACAGGCTCAAGATCCCATGAAGTGCCAGGCGTAACAAAAGAATCCTTGAGGATCCTTCGGGACGTGAAGTGAAGCATGTGATCTGCCCTCAGATGTTTTTACCGCGCTTAATGTTCAGCCCGGCTGCACCACTTGCCGCTTGAATGATATTCTCATGGTGGAGCTTCAATTTTGGCACTTTTGGGAGGGCTAAGCTGCTACAGTACAGGGCACCATGCCCCCGTGTTCGTTGACATCCTTTGCCCGTTCAACATCCAACAAGCCGTGTTGCACAGACGCCCACCAGAAATCCAACACCAGCAAACCTTTGAAAACTTTAGAAAGCTCATCAGAAAACCACAAACAAATGAAACTAACCAACCAGAAGCTGGCACAACACCCAAACAACAATTTCAGCTTAGCCATTTCTAGCCCCTAAAAATCGAGATCCCCAACAAAATCACCACCAGAACCCCCCCCCGAGCCCATCAGCTCCATGTGACCATCCGTTGTGGTCGCCATGGCCTCCACCAGTGGCGGCTCGGCTGCCTCCGCGGGACCGTCCTCGACGCGGATGAGCGACGTGGTGCACGTGGACGAGCTCCACGTGGAGAGCGACGACCTGGTGACGGAGGTGGTGGACGTGACCGGGGGAAGCGATGACGAGGTGCCGGTGGATGGTTTGGGGGGGAAAATTGGTGGAAGGGGAAGAAAATCAGGGGTAGGAGGGGGATTGAATGAATGTTTTTTATTGCGAATAATAAATAGGGATAAGACTATGACAATGATATATAAATACAATATAATAACATTATAATGAAGTTTTAGTGGGATTAAATCGAGATATCATGGAGTTTTTGACCGGATGGGTGAGGGAGGTACCTGTCTTGCTGGGTGCCAGGTGAAGTAGGACATAGGTTTATTGGATTTGGCATCAAGGATTTGATGAAACATGATGAAACTGGATTAAACCCAATCCAGTATTGGATCGTTTCATTTTGGGTTCCATTACTGGGGGGTCCCTCCAGTCATCAAACGTAGCAATGGAAATTCCAACTATTTATAGATTCGATGATTTTGCATCCGTTTACCCTCTGGTAAACTAACATATTGAAAATTGCAATTTTTTATGGGAAAATCCACTATAAATGGCCATTTTCAATGGCTATGTTAGTTTAGTGGAGGGCATCGAGGATTTCCCATTGCCATGTTTGACCAGCGGATCTTTCAGATGGGATTGCTGGGCCTCAGCATCTAGACACCGGTAAATCCACTGAGACCTGAGCTGGTGAGTTTGTTTCATACCAATGTTAGAAAAGCAATGATGAACCACCCTTTTTTTGATGGTTTCTATCACCCCATTTATGGTAAATTTGGGGATGGTTTACTAGTGGTCTACCAACATTACATCATAGATGGGAACAGGGTCATCAAAGCCCAGATGGCAGAGCTATCACGAATATCCTCACCACAAAGGAGACACCAATCATTGAACCAGGATGTCAAAGTATGCTAAATGCCCATGAAGTAGGATTACCCTGGGGTAAACCAACATAGATGTGGAAAACCCATGTTGTCCGCAGGAAAATGATATGTAAATGGTGGGATGTCAACGTCTACAACTCTGTTTTGGGGGTTTCAGGCTATGTTTTCGCAGTCTGAATTTTGATGTTGGGGCAGCGCTTTGAACCCTTAACTCCAGAAATAGCGCCCGCAAAGGACTTGGTCGAGGTGAACAAGGCGCAGTTCTGCTGAGAGATGGGGGTGGTTCGCTTCCGAATTGTCACTGGTGAAACTCGACTGGCAGCTGTTTTTCCAGCAATAAACCACCATTTAGGCCCAGTGAGTCCAAAAAGTCATTCAAAAACACCAAAAAACAATGTTTGACTTGGCTCCAACGGTAATAAACCGCAGTAAACCACCCAGTGAATCATTATTGAGTCAAAAGGCCCAAGGCGAAAGTGACCACAGATTTTGGGCCAAAATGGATAGTTTAATGCAAAATCACCAATGCTGTGGACACATTTAGATTTGAACCACCAGTGGTGATTCTGTAATCCCATCCAATGCTTGAGGAGGAACACATTTTATCTGGGGCCCAAAAATGAGTAGTAAACTCCGGATTTTGAAAGGTGCTATATGTTTTGTCCGGGAAAGGGATCTTGGACATGGCCTGAATTTTGTCCACCAGCATCGTGGGTGGAGGCTATGTCTAACCCATACCTGTAAAATTCAAGGTGTGTGGCACATGATCTAAGATGTTTGGCAGTCCAATCTGGGTCTTGGAATGGAACATTCCCCCATTCCCCCATTTATGATCATTTGTCTATATATACATTACACTGGTATATCTATATATATACTTATATATACACATTTAGTTCAATGTCTTGCCCATAGTTTCCCATTATGAAAGAATGATCTGTTCATTGAAATTTTGACCCGTTCATGGTACCTTCTGCTAATCGAACATGGCTTGCTGGAAAATCACCCATTTACAGATCATGTTCCCATTCAAATGCCCATGAATGGTGGATTTTGCAGCCAGCCACGTGTGATTGCCGGAAGGTAATTCCTACTCCAACCGAAAATGATGCTTTACAAGTCCCACTAAGGATATATAGAGTTATACCCCCCATGAACCCTAGAATTCTCATGAAAAATCCCATTATAAATCACCACCAAATCCCAATGACATCCCATAAAATCCCATGAAATGCCGGTAAATGCCATAGTAAGTCCGTGGACTCCATGTTCGTCAGGCTGGTCCCCCGCTCTACTTCCATGGCTACCGCCGGGGCCGTGAGCTGGGGCGTGGCGCCTCTGGACAGGCGACTGGCGAAGCTGGGTAGCGTCTGGTGAGTCAACATGGGTATTAAATGGGATTAACCAACATGAAAAACATAATGGATATATAAAGTAACAATCTATCAATGGGTATTAGCCTACTATCTATCAATCATGCAAACCAAATTATCTATATGTTTCCAATATGGATAGTAACAAGAAACACATATACAAACATAAACAACGAAAACATGTAGGGATATGATGCGTACAATAAACAATTGATAATAAAAGGCATGATGCAACATTAATACAGTACAGTATTAATATTTGCTCACAATTCTATACAATAAACAATGCATATATATATATATACAACTATATATAAATATACATCATTTAAACCAACACGGGTATGAAACAATATTGTCCAGGATGTTCACCAAAATGAGTTTAACCAATAAACAAAGAATGTGAATTAGTTAGATATTCAACCTGAGAATGACAAATCGCTTACTGAGTTCCACAAAATCTCAGTTTAAGCCACTAGCCACTTATACCATCCATTAAACCATCCCCAACTCAGCCATCTCAGGGGTATAGCCCACTTATAGCATCCACAATACTCAATCCACAGAAATCCATCTATATAAATCCACATAAAATCCATATAGACTCCTACAACATCCCCAACCAGATCCACATTTCTCCCCACCTCCCCCCCCCAGTTTCACCCCCGCCGCCGTGTAACGGGAGGTCTTTGTGTGCCACAAGAAGGGAGACAGCTCCGGTGGCGGCGGCTACGCGGTGAAGGTGGTGGATTTGCGCAGGCTGCACCTGCAGCCGAACGCGGAACGGGAGGAGAAGAAGCTGAGCCGCGAGGTTCGGTGGATGGGATGGGGATGGGGGTGGGGGTAGGGATAGGGGTAGGAATGATGAATGGAGAATCTTAGGATGAGATCTTGAGGTATCTTCATTTGGATCAGAATTGGAAGTTGAAGTTAGATGGATGGAGATGATTTTGATAGAGATTTCCCTATTGCTGAACATGTCCATGTAGAGATTTGCACATGATAGATGTGATTTAGATTTTGACGCAGATTTCCAGAGCGGGGGAATGGGTTTGCTGAGTCGGTCATGTATGATTTTCCCCATGGCAAATCCACCAGAAATGGGGAGTGGTGGGATGTGGCAAGATGGGGATGGGAGGATTTCTCCAGGCTGAAATTTCCAATGGATCATTTCATATCATTTCTAATGGTTGCATAGATCTGGATGAATTATGATGACCTCACGTTGCGTTGTCACTGGAATGATGGCAAAGGGAATCATCTCCAAATGGCCGGAAGTTTCAACCATTTTCAGGTCACTGAATACAATTCAGCCAGATAGATATGGGGATGGGGATTGAGCAACACTCTGACTTCAGTCGTTTGCAATAGGGAGTGGAGTCATCGGAAGTGGCCTTTCCCGCATTTTGATGAGCCCATCGGTGCTCACTCTTAGGGACCCAAGGACCGCCAGTCTGCATGTACATCATGTTCATTTCTTGGTTGTCTTTAGTTTTTGGAGGAGGTTCTGGAATTTACTTCTTTGTTGCTGGCTTGGCTGCCTTGGTTCGCAGCAGGTGCTGTCCGACGTTTGGCTAGCCAGGGCTAACTCCACTGTACCTGGTTGGTCCTCGCAAAGACTGTCCTCGAACCTGATAACGCTGCCACTGAAATAGTTGTCCCTCGGAGATCTCAGCATGGTCAGCAATTTCTCATCAGTAAACAGCAAAGTTGTCACTGGACAAATCACTTCCTGACAGAATGGAGCGGCAAACAGTTTGGACAAGCAAACTTTCTGGGCACAAACAACAACGCGCAAGCCAAACCAAGTAAACAGGAATTGTAATCCAGAACAAAATGCAAAACCAATAGCTGCGTGGACATTGAGTCACTTTAAACCTTGTCATATATTGAACGTGGTGCTGGTCAAAGCAAACTTGCAGAAAAAATGCCAAAGTGTGTGGGTCATACCATCCCAACAGAATGTCAGCCCATCTGCAGGATGTAGCACGGTGCCAACTGCAATTGGTTGTTGTATTGGAGGAAGGTATGTATGAGGCTTCAAGTTTCCTGGAAATTTCATAGAAAACCATGGAAACCAACAGCAATGCCCCTATGTTTGGGTGTAAGAAGAACTAGGCTTTGTGATGTTTCCTGTTGCAGATATTCCTAAATCAGTTTGCTTAATACAACACATTGAATGCTGGGGATACTAGCGAGCATGAACCACTGGATGCGTTGAAGGAAATTTGATGGGACACCATGTCTTCTACCATTCAATACGGTTTTTGGGTAAACGTGTCCTTCATTCACGAGATTCTTCGATCTATGAACATGTTCCAAACTAGATTTGCTTCCGGTGTGTCAATGGTTATGATTTTCCCAGATGCCTATAGATCAAGCCTGATGATAAATCATCATGTCTCTCCATTTGTTTGTTTCTTAAAGGACTATTCATACTATTGATGGCCTTTTCCCACTAGAGGCTCCCCCACATTCCACAACCGATAGGTAGATGATATGAACAAGTATACAAAACCGGCCCCTCTAGTTTTCATTAAAGTACAATATTTCACTGAAACTTTCAGGACCCTAAAATGGAGGTGCTTTACCATACAAAGCCATATTTGTGGGATATGATATAATGCCTTAAATTTAGCCCTTACCATAGGCCTTGCATGTGATAGGTACCTGAAATGGAGGTTTGCTAAAATGTGGGTACTCCTAAATCATCCATTTCAATAATATTTTCCGATTTTCCATTATAAACCATAACATTTTGGGGTACCCCATCTTAGGAAACCCCCATTGATCTTCCGACCACGGTTCCCCTACGACACATCCACGGCCACGAGGTGGAGATCCTTACAAGACTACCGCCGCATCCCAACATCGTGCAGTGCCTTGGGCTGCAGGTGGAGGCGGAGGGGGTTCCTAAACTGATGGTATCCTCACTGGATTGGTTAATGGGAAAATCTACAGGAAACCATGGATTCTCCCATGAAATATAGGGGTTTCCTGTAAATCTTCCCATTAAACAATCCATTGATATCCCCACAATCATCTCTTCTAATTGGACTTTCCATCATGAACCATCCATTTTAGGCTACCACCATTTTTTTTTGAAAGCCCTATTTACTTTACATAAAAGCCATGAACTATAGTTTTTTATCCCAAAAACCCTAGAATTCACCGAGTTATTTGCGTCAATTCAGCAATATCTAGGGTGCCTCACCTTATTGATTATTTGTGTCATCGCCAAAAACGGCAAGTTTAAGTAATTTTACAAATCAACCATCAAACATGGTTGTGGAATGAGTCGAAACGATGGGGTTACAATGAAGGTATAAAGTGGAAAAAAAACATGAGTAAACTATTTGTCACATGGTCAATACATGGGGATGCAATGGGGAAATATAAGGATACAATGGATCAGTGGTATATATATATAACCAACAACATGTGCCAATCAGATTCTTGGTTACTATGTGGTATGGTGATCCATCCCATAGTGGAGACACAATCAACTGCGCTATAATATACTCTGGCCAGATGGAAATGGCAAAAATGAAAGCATTTATAATATAACTACTATTTATATGTTGATTATTTCCCGGCAAGAAAGGAATACAATGGAGGTTGCTGGGGAAAAACTTTCATAGACATCCGTTTGATATTCTTGCTGATTGCCCATTCTAGTGGATTTATATTTGATCAGGTGTCCTTCCAGTCTCAGAGGGCAGCTTTGGGATTTGCAGCAATTCTGTGCAAACAAACATCTGAATTCCTGTACGACGACCTTCCCTTCATAGCTGACATGTTCTCCTGCTCTTGGGGACCTTGTTACCTCAGGATAGCTGGGAGATGAAAGGTATATTCCCGGGTGAGAAGCAGCTACAGTCACCCTTTGGTAATACTGGTGATGAAACATAGCGTGCTGAAAAATTAACAATTTAGTTCGGGGATGTCCCAGCCAGCCATGTTTGATGACACCGGAGGATATCTAATTCTCAACGGCATGGGATTCCACCTGATATTGCAGCAATGTACAGTAGTTTGCATCCAGAGATCATCCGTTCTGGTGCATACTTCGTCTGGAAAATGATCCAGCCAATCATCTGAATAAACCAGCTCATGTCGTTTCCGTTGTCAAAAATGATTGAAGATGAGATAAAGGATGAAATTCCAATGGTCAACTTCAAGCCTGTCGCTTTCGACTTTACTTGGTGGTGCGCCCCAGCTATAGTAGGTTATAACCGTTGGCAACTCAAGTTACAGGTATAGGATTAGTAGGGTTAGTCCAGTTATATCTCTGGGTTGAACCAACTCAGTTCCAATTCCTTCGGTTGAACGGTTGAACCCACCATCCTCCGGGCAAGGCTGATCGACACCTTTGAGGATGGCGATTGGTTCCTGTTGGTCTTAGAGTCTCCTGACCTGAATCCAGGGTTGAGCCCGACCTGTTGGCGGGGTGTCGCTTTAGATATGTTCAAAACATATGGCTATGGCTCAAAATTATGGTACCAAAAATTTCTCTATTTTTTTGGGTGAATTCACATAAACCAACCAACTATAGGGTTAACAATTTTGAGCCATACCCATATTGGTTGGCATTGGGATCCTTTGAAGACCTTTGCTGATTAAAGCCTGGGTGCTATTTGGAATACTTGAGTATTTCGATCATTGTGGATCTCTTGCCATTTAAAAGGTATACAGGGATATGTGCTAATCAGCTAAAAGTTGATTCTTTTGCAGGGGTTGCACATCTCCCTTCTGGTCAAAGGTGGGTTTGTCCCACTATTGGGTGTACTAAATTGCAAGACCAATCAATCTGACCCATTTGCTCGGCAAAACCGTCCCCAGGTTAGTGGGTGGTGGAGATCTCTACACGGTTCTCACCAATCGGGAACCGCCAAGGTTACAGGAATCTGCGCCCGTGGGCAGTGGTTGGGCATGGGTTTGTGCTGCAAAATGTGTCTAATGATAGGGTTTACTGGGGGTCACGCCCAAAAAAAAACAGGCGTCCTGAGAGTAGCTAGCAAGAATCTAGGCATTTTCCCGAGCATCACCTACAAACATTGGGGATGTGTCCAGCAAACATTAGGCTGATGATCATGTTTTTTGTGTTTTAATTTCCTTTTTCCAACACAATTCCCAAGTTTGAATTGTTGCTTTACTTTACTTCTTGTTGTTTCTCATACTTCCATTCTGGGTAAGAAGTATCCAACAATCGGTTGAAGGAAACAAATTTGAAGGACATCTCCATATTTGTAGGTAAACATCTTGTTTGTGTTTGTACGTGTTCACCCCCCCCCCGCGAAAAAAAAAGACTATATTTCCATCGATTTCCATGACTCCATGTGAATAGAATTGCATATGTTGGCTTTCACCTATGCTGTGGGTTCAATCTTCAAGTGTTATTTTTGCGTGCAATACCTTCCGGCACTCAAAGGTGCAATGGGAAAATCCCATGAACACAGACGTCTTTAGCTGGGAAAATCATCCATAAATGGTGGATTTTCCAGCCAGCCAAGTTTGATTACCAAAAGGTATCTCCCATGAATATCCCATCAAACTTCCATTTATCCCGTTAGCCTCCCAGAAACTGTAACTCACGATGCAAAATCCCTTTAAATCACTATACAATCCAATGAAATCACTCTAAAATCCGATTAGATCCCATTGATCCCATCATTTTTTGGCATCCACCTGTTTCTGGAGTGGAAATCCACTGAACCCGGAGAATTCTCGTTCCAGACCCTGGACCTCTAGGAGCGAGAAGCCGCTTTCGTGGTGGCACAGTTGGTGGAAGGCCTATCCTTTCTACACAGCGCCCCGGATGGGCAAAAATTCGGCGACCCTACAACGAGGAAAAAAACCGTTGAGGGATGGTTAGTAAAGTCCTGGAATTTGTCCCAACATCTCCCAACAAAAAACCTCTGGTAGCAAACTTGGGAATATTTACCAAACATTCTCTGAGATATATCATGGGATATTCAATCTGGCTGAATTACAATAATTCACTAGCCTGAAAAGAACTATGGGGAATTTACCCTGCAGTAGTCAATCGTGGCTTGCTGGAAAATCCCCTACACAAATTTTGAAAGGAGGTTTCTAGCTGCGAGAATCATCGAACTAAATGGGGACTTTCCAGCAATCCACGATTGATGACACTGGAAGGTATCTCAAGATCAGGTATTTGTCGATTATCCCAGAGAGATATTAAGATTGTGAAGTGTGGCGATTTGGGTAAACACAGTTTTGGTTGCATATGGAGGAATCTATGAAAGAGAGGGTCTGGGTCATTTCTGTGATACTTTTGCGTTTGATATACATGGTGGCTGGTAGGTAGTTGAACATGACCAGCAATATTATCATGCCTTCATCATGCCGTTGAACAATGCCATGCAATGTGTTCAATATCATTTTCATTTAACGCTATGTCACTTTTGCCCCACAGCCTTTGATCCTAGTGGCCGGTTGGCTTTCAGACAGTATTTTTCAGACAGCAGTGTTGGTCACGAATCAGTTGCACATTTTGGATTAACCAATGCAAACACAATTTTCTGATATTCCTTAACCATCAAGGCGGGTTGACTTCTAGAAAGACGTATGAGTAACCAACAACGATTACCGATAAGGCCTGAAACTCAGATTAGTTATCATGTCGATACCCCAACAAAAATAGTGCCTATAGTTTCTGATGTCTCAGTTATCCTCCAGGATAAGATGGTATCTATAGGGGTGGTATGTTCAGAATTGACCAACTGTTGCTGCTTACCTACAGCAGCTACTTAGATAGGTTATGAAGTGGTTAGCAAGTAAAATCAAACCCATGACATATACGGTACCCTAGCCACCAACTGACCATGGCCTAACTAAAGTTAACTTTCACAAGTGGCTATCTTCATCCCCTATTCAAGATGGTGACCCCCCACATGAAACCCTCCCACGTTTCACGGTCAACATCTTTCAAAGGTCAAGGCATCATCCATCGGGATATGAAGCTGGAAAATGTCCTGGTGGCAAATGAGCGGCGTCTCTCGGAACATTCGGAACATTCGGGTGGTTGGGAGATGCCACAAAAAGTCGACGTTTAGAAAGGCTTTTAATGATTTTTGGGATGACTGGTTGGGAAACACATTACATGTTTGACGGTTTTTGAAGGAACTTACAGTAGATTTGTTTTGTTGCTTGAATATGTCGGGTGCCCAATGTTCCAGTATAGGTTGGCCAGTTGTGACATAGAAAGCATCGGACCTTGGTGAAGGGTTGCTCGCTGATGATGGCAATTGGAGCCACATAACTTCCTGAGTGGCACTATTTTTCCTGGGGTAAATCTAAAGTTTGCAGATTTGCCGTGGAAACACTGCAATAGGACTTTTTTTGTGCAACCTGTTCATGTTGCATTCAACAAAGGAAGCCAGGTAAACCTGGTTTGGTCTTGACAGATATGGATAGCTTAACTTTCAGCTATGAACGAGGGAATATGTCTTTCCCATCCAAACATGAATCTTTTTGCATTGCAGGGTGTATTCAATAAGAAACCCATATGTATATGTCCACTACGTGTCCGTGCAAAGTGGATGGGGGGGAATGATGCAGCTTGTGTACCAGCTCGGTTCGCCTTTAGCTCTGCTGAACTCCTTGTGAAGGTGATGGAGACGGAATTTGAAAAGCTCCCCAAACGAAGCCCTGGTGGGATGCATGGGATGTTCTTGGGGTCCCAAGAATTGGTGGTATTTAAAACATGTCATTGGCCAGATTTCCGCATTTCATGATGCTTAAAAGTCTTGTTAAACTAACCCTCTAGCTTTTATTGCTCAGACCCCTGTTATTGACAACAAGATACAACAAGTAACAATGCCAAACCCCTATTCTTGATGGTTACTCCTTTATTGATTCATTCTAAACCAGGTGGATGGAATTCAACACTGTCACTGGCCACCCTTGGTGGCCCTGGCAGCCCAGGTGAGAAGCCCTTGGTGTTTTACACGGTGAAAATTACCGACTTTGGCCTCTCCAAGGTGCTTTGATGAGGGCCGGGAGAGGAGTGTCCAAAGCTGATGGGGATTTAGGGTTACAACTGAACGAAGCCCCGGATTTGGTTATGATCATGTTAAGGCACCAAAAGCGTTGTTTTTCTTACACGTTAAGACACTTTCTTTTGAACCACCGGGAAACCAACAGGGTTCATCATGTTTCTTGAATAGAACTAGCATTGTTTGATCATGATCGCCAGTCAAACCACCAATTTCGAACAACATGTTCCCTAAACCTTACACTACACTTGTTTTAATCATGTTTTAATCCCTTGCTTCATCATTTTCCATTGAGTGACAAATATCTTGTGTATATTCTCCCTGACTTCACCATCAGTTTTGGCATTTAGCACCACCAAACAGGGTGAAGCCACCTCCAAATCACTGAGGCCATCGGTGCTGGCTTTAGCGAAGCGCGCTCCACGGTGGGCACGCGGCCCTACACGGCACCTGAGGTGTTGAGAGACTCGGATTTCACGGAGGGCGGTTGGATGATCCAACAAATACCTTGTTTAATCCAAAGGTTGGTAGAACATCTTGAATTTGCAACGGTTCTGGGTAGGATGCTACTTTTTTGTATTTTTTCTTGCCATTGCTATAACAGATGGTCCGTTGTTTGTTGTTTCAAGCGCGAATGGGACTTGGTAAACGGTAAGAGGTCATGGATGAAGCACGCCCTAAATTGCAGTGTCAGTGTGATGACAAAGTTGGAAATCCTTTGCCTTTGATCCTAAAATACAGGAATTTGAGCTAGGTGGTGGGGAAACTCAGGGCTTGAGCGTTTGGCTGATTGGAAGCGGGGTCCTGGGGCATCAAACAATGTCACGAGAATTTGGCCAATGGGTAGTCGGATCTTCTTTAGCCATGTTCTGGGTTTGCCTCCAGTAAGATAGATATAAATGATATAAAGAAAAAACAAAAACCATCATGTGTAGATCAAATTTCCTCCGGAAATGCGTGGATTCCGAGAGTTTGTTAGTTTACTGAAGGGTCGCGGCTAGCTTTTTGGCTGAACATTTATATAATGTTGGAGGATCCCTCATTCAAACTTGGTTTGGGTTGCCACAAGAGTGATGGTTCCTCGCCTAAAGAATCCAGCATAGTTGATCCTGTATGGTCATATGATCCCAGAAAGATGAGCAGCATGGCTGGGTCAACTAGATCTTTACTCACTTGAAAGGGATGATTTTGGGAGTATATAGGTATGGACATATGCTGATTGGAATGGGAGTGTTGAAAGGACTTTTTGATCAACATATATTTGGTGCTGGTACATGTGTGAAAGAACACTTTTTGGGCTCATAGCTGTTGGTTTGAGCAGGTTTGGATGCTGAAAACATGTGAGCTGAGGTGGGCATGTGTTGTGCGAAAGAGTCAATCTTGAGGTATATCACTTGGGTTTGGTTGGAAACAAGTTATTGTGATGGGAAGATTCCTTAACGGAATCAGGGGTGTCTACCTACATTAATGGATGCTTTGGAGGTACAGGAATGCCTACAGGTGAAAATCGTACCATATCTTACCAAACGTTTCGAAGGATGGCCATGGTTGCCTTCTGTTGCTGTCAGCTGAACAGAAACTGAATCTGAGGAGAAGATTCGCATGACTTCAGCTCCGACCTTTGGTGTTGCTTGGCATTTCCTTGGCTGAGCGAAACAACGGCCCTTGGCGATGGGTAGAGCGGACATGTGACTTGATAGGTTCTGGATAGCTCCACTGACTACTACATGGTTGCGCATTTAGTTTGGACTATTTTGTGATATAATGTTGGTAAAACAATAATCACCATAAATAGGTGGTATAAACCATCAAAATAAAGGTGGTTTATTATTGTTTTACCCACATTACGCAATTTTAGACAAGGTGACAGTAATGCTAAAGTAGTGCCGCTTGCACCCTGCGTTTTCTTTGTGGATTGTTATTGATTGCAAGATCCTGGACCAGGAGCCCATCATTCCCTTAGGGGATCCCGAGAAACCGCCATTGACAAAGGCTTGGGCGTGTTGCTCTTCGTGCTCTTGGCGGGGCATTTTCCTTTCAACAAGATCCCCACCAAGAAGCTTGGACTGGATGACCTAATGGGTCCCGAGATCTGATTCTTGGGAACCTTTGAAGAACCTTTGAACAGCTTGGATGGTTCCTTTAGTACTTTACTCTCTTACCATACATGATGATATTACCAGGCTAAAGCTAAAGATTTGTTTTTGGTGCAGGGTGTCTAAGACTGGCTATGAAATGTTACTTGAGTGGCTTCTACAGGCTTCACCAATCTAAATGATGGGTTTCAAATAGGGTATTTGTAGCAGAACCCAAAATCAATCGCCCACATTTCAGGTTGGTGAATTACATCCTAAGTTAGCTTGACAGGGGAAATGGGTCCAAATAGGAGACCAGATGCAACAAGCGCATGCTTCCAAACGCTTGGTCCTATGCCTCTGTCAGACTGGTTTCAAACCGATGGGACTCGTTGCAGTTGTTGTTGGGGCTCCCTTTAGGGTGATACAAGATAACCTGCAATCCAATATGCAAGCCATGGTGCTGAGCATGGGGCTGAGGCAAGACGAGCTACAACATTTGGTTGGGAAGCTGCAACTTGACTGAAGCATACTGAAGCTGATCAAGTGTTGCCACTGGCGAAAGAAATCCTTCACAGGTGCTGCAGCTCAGTTTTCCAGTAAACCCATAGGGACAAGTCAGAGAGGTTGCGGTTATCAAATAGGGTGGCATCCGCAAACCCAGGATTTTCGATCCAGCCATGGTTGTTTTCCAAAAATGATTGACGTTGGCCTCTCACTTGCGACTTCCGACCTAATAAGCCGTGACTTAGCAACTTGACGCAGATGAGTGACAGAGTGCACATCAAAGAAAAAGTGGTTACAGGACGAATAGGCTATTACTAAGAGGTAATATTTGACATTCACGTAAATGTAGGCAAAACCCTTGGAATTTGTGGCGAAAAACCATCTCCTGCATATTCTCTCAGACATGTCTTCCCAAGCAACACTGAGATGATCCCGGCGGGTAGCTTGTGATCACTCAAGGATAAGGGACAGCTCACATGAGGAGATACCCGTTTTCAAATCATCCTGGCTTGCAGGCTCATACCCTGGCAAACCTCGATAAATGAATAAATGTCAGCTATAGTTGTTTACTGGAGTCCAACTATATGTATCCTTAAGCTATAGATATCGAGGGATGGGTACGTAAGTCCCGATTTCGAACGATCAAAGCAACCCAGATGCTCCAATATTTAGCAAAAAATACCCAAGAAACCGCCCAAATGTGGGTCAATATGCCCCATACAGGGGGCATGTCTGCATCAAAGTTTCGGGATTGTGCCAGCACGAGCCGTCTTCTGGTGGTGAGGAAAATCAGCGACCTCTCCAAGTCTGTGTTGCTGGGACTGCTGCAATTGGAGCCACTGAAACGCTTGGCCGCTGAGAATGTGTTGAGGGGTTGGAATGGGCCGTGCTCGGGGTATCTTGGGGTGAGGATGTTTTTCATATACCTACAGATCCTATAGGACCTATAGATACATGATACCACAATTAATTAGCGCCAACATTTACACATTGACACTGTGTCTATAGGCACATTGAACAACATCACTGCACAAGCTGTCCAAGCTACAGAAATGATGGAGGAATGGCTCTGCTTGGAGGCCAGTATTTTGTTTTTCGAGTTCAGAGGGGCCATGTCCCCATACCCTCCAGGCCATGCAGGGCTCATTACAGATGTTGATGTGTCTGAAAATGCGCCATACCCCCAATTGGCAATTTATTCATTTGAATGAAACAACTATGATGAACCAGGAGCCAGTGGATTTTGGGGCACCCTTTTTGCAGGGAGACCCATTTGACCTTTGGGGCCCATGCAGACCCCCGCCATCCCAGGATTTGGCCGGCTTGGCGCGACACGAATGGATCTGCGAAACGATGCTGGGCAGCAAACATATGTTTGTTACCCTCCGTTAACTTAACATAGTCATGGATACTGGCCTATTGATAGATTCAGATGACTTGCCTACTAGACTAAACATAATGCCATGTTGTTTTTTCACAACAATGCCCCTGCGGCCAGATATTTTACACTCTGATCATCAAAGATGGCAATAGAAAACCCTCCATCTACAGATTGTCACATTGGGATTTCCCAGCTAGCCACGTGTGATGACCAGTTGGGTATCAGTTGCTGTGGGGTCCATGATTGTGGGACCAACTCACCTTGTGAACTTCACATCCCAGCTCTGTTCACACCTGGGCGGAGCTTTGTGGCGGCATGAGATTCCAAGCCCTCTGCATTTTCAAGAGCCACCCCAGTTGTTGTTTGTCCATATACTTGATGGATCTTAATGGCCATGTGCATGTTCAGTGCTTCATTGCTCCAGATACTCGCCATTTACATCCATTTACGAACTTCATCGAGGCAGTTCGGCTTGTTCTATCCCTATGTTTGTTGCTTCAGTAGCCCCATTTTCAGCGGTAGCAACCATGGTGTCCTGTAGATTTCCCTCAAACCAATCCATTGAATTGGTTGAATATTCCATTATATATATATATATTGATATTCCTCTGATAATCTACCACTAATTGTTAGTTGCAATAATTATCACCTTATTTGTGCGATGTGAGTAAAACATGGTAAAACAATAATCAACCACCCAGTTGGGAATGGTTGATACCACCTATTTATGGTTGAAATGGGGATGGCTTATTAAGATGGCTTATTAACCAACATTATACCCAATGATTTGTTTCTATGATTGAAAATTCCAAGTCATTACTCCACCTTTATTGTTGAACCAACAATTTCCCCAATGATTTCCATGATTTCACAATGGATTTAAGGGAACATCTACAGGAAACCATGGATTCTTCCATGAAAGATGGCTGCTTCCTGTAAATGTTCCCTTACACCGATCCATTGATGTTTCCTCCCCAACCCAGGATCATGGAAGACGAGGAGGAAAAGCCCAAGCGCACGCGCTCCGTCGCCTCCGCCTCCGCCGTGTCGGCCGAAGCGCGCGCTGGGTCGGCGGCCGTGCCGCCGCCCAAGGTGGGGAGAAAGGGGTTGGAAAAACTGGGGAAATCTGGGTGATGTTTATGGATTTTATGGCAAAACATGTGGCTTTAAGTGGGAAAATTCAATATTTAGGATGATTTTTATATATTTTTATGGATTTTAGGAGAAATAAAAGATGTGGATCATTTACTACTTAAGATGACCTTACGACCAAAAATAGGGTGAGCGACCAGGAAGAATGAAGAGTTGAAGCGCAAACATTGGGTACTGGGTCGTTTTTTTTGATATTGGGGTTTGCATCCTGAAAAATGGGGATTTAAGTGGGCGAAAGATAGGGGCAGTGTGGCGGGGCAAATCCTCTGAGAAGCCCTGGCAAGAAAGTTGACAAAACGTGGCGTTGCTTTGTGTTCATGGCATTTAATGGCACAAGTTTTGGCCACGTCCTGTTTGAGTCTCCATGTTTCTTTGATGGTTTGGGTTTAAGAGTTGCAAACATCACACATGTTGGCACTTAGATAGTACTAGATAGTTGTTAATCCCCCGAAAGAATTGACATTGTGAGGATCCCCATTCGAGAATGTGAGAAGGGAAGTGGGGGCATTGCAAGTCGTTTTTTTTGTTCCACCTTGTTTATAATTGATCATCCGCAAAGCCAATATAAACCACCCCAAGATCACCATCTTTATGGGTGCCATGAAGTATCCCCAGTCATGGTAGTTGTTTATGGCATTGGCTTCCCCTCCTGCCAGGCGGAAGCCAACTCCCGAGCGGGATCCGAGGAGAATGCGAAGCGAGCCCTGGCGCAAAATGATAGCCACAAAAGGGGGAATCATGGGTCAAACATCGTTGTCATTGATCCATGTTTCTACCATAAATCGTTACTGAAAAATTCAATTCTGGGTAAATGGATCCTTTTTTGATTCATGCTGCCTTTTTATCTAGCCATTCCCCCCCAAACGTATTTGGGAAGGGAGCAACCATTGGCCATGGACTTGGTGAAGACAAAGGGCCAGCGAAATGGAGGTCACAAAGGAGAAACTGCCCCGAAAGTTTCAGGTGAAACCATTCCCCGAAAGAGGGTTGGAACATGTTCTGACTATAAAGGGTCTTGACATGTTTGGAAGTCCCTGACACGATTTCTGTGGGAGCCGTGTGCAAGAAGTGGATGATGAATATCGCTTGGGCTGGGCCCAATGTTTGGGACTGAAGATTCAATCATTTCAAATCTACATCTTCAAAGCCGAGGTTAGAAGATAGATCCAGCTACTGAGTCACTGCAAACATATCCGACCCAACAGAACCCAACAAGAATGACTTCCAGCATAGTGTTGAGATGTTAAATGTGTTAAATCTACTGTTGATACTGGTTCATCATATTTAGACATACATACCATCCATTAGATCTTAAAATCAATCAAAATTGCCCAGGCAATGGTCGAAAGCTTGATGGAATTTCCATATCTCTTTTAGTTTGCTCGAGAATATTTTGGCATGTTTTGGCAAACCACACACGGATGGATTTCAATGACTAGTTATCTTTCAACCCCATGAACTATCGATACATCTACCATAGACCTTAGGTTTTCTTTTTTTGAACAGTCATATGTACATCAACAAATTATCATGTAAATCACACATATAACTCCTCCAGTACATTTAGATATAACATAAAACCTGTTTATAGATTCTATATATACTTAGTCATATGCTTATATATATGAATGATATCCTGTAAGTTCCCATGTTTGTTGCTTGAACCCCCCCATTTTTGTGGCACACGCTGAGGTTCCACCGGTTCCGCAGCCCGCAGCGACTGGCCGCGCTCCCGCGACGGCGCCGCCACGCCGAACTCGGCGAACTCGGCGACGTCGCAAGCACCGCTGCCGCCGCCGCCACCGGAAGCCGAGACGCAGACGGTGCAGGGACGGGGATGGGGTGAGAAACCTATTTGTTCTTCACCACAGGGGATGGGAATTCATGTGAAATGATACCCTCCGGTAAAGTAAGATGGCTATTGAAAATGGCCATTTATAGTGGATTTTCGCATTAAAAATTGTGATTTTCCATAGATATGTTAGTTTACCAGAGGGTAGGTTGTAAATGGGAAAATCATCGAACCTTAAATGGTGGATTTTCCATTGCTACGTTTGAGTTCGGGAACGTATAGTATGTTATAATGGTTGTTTCATGGGATATCATGGAGATGTGATGTGATGTAACAAGGTGGTGCCACATAGTGAATTACGTTGGTTTATCGCATAACTGCTATGGTCCTGCGAATCAGGCTTGGAAAGTAATCTTCTGCATTATCCTCCATGCACTGATTTACCCGTCAACACTACCAATACGAATTGCATATCTTGAGTTTCCATTAATCTCAACTGACTAAGAGCATGATTCTACACATAAAGGAGCCATAGCTATAAGCAAGAACATGGACCAAGAGCCAGCAAAGTGGTACGCCCCCAGTTGTAAGTTGATTTATAGATCCAGAATCACCGAAAAATATCTGTAGTCTATAGTTATATCATCACCAGTCATGATGGCAGATAGTCTCACCATAGTGGATGGCGATATAACTATGGCATGCTATGGTTATATAGCCTAGTTATTATCAACCAACTCGGCCAACTATGGGCACCACTGTGGCAGGCGACCCCCGAAAAGCCACCGCCTCCCCCACCGCCAAGCCCATTGAGTGTGCCGCTGCCCGGGCAACCGGCAACGTGGCGTGAGAGACGGACGTGTTGTCTTGAAATCCATGGGAAAATCAGAAGAATCTATAAACTTTGTGGAAAATTACAATTTTGGGGATGCACCATTTTCAGATACATCCGCATGCAGTCTGCAAAGCAAAACAACTGCTAAGACAATTCAGGTAGATCACCATCCAGTGGACAATCAAGGCAGAGACAAGCTTTGGGTAGTTAAAAGGATACACATCCACATTAGTCCATGCATCGTTTTTTCCCCCTCCCGTTCAATCCAGTATACAGTCAAATTCATCCAAGTAAATCCCCATCAAACAACTGTAAATGGATCATTTGTTTCAATGGAACTTAATCTTCAATGGTTCAAATGACTACTCGGCTGATTCGTTCAAACAACATGTTCAAACCTTTACAAATAGGGTTACCCTCTGGTAAACTAACATAACTATGGAACATCACCATTTTTTAATGGGAAAATCAACTGTAAATAATGGCCATTTTGTTTATAGCTACGTTAGTTTACCAGAGGGTACCATGGTGGGGATGAGGTGATCCAGCCATCGAGGTACCAGCCTTGAATTCCAAGCGCTCGATGTCGATGATGTTTTCGCATAGCGCCTGGGATGGCGTCGCTTTTTTTTGGGAAGAATCACTGGATTGGTTTAAGGGAAAATCTTGACCTGAAACCATGGTTTTTACCATCAAAATCCATCACATCTAGAGGTTTCCGGTTCAGATTTTCCCTTTAACCAATCCAGTGAAAGAAGTGGTGATGGAAACGTGTGTAGGAGGCATGGTTTGTAGGAAAATCTAAGACATCTTTGGGGCAGCGTCTTAAAACTGTGAATCGAAGCTGCTGATTTAGATGTTGGGGTTGAGGATCCAGATGAAGGATGCTCAACGGAAGCGTTGGCTCAACCAAACTTGGTTTGTTCCATGGCTACATCATAAAACATCAATTCATTACGTGTAATTCATGATGGTTATTTTTCAACAGGCAATTTTCGAACGCGTATGTGGAGTTTATCACTAATAAATATGTTACAGACCCAACTGATCTAATCATGTGCTTTCCTACACTATATAGTATATGCATGTATATGTCCTTTCTGTTTGAAAACAGTTTCCCAGATATTCTTGCAATCAGGGCTACGACTCAAATAAATTCTTCAAGGCTCATCCCCATCCTGAAAAAGTGCGCTTATTAAAATATATATGGTTTTAAACTACACCAGTGAAAACTTACATGACACTTCAATAACTGAGCGTTGGAATTTCGCCGATTTTGCTATTGGAAATGGCCACGTACCTTCGCCACGGTTCTGCCGCCCAGGTGAGGTCTTACCTTCCAGCCTGCAACAGGATGTGATGCAGGTCCACATGGTGGTGCCGGATCGGCTCCTTGGTAGCTGGTGGGTGTGCAAAAAAAAAGGTTCAGACGGTTTACACCAGAGGAGTTCTCTGTACTTGAGTTGTGGTTATTGATGGTTATTGCATCTTATTATATCTTCTTATTGGCAAATTCCCGAAAAAAAGAACGTTGGTCAAGAGTTGATGTATTTGCTTGGAGGAGCTGCCAGGAGCTATGTTTGTATGCGTATTGTTTTCAACCGGGAACCAAGGAGCTACGAATTAAGAGTATTCCAAGTTCATGATAGATTCTCTAATCGAAGCCTAAGCTGAGTTCTATCTCGGAAGTGACCAGATGTTAAACCTGATTTGGCAAGTTAGATAGTACGAGTTACTCGCAACCATCAGATGATGATCCTCCATGGGACACACAGATCCTTCACAAATGGGCTGGGGCACTGGAAGTCCGGGATCTGGGAGTAGTTTCTTCCTGAAGGCTCCAGATTTGGGACGGCATTTCGGGGCGGCTTTCAAGACATCTTTGATTGAAAACCCTCCAAGTACTCCCAGAAACAGGGCGAAATTCGTTGGTTTCGTTGGGGTGGGCATGTATGTCATACAATTCATCCACTTGATTAAACAATCACTATAGATTAATTTAAGGACAAATCTACGGGAAACCTTGGGTTTTGACCTGGACTATGTGTTGATTCCTCTTGAACAAGAGTCCTTTGCAGAAAGTCTGGGAAACAATCTGCAGGCAGAAGTCTTGGAGCAGCTACCTGCCTCCGCGTTTCTTGAGGTCTTGGGTGATCATCAACAAGAGTGGCCCGCAACTGAAGCAGATTCTTGGCTGCAAAGCAGGAAGTGCTGGTCAAGACGCGGCAGTTGTTTGAAACAACGCAACTTTTGCGGATGTGGTTTGGCTAATGGTTTCGAATTGGTTGATTCGTTGCTTCATGTTGCTAGAAATGGAGGACCGTTGAACAGTCGGTTCTCAGATTTTTTTCCCTGAATGGATCCAAGGATATCTGAAGTTGGCCATGCTAAAATGCATATATAACAAAGTTTGCAAAAAGTGGCAGTGAGGCCTATTTCGATGATACAAAGATGCAGATGACCACCTGCAAAGCCCCCACCACATTTATGGCATTCTGTCAGAATGGGGGCAGTTGATATAGATACCTTTTGATCATCATCCTAATCAGTGGCTGGTATTCATGCTTGGTCTTCGGCAACAAACGTGCAGGAAAACCACTTCCTGCCATTCTGGTTGGCTGCAACTCCCCATGTTTTTTTGTTCAATGATCTTCATCCACGAACATTTCCATCTACGTTCATTCAATTTCACCTGCCTGCTTGACAAAATTTATCCTTTCAAAGCCATGTTTTGTCCATTTTCAGCGTTTTCAGCCACTTTTCGTTGACAAAAGCTCCCCTCCATGCGAAAAGCACCTGGCCACACCGCCGTAACGGTGCCCTAAGGATCTCCTCAACGTTGGGTTGCCAGGTGCGGTTGATCTCCCGAAAAACGGTGAGTGAACAGCGCTTGGCCTCTGGGACTTGGTGGTTGGAGTGAGGCTTTATGGGAAATGTTCGGATAAGATGTTCAACCAACCAACTATCACACTGTGAATAGATAGCTATAATATTCTACAGTAACTTGGTTTATTAAGTTTGTTAACTATCCAAGTGTGAAATGGGAATGGTCAGAGTATAAGGTGAAATGGGATATTTGAACTACAATACGACAATACAATAATATATAACTCTTACAATAGTGGGACAACTATATGAGTTATTGGGATAATTTTTGTTAAGTTGGCATAGCTATCATGTAAATACAATAGCAAGATTGGGACGGCTATTCGTTCATGGCATTATCGGAGAACTATGAACTACTGGCCTCTGGGATCTGAGGAGGTCTACTGTGGGGTGAGGCGAGGGCGAAATATATGCAGTGGGTTGTTTAGCTCCTTTTCTTTGTTTCTTCATTAGAGATCATTGGTTTATTAAGACCATAGCAATCTCAGATCATTCTGAGTGTTGCAACGTGCTGATAGAATTGGTTGTCGATTGTAAGTGTGATAGATACAGGGTTAAACCATCTAGTTAGAGTTGGGATTTTCATGATCCACTGGTGGACCTGAAGATTGGGACGCAGTTCTGGCGTGTTATTCGTACGTGACTTTTGATCAATTGAGCAGTGATCAAGTAGCTTTGTGGGGTGGTGCAAGCAAGTTTGCAGCAGCTGTTCATGTACTTTTGCCATCTTTTGCCTATTTCACTGGATTGGTTAAAGGGAAAATCTACAGGAAACCATGGTTTTCCCCATCAAATATACAGTAGAGGTTTCCTGTAAATTTTCCCTTAAACCAATCCAGTGACTATTGTTTTACACGTGTTTTTTTCCCGTAGAGGGGGCGCATGACCCATGTGTTTGTCCGCCGACCTGTGACCACTTGGTGGTTTGTGATGAGGCCGTTGGCTTCAAGCCCCAGCTACGTTGATGAACATAGCCTCTGGTAAACTAACATAGCTATTGAAAATAGCCATATAAATAGTGGATTTTCCCATGAAAAATTGTGATTTGCCATAGTTATGTTAGTTTACCAGAGGGTAGCTACGTACGCTAATTGAATCTAATTGATGGGTTTATGCAAGATATATCTATAGTATTGGTGGGGATTATAAACCAACAAACATATCTGGAGGGGCTTTCATGGTATTTGTGAGATCAAACGCCGCCAGGCATCAGCCATGATCCCAAGTCCTTTAAGGAACTGTGGCTTTGTGGGGCCCATTAATGTCCGATGTTTCAGCACAAATATACCATGGTCAAGCCTGGGCTAACCTGCCCATATTTTGGGGGATGGTCAGAAACCGTTATCAATGGATTGGTTGATGGGAAAATTTACAGGAAACCCCTTTATGTCATGGGAAAATCCATGGTTTCCCGTAGATTTTCCCTTAAACCAATCCAATGACGTTAAAATTTGGATCTTTCTGCCCATGGTAAAGCTTCC
Organism: Symbiodinium sp. clade C Y103; assembly: GCA_003297045.1. NCBI lineage: Eukaryota > Dinophyceae > Suessiales > Symbiodiniaceae > Cladocopium > Cladocopium sp. clade C. The sequence goes on along the minus strand of BGPT01000965.1, from coordinate 109,244 downwards.
CACTATGGGATGGATGGCCATACCAAACTGAGTGAAGCCAAGGTGGGTGACCATCGCATCGTGGTCATCGGGACCTACTACCAGTGTAGCGTTGTTCAAGCGCCTTGGATTCGGAGAAGTGTGATGTGGATGTAAGCAGAATGTATAGGGGTTGGTGATACATAGTTGCCCAATGATGGTTGGTTGATGATTGCTCTGAGGGTTAGTGATGCTACTTTCATCAAACATTGTTGCTTGCCTGGCGGATTCTCATACTCGAGGAGTTTGGAATCTCCCGCCACGGCTTGGAAGATCCGGAACATCCCATCTTCAAAGTTGGCTTCAACCCTCAACCCGTGGACCCATTCCTCATCACATTCTCATCTCCTTTGGCCAAGTTAAGGTCTCTGTTTTCGCTATCTATCAGCATTCCCATGGTGAAATCATGTGAACAATCGCCAATGTTTGTTCTTCAACCTAAAGCATCCCCACTGAAAATCACCACTAACCTGACATACTCCACCATCATACCATCCATTTTATTTCCGTCCTTTTTTCAGCCTGCTACCTTTCTCCCACATCTTGCCACCATCATCCCACCATCACCTGCACCAAATGTGCATCAAATGTTGCCAGGAACTACCAAATCACACCCATCCCATCCCCATTTGATATCCTCACTAATTTGATGTTTCCAATGAATTCTACCCATCATCATCTTCCCATTTTCCCCTCCCACATTCCTCCAGTTGGCAAGTGGCTAATGACCCTATTCCAGTTGTAAATGGAATAGTGCCAGTTACACGTGGGTCATACTAGGGTCAAGAAACCACTTACCCACCATCACCCCCCACCATCATCCCCCACCATTCCCAAAGAAACTACTAAAAAAATGTCCATTCCCAGGATGTTGAATTGGATCCCCGTCCACCCATTCTGCCCTTACTTGGATCATCCGACTTGGTCAGATGTAAGTGGTTCATGCCAAAGATGGGATGATCCAACAAGCATTTCACCCATTCCCACCAGCAAAAACAAAAAAAAAATATCCAAAAAATGTTGGATTATCCCATTCTTCCCATCCCCATCCTCATCCCTCGTCTTCGCCTTTTCCATCAGGAAAGCCCCCCCCAAGTGTCCGCGAGGAGGACTCGTGCCGTGGCCCGGGTGTTCCGGGAATGTATGTGAAAAGAAACTGCAAAGAAAGCTAGCCTCTACTGTAATGTCCCGCACACGGCGGCGAACAGCCGTCGCCCGTTTGTTTCTTTCCTCACAAGCCCATCCCTTCTTTCTGAGGTCAGCTTGCCACTGTTGACAAGGCGCAAAGTTCATGTCCGCAAGGTCGTTTCCGCCATGCATACACTGTTTGACTCGTTGCATCACCACAGATTGCGTACGAAATGATGGCCTCAAGGCAATGCCCGTTGCATAATGCCCTTCGCCCAACATGTACATCGAAACAACCCTGCCCCTGGCGTTCGGATTTATTGGTGACTTCTGCCTGCTCCACCATTACTTGGATCGCAACTGCAAAGGTCATCTCCGTCCAATGCCGACTGGCTGTGGCATGGGTACTGTACCGTTGGCCATTTACATGACTGCAAAAACTCCAAGATTGCATAGCCTACTTGCCAACCGTAAGTGTAAAATTTGAGCCCTTGAATTTGTGGTGTACGTGAAAAAGTTGGTATGGGTCATGTCTGAAAACTTGGCATTGTTCCGCAATTCCCATGGGATTTGTAGTGTCAACCTTGGCACGTGATATTCTTCGAATTCATGACCCAATTGTGGTTGTGGTGTTCGCCGCAATGGCCTCATCGTTGGTCATCGTTGGCCTGTTTGTTGCTATAGTTGGTAAAGCTGAAGGGCCCAAAGTGGTCCAAGTCTTCCCCACCACCATCCACCTGGCCTTGAAGCCTCCGTCCCCCAAGGAATTGGTGCATGGCCGCATGATGCAGGCGCAGCGCGCCGAGGGCAAGGAGCCCACGGGCGAGATCTCCGTGACGCTCTTCGTGCGGGCCGAGGCGGCGGGCGTCGTCATCGGCAAGCAGGGCTGGGTGCTGGGACGGGTGCGTACCATGGCCGGCTGGGGAGGATGGGATGGGAGGGCCAGGTGTGACATGGATTATATCCACTTTATGGAGTATAAATTATAAATGGAGTAATGGTGATAATTATGAGAGATGAACCATGGGAAATTCATAGGTTATGGGTTGTGATAGTGTCTTGACTTTAGACGCCGAGAAGTGAGAAGTGTTCTGGGCTGAAAGTTTGTTGGGAAACGAGTCACTTTACATGTTTGGGAAAGAAGGACATATATAAGGTACGTAAACAATATTTACATGTCATATCATGTCATATCAAGTGATGGTTGAATGATGGATAAGATGGATGCAATTGTCTTAGGCAAGAAGAAACGCCCACTTGTTTCAGCCGGACTCCAGCCGCGCCTAAGGTAAGCAATCCGGTGCCAAGATCAACTTGCTCCGAGAAGAGGTCCGTGGTCAGAGGCCTTGCATCATCGAGGGCTTTTTCCAAAACGTGCTTCAAGCTGACCCTTGGGCCGCAAAGGGTAGGGTCAGTGATGGCCTTCAGGGTTTGGGTGCTGGGCCTGAAAAAGTATGCCAGTTCCTGGCCAGACCCAAGGTTTATCGCCTACGGAATCAACATGATGTTGAATTGCAATGCATGTGATCTTTTTCGGGTCAGATATCAAAGATATTTATATAAAGATATCAAAGTTGAAATCCACTTGTTTTGATTAAACATAACCCCCATGAATATTACAGATACATGACAGTATCGTAAACCAAATAGATCTCGGAGTTATTTGCACCAACTTAGCTGACGAACTGGATAACCACCTTGTGGTTTTCCCCTGGGGGTGATCCCCCTCTCACGATCCGGGATCCTCCAATCCCCAGCCCCCAAGGAATAGCTAACGAACTGAATCCCATTAAGATCCAATCAAAATCCCATTAGGATCCCATTGAGATTCGATTAAGATCTCTGGTTATAATCCCAAGCCATTCTCCCCATCACCACCTTCCAGTCCCCAAGGAGAAGCACATCTTCGATCTGGTCACCGCCGTGCCGGTGGTGACCTCTCCACCTCCGCCGCCGCGCTGGCCGCCGCAGCCGCCGAGCGTTCCGCAGGCGCCCAAGCTGTCAAGGACGCGGTTGAGCTCGGAGCCGTTGAATGGCGTGGTGGTGACACTTGGCGCTTGGGGTTGGTGGGGTGAAAGTGGAACCAGCAGGAGATAGGTTAGTTAGCTCTTGATACTATCATACATTATCAATTTTCTTATTATATGTTTTACATTGTTTTACTCCGTAACAGCCAGGAGACTTGGCAATTTACAAGGAATACACCCCTGCAGTTTCGCAGGGGGGGTTAGATATTGAAATAACCTATCTCTTGTTTGATGGGCTATAAAAGTGCATAAGTGGCCCTGTCGAATAGAACAAAACATGTTCGAAAGCCTAGTTTTGGGGGGTCCATGTTCAATTTTTCGGGGGCTAAGTACAAGCAAGAAGAGATGGCAGATGGGTAACTCATAAGATGGATTACATGTATATTGGATTATATTGGTGCGTCAAGTTTTTGATGTATTTGTCTGGTTCTACAGTCATAGGCATGAATAGATGGGGCTTGGAAATTATGGTATTGATCAGATGGGGTTGAATCCTGCAACTATTCTGAATAGCATTTGGGGAAATGTAGCCTGTTTTGCAAATACATAGAATCGTGGGACAATAGCTTTCAGCTAAGTAATGTTGGGTAGCCTTTATAGGAAAAACATGGGACAGTCACATTATGAATTGATGTGTGGCATCTTGTAACATTTGTGTGGCATCGTGGAGTATCGATGGAGAGGATTTCCAGCCCGGCTAAGGACTTGGAAAGGCGCCATTGGATGGATTCAACCAGAGTACTTGGGCCTAACCACTGGATGCCCTGCTTGGGGCGTCACAGCCTTATCCCCATTTGGGTCTCTGAGCTTCCCTATTTTGAGGCTTGCAAACATCGCTTGTTTGGTGTTCAAACAATGGGTAACCCTCCCAAAAAGCAAACAATTCGAGGGGAAATGTAGTATGAGGAACCGTCTCCAACTCGGGTGTTTCGCGAAGCCACCAACGTGTGTTGGATGCCATAGCACACATGCCATTCCACTTGTCATTGGCATTCTTAGGTGCGTCCCAAAAAGTTGATACCTACTCTACTATTCACAATGTAAACCAGCTTATGGACTACCATCAGCCACTGACACCATGATGAATTAACATCTAATAAAATCTGATTCTGAGAAAATCACCTTTGGGGGGCAATTGGAAACCGCCCTGAGTTGCATTTGGATCCTTCACAGCAACCTCAAATGATGGGGGAAGCACTGCTCTTGCGACTTGAAATCAGGCTGTGGATTTTCCATCAATCATCCAGATGTTTGGGAAACGTTTGCGCCTCTAACAACAATTCGTAAAGCTGAAGAGTTGGATCCTCGATTTTCTAGTTGGTGTTTTTTGAACCGTGTCTTACATTTATTGAAAAGATGAATTGCAATATTATGGTTGACACTGACCCTCAGCCGACTTGTATATGGGATGGCTCGCGCCACATCCAAGGCAGCAGCTGAATCACCCCCGTGCCTTTTCGCGGCAGCAGGGACAGGTGTACATTCACGTGCTTTGGCCGCCACATCTCAGTGTGGAAGTGGGGGCCCGTGGGTTGGGCTGTTCCACATGTTCATTGTTGATGATTTGTGAGATCATTTGTTCCTGATCACTTATGAATACTTATGATCTATAAAACCTACACAGCATTACATGGCAATTTATTTCTTGCCGTGATGCTGCTACATGTGCTACATTCACCACATCTGTCCATGAATTGCACATACTTGCACCATTCCCGCACTGAGAATCACTAAGTATAGTAACAGCTGCTGACACTCCCATCTTTCCTTATGGCGCGGTTGTTTTCACTCGCCTTTAGCTTAGCTGAACTCTTCGAGAAGGCGATGGAGAGAGAGAGAGAGAGTTATGATAGTGATATTATTTCAATTTCGACAATTCATTCACCATTACAGTATTCAGTGTATATCACCATTCCCATGCCGAGCCATAAACTATATCACTATGAATCTAAATTATAAAGATCTTGTTTTTGTGCAAACAACAATGATAAAACCCGTGGCATGTCTCCAGACCCAAGGCCAAAGACGTGATCAACAACGAGCCGCTCACGGTGGGCCAAGCGGTGCGTTTTCATCTCTACGAAGATCGCGCAGGGCTCGGTGCGGAGCAATGCTATGCCATTGCCTGAGGCGGGGCATTTGGGGGTTTCCTAAAATGGAGGTACCCAAAAATGGATGGTTTATAATGGAAAATCCATCTATAAATGGATGATTTGGGGTACCCCTATTTTAGGAAACCACCATCTAGTACGGCTGTTCCAATTTAGATTCATTTCAATTCCCCAATATTTCTTGTGGGAGAAGCTCCCCAGAAATGAACGGAGTTGATGGATCCGGAGGTGACAGTACATATTCAAGTTTCAAAACTGGCGTGTTTGTTCATATATGGATCATGGTAAGCCCAATCCCCGCAATAGATTCCTATCATTGAACTCCAAGATATGTGACAAACCATGACTTCCCCCTGGGGGATGCTATGGAATCTGATCAGATGTGGGTGAAACTGCCAGCAGTCTGTGACATACCTGTGGAGACTATCCTGTGTGCTTCATATCAAGTTTCAGTATATCATGCCCCTAAGTCCTAAGTGAATACCCTCTGGTAAACTACAGTAACATAGCTATTGAACATGGCCATTTATAGTTGATTTTCCCATTAAACACGGTGATTTTCCATAGTTATATTTAATTATATATATACCATTTTACCAGAGGGTAGATCTAGGATTGAACATCTTTTTCACGAGCATGTTCATATCAGGATGAAGGGATTTTTGCTGCCTGTTCTAGTTGGGAGAGGCCCTGGGACCGTAGCTAACTTTGATGGTGTGAAAACAAGGCTTGACATATGTTTGGGAAGTTGGAGTGGCAGCATGTCCTGCATCATTTTATTCATTTCATATTAATACCTAGACTATATATGTATACACATGTATTGATGTCAGCAACAATATTATGCAACAGTAATACAGACAACATGTACATGCATTTGTTTGGCTTAAATCCTGAACCATCATGTCACCTCAGCTACCCACAGGCGTACCGCTGCCGTACCGGTGCTGCCAACAGTTTCAGGGGAAAAAAACTTGTCGTGGGCGACTTGGGGGCCGTCACCTGGAGTCCAAGTCCCAGGAGGGTTCTGTAAGAAATCGATGTAAATCGCAATCCGCAAAAGGATATGATATGTCAACCATGGGTATTCTTATCTGGGTGATGTTCTGTGATATGGAATAATCATGAATAGCCATGACAGCAATTTATTTATTGGATATGTCAAAAATACATGTTTAAGTATATGAATTGTAGTTTGAAAATTGTGAATAATCTAGTAGTTATATCTCCTATCATGAACATTTAATCATCCCCAGGTCGATAGAAAAAGTCGGAAAGCTGGAGAATATGGGAGGGAACATCATGGAACTACCATCCTGGAAACACTTTTGTGCATCTTTTTGGGGTTGCAATGGGGAGGTCGTTGGATCTTTCTGGACATTTTAGCTTGGCGGATGTTATAAATGTGACGTTTTTTTCCCTATAAACCATAACATTATATATATATATATATGGTAGATAGGATAGGTGATTGTGTTGTTTGTAAGTCTTGTAGCCCGCTAGAAATCAACTGCAGGGTATGAAAGAAGCGCCCGTTCATTTCCAGATAGAAGACAGAGCCATGTGGATGCAAGAATTGGGGACCATGATAAAACCCCAATTTCAATCAATTTCAATTGTGCTATAGCCTTGAGCCTTGATAAAACCTTCAACCTTTTAAAACATGTTCTGATTCTGATGAGCATTGGCATTATACATTTCCAAAATCCAAAGCACCAGTCTCAGTGGCTTTAGCCCCCAGAGCATTTCAAATCTTCCATTGAATTGGGTAAATTTCTCGATGGTGAAACCTTCAAACGCTATTGAATCTAGACTTGTCCCACCCTCCACTAAACAAGCGAAAAGATATGGAATCCATAAAAGTAGATCAACAAAAAAAACGAAAAACTGTGGAAACCTTTGGATTTTCCAAGGTTTTCTCATAACTTTTATGGATTTCCGATGGATTTCCCATGGCTTTCCCAATCCGGGCCCCACTTCGCCAGGTCCAGATCCATCCAGGTGGGTCGCACTGACCTCACCGGCAGCCATGCCGGAAGCCTGCCGGGGGCACCTGGAGACACCGCGGGACGGTGGAGATGTCGTTGATGCGTTCGTGAAATGGTGAAAGATGGTGAACCTTAATGTCATTCGATTGGTTTAAGGGAAAATTTACAGGAAACCATGGATTTTCCGATGAAATATGGGGCTTTCCTGTAAATTTTCCCATTGACCAATCCAATGATAATGGCTAGTCATGGGAAAATCATTAGGTGAATCATCATTCTTAACAGGTAAAAAAATCATTCTTAATTAGTGAATTATTATAATTCACCCAGAATAATGGCTAGCAATGGGAAGATCCACCAAACATCGACCTCGATAGTCACTAGTAATTACCCTCTGGTTAATGGCTAGCAATGGGGAAATCATCATTCTGAATAGGTAAATCATTCTTAATTAGTGAATCATTATAATTCACTCAGAATAATGGCTGTTACCCTCTGGTCAATTAACATAGCCATGGAAGCCATGGCTCATAGAAATAGATGATTAAAATAGTGATTTACCTAGTAAAGATTGAAATTTTCCATGGCTATGTTAAATAACCAGAGGGTATAATGGCTAGCAATGGGAAATTTGAGGGAGACCCTCTAGCAATCGGGATTATGGATATTTTACTTAGGGGTGCAGTTGGGGTTATGCTTCATAAATAAGTCATCGTAAGTATGATGGTTAATAATTGATACATGTTCACACCAATTAATGGATAATTACAATTTGTTTTTTGGGGTATGATTAAAGCCCAAAGAGGGATCAGTCTTATGTGGCAAACCCAATGCCATAAAACTATCTCAAATATCTAAGTTACCAACCACACCAGGCGGACACCAGAACATTAACCCATTCAATCAATCGGCCTGGGGCATACCCTCATGCCACAAAATCCCAATTGGGGGCGATTTCATGCCTTTTTGAAATTGCGGTTCTGACCTCATAATTATACCTTTAGTGCCCAGCATTAAACTCCTATTACGATGATTCGGGTCAGTTATATTCCGATTTATCCCACAATTATACGATGGAATTCAATATCCCATCATTACCCCGCTTAATGGCATGATTATCACCATATGTATGATTATCATGATATCCCATGACAATTCATGGCATTTGTTTAATATGATGATACTAGAACTGTACCAAATCAATTGTCCAATCATATCCAATCATTAAACCACTGAATTTCCACCATTCTCCACATATCTATGGCATTCTTCTTTGTTCTTTGGGGGTGCAGTTCAGGTTGCAAGTGGGCATAACCATGGATTGCCCCACATCTTGCTGAATTCTGAATTATCCTATTTTACAAGCTGGAAATGAGGTGACTTTGGACGCTTCCCTGACAAACCATAGTCACTGATAATTTAAGGGAAGCATCCATTGATGCTTTGGATTCATGACCATTATGATATAATTGATCCAGATATATTATATAGCTTAAATCGGTGTAACGGTGATATATCGACACATACCTTTGTACCAAAGCAGGGTATCATTATCTTCACCAGGAATATCTTCACATAGTTGCAGGGGTAATATCATGTTACATCCCAACTTCTGGGAGTTATTACCATAGTCATATTCCTTCTGGAGGCTATACCACAAATGAATCAAAAAACTGGCTTATATAACCAATATGTATATGATGTCCACTGTGAATCACTTTTAGTTAATATAAACATCCAAATAATCCATATCTTTCCCATCAACCAACACCACGAACCCCAGCCCAGTATATATCCACACGCTTTCAAGGTGGCATTGTGGCGGCGAAAATAGCCCGGGTGCTTACTCTTAGGATGGACAAGCTGGGGATGTGAGACCATCTGGGGACATTCCATACAGAACTGCGGTATAATATATAGGGGATTTGTCAATAGCTGGGGATATGCCACATCAATTACACTGTGGTGAACTAACATAACTATGGAAAATCACCATGTTTAATGGGAAAATCCACTATTTCAATGGCCATTTTCAATAGCAAACTGTTACTTTAGCAGAGGATACTGGCCAACCACTGGGATCTGCCTTTCGCATTGGTGCCTCGTGCTCGTGACCTCCCCGAGGTCATGTGCTATTGGACCAGTGTTCGGTGTTTCTTGGCTGCAGGCTGACCATGTTCACCATATATACCCTCTGGTAAACTAACATAGCTATTGAAAATGGCCATTTATAGTGGATTTTGTCCATTGAAAATGGTGATTTTCCATAGCTATGTTAGTTTACCAGAGGGTAGCGCTTCTGACCATGATTTTTCCCCATGTACTGGACCAACAGCGGGGGACGTTGCCATGGTGCACGGTCATTCAGGAAATTCTCAAATTTTGGGGAACCATTTGAATCTATTTTGCGTTCCAGCTCAAGTAGGCTTTGAAGTGACCAAAGGTGAAAATCACAGCAACTTCTTTAAAGAACATGCGGGTGAACATGGCAAGTTACAGCAAAGCCGAATGCTTCACATGGGATATCTCTGGAAGATGAGCTTTGTTCACCTGGTTTTCCACCATATACAAAGCTATGGCACTACTTGGAGTTTAATGCTATGTCAGCACTCTGGACCATGAGCACTAGACTTCATTCATGCAAACGGAAAACTCGACAGTTTGGGAGACGACCAGGGTTCCATTCTTGTCTACCTTCGCCCAGGGCTGGGAGGTACCCATAGGTGATCCCCACCCGTCAGAATAAACCCAACTGGCTCAACAAAATTGGACGGAACTCGTCATCGCATTGTGGTTGAGCAGTGACGTTTGGACCGGTATCCACTGGTATCCAGTGCTTTGGAACATGCCTTTTTTTAAAGATATTTTCAGAGTATAATTCATGTCAGTTCCCGACTTTGTCCTTTCGATTTGTGACCCTCTGAGGGAATCAGCTGTCTCTTTTCTCTTAACTCAGGCCTTGATATAACCCCAATAGTGGTACGGTCAATCGTTTCAATTAGGTGGGCAATTTGATCCCTTATGACACCCCGATAGCATCTAATAGCTGTATGGTGAATTGTTCCATGGGGTAGGGGATTGGATCCCTTGTGTAGATTCTGTGTTTTTTTCATGGTGAACCGCCTTGTTGCTTAATTGGACAACTACTGGGGCAATGAGTTTGCCTTTGGGCGAACCCCCTTCCTCTAGGCCCTAGGTACTTCAACAGATCCGTTAAACAAAAATACAAATTCGCACATGAGTTACCATGACCTACCCATTATTTCCATGACCATGTTCCACAATTGCCAGAGAGTGTACCTCCAAAAATCACCCTCTCAGCAAACTATATGATCTCTATGTGACTCTAAAAACATCATAAACAACCATAGCTTCAGGATGAGGGGCCCCATATTCCAATTATTCCTCAACTTCTGGAGATGTTTTTTTTTCCCTGGCGCCGCGGGTTCAGGTCTGGGAGCCTGGCTCCTAATGGAGCCCATGTGGCATCGCCTGCGGTGGTGGCGTCGGTGTGGGGCGCTGGTGTTGCTGGAGCCAGGGATCTGAAAGGTCGAAATGCTGATTTTTTGGTAGGTAAAACCCAGCAACATGGGGATGGGTCAAAACCTATTATTATCAATGTTAATGGGATGAACATCCATAAATCCCAGCCATTTTGCGGTGAACAGAAGGGACCAGGGTTTTGACTTATAGCCATATGGTAAACCTAATCATGACATAATAAGAATTAATAAGAAAAAAACAAATATCAATGATGGTAATGACAATGATTGGTATAGTGACAATAATGAAGGGAACTGGTGGTAATTTTTGGGAGGTAAAACCCAGTCGTGTGGTAAATGCCATTAACCATCCCCAAAATCACCATGAATGGGTTGTATAAACCATCCTCAAGTGGTAGGTAGAAACCTGGATAAGAACTCTGACTTTCCCAAATAAGTTTAGCCTTTTTTGAAATCTACTGGTGTCCTTTAGCCTCCAGCCATGTCATCGGGTTGACTGGGCTGATTTGGAAGGTTGATCCAGGCTAGCTGCACTTGTTCCCACGGTCATGGCCTGGTTTGCCGACCTTTCAGCCCCTTTCATTGCTGAATCTGGACAAAGTTCAGGCATCGAATGCAGTAAAGCAAGAAAAAAACATGTTACTTGCAATATATACATAATATTATATGTATATACATATATCATATCAGTCTTGTAGCATTCTTATTTTTGCATACTACAATTTGAGATGTTGGCCATGTTCACCCCCTGGATAGGCTTATGCCATGCTCACTCTGCCCGGGAGTCCCAGAAGGACTTCTTAAATTGGCCATGGAGTACCATCCGGTAATGAAACATGGCCGGGGGAAAATCCACCATTTATATAGATTCCTATTTGAAATTCCATTGAGTTCGGGGATTTTCCAGTGCCATGTTTGATGACCAGAGGGTAAGTTGAGTCGTATGTGGATTATATAAACCCACACTATATCAAGTTACCAGGGGATAAAACTTTGAGAAAACCCGGTTACTGAACAGTTTACTAACTCCATGGCGGCCATGTGAGTAGAGCTTTCTATTCCTGGCTGGATGTTGGTCTAAATTCAAGTCATCCTGATCCAAACTGTTTTAAATGTTGAGGAAAAAAGCATTCCTTGTTTTCACTTGTGTGACCAATCCCAAGTTGTGGAAGGTTTGGGTTAAGTTTTTTGAGTTAATGGGGCACCCAAAATAGTTGGCAAGTTGAATGTCCCGCATTTCTTGCGGGAAGTGTTTGAGGACAACTCAGTTGACGGCTACGCCAAAGATGGTGTTGCAATGATCGCTCACAGCAAATATCGGGCAGGTGGTATATGGTGGTATTGTGTTTATTTTTACCTACCCTCTGGTAATCAAACATGGCAATGGAAAATCCACTATCTATAGATGATTCTTCCCAGCTATAGAAACCTCCATTGCGGGTAGATTCCCAGATCTTGGGTGGCACGGTGGTTCTTGCTTCGCCACAGCTCCAGGCCAAATCGCCAATAGGAAGACTGACAATGACGATATATGACGATATGTGACAATAAAACCTTCAGGGATCTTTGGGGTAGCCTATTTTCAAACAAATCCACACTTCCTTAGGAGCTAATACGGGTCCTATACATAACAGGGACGTCTTCCAAAGAGAACTCACCCCCAGTGGTTGGTGGATGTGGCATTGGGGAGCCGCCAAATTTTGAGCCAGCCAGTCGGAAAAAAAATCACATCAATGACAAGTGTGATATATATATATAAAGCTGATCCAATCGTTTTCGGAAGGAAATGAAAGCCAATAGATCAGACTTGCAGCCCACTTCCTAACAGGAAATAAAAGCCACAGATGATCCGGGGATGGCTATGGCGCAAATCATTGACCCCTAAATCCTGGATTGGCTGAGTCTGTGATTGTTCATATCCTAATGGCTAAATCCACCATGCAGATTCAGATGCAGAATCCATTGCGTCTTTAAGAACAAAATGGTCAGAAGAAATGCGATTGATTTGTCAACGCAATTCTTCATTGAGCCTTTTGATTCTCAAATCCGTGCGGCACTGGGCTGAGGTGGGATTGCTTCGCCCCCAGCATTCGCAAGGGGACCCTGGTGTGCTGCCCCAGAGGGTTAGACCACAGTCGCGGTCAGTCGCGTGTTTTTTTTCTCGGGAGGTCGAGTGAGTTATGGAGGGTGGAGAAACCAACAAGAAATAGGGCTTTAATCAACGTAGCTAGATGCGGGTTCAACCAACAAAATTGGGATCGAATGAGAAACATGAGGGTTTGATCGACAAAGAAGTGGCTTAACCAACGCAAATAGGGATTCACTCAAAACTATGGGACTATGGGCTTATCAAGAAGAATTGATGAAATTTGGTTTAATCGCGAAACACCATGAAACACCAGGATCAAAGGATTGAGCTGAAGGTTCTTTGGAAGGATGATCTTGGGGCAGGATGGTTGAATCTCGAAGACATTCAGATCTAGCTGAGTGTCGGTTGTCTGGACGAACATGCAGTCTTTGGAATGAAATCATTGCATTTGTGATCAAGATGCTATGTGGGTGCAAGCTTCAAACCCAGACCTAGGAAGACATTGTTTTCCATGGATGCGAATGGTAGGTTGGATCAACCAAATTTGTTTCTTTCTTCATACATCCATATACATCCTACAGAATATAGTCTAGTCTAGTTGATAAATGATGGATGAATGATGACAACTACATGATAACTCTACATTATACCTTGCATTTTTCTGTAGTTGAGTAAGCCTTGGTGAACTGGGAAGCTGGTTCCAGCCGAGGCAGCAGTCATCCGAGCCGAGGCGACCAAAACCAAATGATTTTGGATGGTGATTTGTGGAACCAGGTGGTGCTTTTCGATTCTAATCTCGGAATTCAGGAGGATCCGAAATGACAACAATCGCTCCAAGGGATTCCAAGGCATTTTGCAGAAACCAGCAGCTTTTCCTGGTGAAAAAAACCAAGTGGCTTCCAACGCACCCGTTACACCGCCAGTGACACCGAGCTCCGCTTCACCGGTCGCAGGCCAATTCCAACGCGATGGTGGCGGGAGATGGGTCTGGATCCCAGGGATGGCTGTGAGGATAGGGTACACGAGAATTCTGCTTGTTGTCAACCAATATATACCAATTTAATATAAGGTAATATAAGTATAAAAACAAAATTAGATAGAGACATAAATAGAAGACATACTACATACCACCCACATATGATCAAATATGTATATATATATATATATACATTTACACATATTTTTCTTTTAGATATTATTATGTATGTATGCACATCTCCCATCTTGGTTGGTCATCTCCCCAAGTTTCTTCGCGGCTAGGCCCACCTTGGGTTGGCCCGGCTGGTCCACGAAGGCCACCAAGCAGAAGACCAGGCGGCAGGGGACACTCTGGTGGGTGACCATCATTCATTTGGGGTTAATTAAAAAACGGTTTCAACATGACTTACTTGTGCTTAGTAGGGAATGGTTATGGAACACTGGATGATTATTAATGGTTATTATAGGTCATTCCCCCATGCCTTACTCAGCACCAGTAAGATGAACAGGTGGGAACTTAAATTCATGATGATTGGTTGATGATAGGTATTGAAGATGGAGTCTTATTGAAGATGGAGAGTTAAGCATGAACTATATTAAAGATTTATAATAGTGATACAGCTGAGAAATGATGGTTGGTTGATGATATTCGGGGATTTGCTAACCAACATAGGCTTACAAGGGATGAATAGGATATGAGAGGGGACATTTTTTTAAAGAATGAACAAAGGCATTTTTTCCTGAAAAATGATGGTTGGTTGATGACTATACATTAGACATATATGGGCATACAATGAATAAATGATAGTTGGCTGATGATTATATATGGGATAATGTTTTATTTTGGCGATTATCACAGTTCATCAGCTGGGGATTCCCTTATTGAATAATAGTGTATAGTGTTTTTTTTTATAGTAAAGGTTTCAATGGTTGATTTCTGAACTGGGTTTATTTCTAACTGCTTGGGCATGGGTTTAAATGTATAGACTGTTCAATATGTCTTGTCTAAATAGTATTTAAAACACTTTGCCATACTCCTGTTGAAGTGTTGAAATTGAAATTTAAGGTGGACATCAATAGGCTGGTCCATGTCTATATGATTCAACGTGTGTATTGCGGAATTTTCCGATTCACATGTTCATTTTTTTTGGGGTCACCAACTAAGTACTGAGATGATTTATAAACTGAGGTGGTCTGGGGTGCAATTCAAGGAACATCTATATATAGATTGGAATCATTTGAATTTCCTTTTTTCTCCCGAACTCGCCGAACTCTCAGTTTGTATCTAGCGGGTTTTCGAATGGATGATCTCATTGATCGGTGGTCAAAGCTAAGTAGTGGTCGGGTACCTATCAGTATTTTCAAATATTTTCAGCAAAGGGACATGAACCATTTAAACATGAATGCCCTTCCGGAAACTAGTGACTCTCCCACTTTCGTGTTGTGGGATCGGAAAGGTAGATGTGCCCTGAACTCCAAGTTCCTAGGTGTGAAAATCCTCAGTGTGCACTTGGTTTAATAATGTTTAATATGTTTTCACATTTCTTCACTTTGTATTCAAAAACATCAAAAGTCACAGGTGCCACCACACCACTACCCCCCTTGCAGACTTTCCCACTCCAGGACTGAGTATGCGGGTGGAGCCTCCATCGGACAAGGCAGGGCACGGCCGTCTTGAAACCACCAAGCTTTGACCCATGCCCAGCATGCTGGACACTCATTGCATAACTGCCAAAAATAAAGGAGGCCAACAGTATGCAGTCGCAGCAACATTTGTCTCTTGCAGAGGCTTCCAACCACCTCGTGTGGGCTCATTTCTTGAGCGTTTGTTGTTCAAAAATGATCGTGACATATGTGTTCAAACACAATTGAGTGTATTTAATTCTGTTTGCTGGTTGCATCCTCGTTACCCTCTGGTAAACTAACATAACTATGGAAAATCACCATGTTTGATGGGAAAATCCACTATTTTTATGGCCATTTTGAATAGCTATGTTGTTTTACCAGAGGGTATGGCTCCTATTCGGCCACCATCAAACGACATTTTCATGGGCCAAATTGCCACCATGCGGATCATGCGAGGCAATGTAGCCTGGATGGATGTCAGTGGTCGCTTCGTGTCAGGGATCCCCAGTCTATCGGCCCAAAAAAATCAAAGATTGCAAATCATGGGAAACATGGCCTAGAAAATGAGGTTTTAGAACTGGGAAAATGAATTTTCTGAGCAAGTGTTTTTTTTTTAATTGTCCCATGGGTAAATCCGCGGTTTGGGCAATTTAATTACCTTCTGGTACACTAGCATAGCTATGAAAATCACCTTTTCAATAGGGAAATCACCAGTCCCTTTTCAATAGCTCTGTTAAAATACCAGAGGGTCTCGGGAATATATTTCATGTTTGGGGTTCCTCTAAAGCATCGAGGCCCCCTGCTGGTGCCAGCCGCTCCGTGACACGGGCGCAGCGGCCCTCGTCGGCCTCGCAGTGGGGGCCCAGTTTGGTTGAGATGGGAGTATCATTGGAATTTCGTAGGAATATCCTGGAAATACAAAGGGGGATATCAGCCATATTCACTCGAAATGGTGAACTACTATGTATATGATGGGGTCTGGTTTTGTTTGAAATTATATAATGGAGTGTCTAGTTTGAGGGATGATTCGCATAGATATAAGATTTGCCAACGCATCGGATTTTCATGTTTTTTCCTGATGCACTAGATTTTAAAACGTGTTTACTACCCAAAACCCCTTGGTTCATCATCATTAATGTCCAATAAGAATCAAATTCACGTTTCTGGACACCCACGTGATGCTTTACGCATGCGGAATCGCACCAAAACGGCATACATTTTGCGGTTTGGAAATGTCATGACTGGACATAGCTGTTGTACATCAACCAGCAGCAACCTGATTATGTTGGGGTGGAGTGCTGAATGACCCCGTACCCTTTGGGAATCTCACGAGGCCTTTGAAAATAGTGACATGTGGTGCCTGTGAACCGACGGCCTCCCCTAACGGGCACGCTGGAGCTCCGAGCACAGGAAAGGACTCCGAGGCTGAAAGACCCCTAGGGTGTGAACCAGACCCGCTGGACACGATCATGATTGTGATACGTTTTCTGTGGGATTCTGCACGAGTTTCTGCTTGAGTTTTTGCAGCGAGCAGGACGGACACCAACAAAGTTGAGAAATTCCAATCCACCACAGCATGCTCAAGCATTGCCACAGTGTGCTTTGGATTTTATTTGAGACACAGCAAGAGTCCCTTGTGACTCGAGCTGTGTGCTATTTGCAAGAACTTCAATCAACGCAGATGTTCACTGTACAGTGCATGCTTGACCATGATCTACTATGGGAGGTAAACTTCTGCAAGACCCTGTGACCGGCATGTTTTGGTTGCGTTTGGTGCTAGCAACCCATTGTTGGGACGTATACGCAATTCCTGCAGTTCTGACCCATGCTCTATTTGGTTTAGGTTGGTGGTTGGGGATGGAGGCTTTTCTTTTGGTGCTGATGGATCTGTTTGATAATCATTCTTATAAGAGGACCGTGGGAGTTTGACAGATGAATCCTGTCATGATTTTGTAGTGTCTTGTGAAGGTAGTAAAATCTCAGCCAAAGCAAGAAAAATGCGGTAAGAGAAATAGTAGACCTACTGGTCAGATGGGGGATGGTTCACAATTGGGTTCACCACATTTGTAAATGTCGTGGTTTCATTCTAGGAACATTGAACTTCCGCTTGGGTCACATTGAAATCAGTTCATGCAAGCCTTAAAGTAGGTCTCCAAATCGTACTCCCACCACAGACAGCGTCCTTGGTAAGAGGTGATGAATCACCATCAACCCCTCTTCACAGCCTATTCAATCCCTCTCGTATATTTATATTTGGCGCTTAAAAAAACAGTTCCTCAAAAAATGGGGAGGTTTGGCCAGACTTCATTCGATTTCCATGGCCAGACTTTGATGTGTTTTTGTTACTTAATGTAGCTGAATATTTCTATTGTTATAGGTAAATATTTCTATTGTTTATCATCCATAAATTGGTAATTTTCCATAGCTATGTTAAATTACCAGAGGGTATCCCCACGGTATCCCCAGCGTTCCCCAATGGAAAAAAGCTGGGCCTCACCAGGTCCTTACAGAACTGGCCCGCGGTGAATTGGAACACCTCCAGGGTCCGGTGGAGACGGGAGGGAATCCTCGTGGAGAAGAAATGCCTAGGAGAAACCACAAAGAACTTACTGGTGCTCAGTAGGGAATGGGGGAATGGGATGATTATTAATGGTTATTATAGGTCATTCCCTCATTCCCTGCTAAGCACCAGTAAGAGAAGTAAAGAGCATTCAAAGCATGGATATTTCGATATTCCATATTTGAAAAGGTCATTGTCAACAAATCTATTCCATATGTGATTATATTGATAATTTAATATACCTAGGATGGTTTGACATGACTAGATTCGAACATGGTTGTTACATGTTATTACCCGCTGATGCTCATGATATTCTATATGTGCGAATTACTGTGTCGGAATATGGCGATGACATTACATGTCACTACACATATATGCACATCATGGTGGTGTACCAATAATGCTCCCGTTCCTTTTTTGTGGATTCCATCAGGGTTCAAAGCCGGCTGATCTCTACTCTATGGGGCCTTATGTCGGAATTCCGGAAATCCGGAAATAGGGGTGCAGTTCATTGAACGCATGAAGGTGGGGTGGATGTCAGTATTAAGCGTTTGTGTTTGTCAATTTTGTGTCCTTCAAATATTTAGGAAGCAACACACTTGGATCGCTATGTCAAGGTAATCAAAGTCATTCCGAGAAGGTGTCTGGAGGAAGCAATAGCACAATTTTTCTAAATTGATCAGCTTCTGATCACACCCAAACATGGTTGTGTAAATCGGCATGTTCATTCTGTTCAATTGGTTCAACCTCTTACATTTGTTCAGCCGCTTGTTCTGGGCTGGTTGAGCCCCCATGTTCATTTGTTAGATCCCCGTGTTTGTTCTTTGCTGCCCAAATCACACATGTTCACAACATGAATGCAATTCTATGTGTTTTCTGAATTGCACTGAAAAACACCAAGTGTTTCAATGGTGCTCTCCAAATGTTCATCTGTTTTTTTCCGAAACAACTATCAGAATTTCCCGATTTCCCAAATGAATTACCTGAGTTTTCCCACGTTTACCCTCTGGTAAAATAACCATGGGAAATCACAATTTTTCATGGGAAAATCCACTATTTCAATGGCCATTTTCAATAGCTATGTAACAAATTACCAGAGGGTAAGGGACAATTTACAGGAAACCTCTATATTTGATGGTAAAAACCCATGGGTTTCCGGGTTCAAATTTTCCCATTAACCAATCCAGTGAGAAAACCATGTTTTTTCCCCAAGTCTCCACCACTTTCCAAAGCCAGGGCCGCACGGCCTCCACGACCTCGCAGATGTCCGACCGAGACACCGAGAAGATGCGCGCCTCGTGGGGGGACCCGAGGAGATGGTTCCGATAGACGGCCCAAGGTCTGAAGGGTGTGGATAAACCCATTGATCAATGGGTTGGTTGAAGGGAAAATCTACAGGAAACCATGGTTTTTGCCATCAAATGTAGGGATTTCCTCCAAATACTCTATAAATTGTCCCTTCAACCAATCCAGTGACATTGATGTTGGTATAGTTAATATGATATGTTTACCATTCCCAGTGATTGGGTTGTTGATTTTTGGGCAAAGCCACATTAAGAAACCAGAAAACCACCAGAGTTTTTTTTGGTTGATGGCATATGAATGTTGATAAAATGCGGCATGCCCAGCTAGCGGACTACTTCACAACTGAGCTGATGTTCGTTCGATGTTTCTGTTTCTGCCAGAATCCCCAACATCTTTCCAACATGCTGGTACACATCTTTTTTGGTTGATGTTTACATTTCCAACTTGTTTTTTGGATTGATACATATATGATATATGGTAACCCCAAACAGATAGACAAGTATGGACAGTATATGGACAGGATATGAGTTCAATGATGTCTCTGCCACAATTTCTGGGTGTCCAACCTTTCCATCCATTTGGAGTTTTGCTTTAAACGTGTCATCAACTGATCAGGTAGCCTGGAAAATGTCGACATTGATGGGTTTGATACGTTTTAATACAGACTTTGATGACTTTCGAGGAATTGGTTTTTGTCAGTCGCGAGCATATAATGTTAACATGTAACTGTGTTATCTGTGTTCTGTAAAACTTGCAGCAACTGACTAAAGTCAGTTGCTTTTCACTGTAGCAGTTCACCAGCTGGCCCGTCTGCTGGGACACAGATCTTTTTGAAGAGATGCGTATGAGATTCCGAAAACATGACAAGCATCGTAGGTTTGAACCATTTGGAACCCTGGGAATATGATTCAAAGAACACAGATGAACAATCAAAGGCGCGTTTGGATTTTGAAATGCCCAATTATTGATGATACTGTGGAGGTGGGGGATCACTTTGTGGATTTTCAATGCTTTAACCAAGGCAAACATTGAGATGTTGAACATGGAAGGTGATCTTCCACTTGAAGGCAATTCAGTTGGTAGGTTCCATGCAACATATCGTAGGTATGGTCACCATAAGGCAATCCCATCCCTTGTAATGGAATATCTCAATTCCAAGAGAAAAAAATGAAGGTCAAAAGTTTAAATGGATGATATGACGTGGCCTATAAATCCATAATATGATCATTATTTTCCTTACGAACATTTACCAAAATTGCAAATTTCGGGGTGCTTACCTCATTTTCAGACACGCCCAAAAATCACATTGTGGATTCTATCTCCCACTACATGGATCATCCTGTAAAAAATAGCATCATAGCATATCATATCCTATAGATATTCCCACGACTATAGCCAGTAATGTGGTAAACCCACAATAATAAACCACCCCAAAAATCACCATAGATAGTTTGTACAAACTATTCCTAAATTGCAGGTTTATTATTGGGTTGCCAACATTAAATAAATATCCCCATGTTTGTTGCTTAAATGTTCCATTGCCAGGTGATGAAAACGACACCCCCCGGCCGAGGCCCCCAAAAGAAGATCCGAGTGCTGCACAGGCAGGGTGCGCTTGGCAAATCCAGTGGCAAGGAGGGATACCCTTCAGCAAACACACAGAGCGATGTGAAACACATCCACCAATATCCATGGAAAATCACATTTGGAGCGTAACAATGTGCTATTTCCTCCATCAGTAAGTCGCAGCAAAATGATTGAAACAACACGTACTCAATGTCAGCCACGCTTAATCCCTAGACCATTTCTGAACATGATCCCTAGCCTCATTGATGATAAGTAGGTTCCCCACTAAGACATGGTACACCCCCGAATCAAAGCTGCCACAGCCCAGGACTTGGGCGATGGCGCCGAGGCCGCCCCTCAAGTCGCAGGGGGCCTAGCTGTCCAGAGGTGAAGGGAGGCTTGAAGGGTTGTCTATGGTTATCTAGTTTTTCTTTGAACTAAGAAGATACTAAGAGTTTCCCAACCACAGGGCAGTTTTTTTTCCAGGAATGACCAGCTACAATCTGTGTGATTTGAATTGATTTGATCTTTAGACCCGGAAAATATCTAGCTTGGGGAAGTCTGACCATTGTTGATCATCAAGCTTGGTTTCTTAAAATGTTGGATGCCAGTTGGCGCGATTGGGAGGAACTACAACTCAAAGCCACATCCTCATGCTTATGGGAGGTGCTTTCAATTTTGTTCGGGTGCCTCCCCCTTGGAGGTGACTTGTTTCATACCTGTGAGTGTACATGTTTGCGAAGATAGGTAACATGTTTGACAGACACATGGACAGATATCACACATTTGTATGTATGTGCATGATATGATCCATGTGTAAGTTGTCCCTGCTTCAGTCTTTGGATCATATTCGTTTTGGGGATGGTCCAGTTGAACATGTGTCTTGTAGTATTCTATATTCAGTATAGTTAAGCCGTGCATACCCTCTGGTAAACTAACATAGCTATGGAAAATCCCTATTTGTACAGGCAAAATCAACTATAAATGGCAATTTTCAATAGCTATGTTAGTTTACCAGAGGGTATAGTGTAGAGTATGCACGCATTCATGTATGCAAAGACATTTGTTTGCCCATTTGTTGCCAGCAAGTGAGCCTTTCCCGATGCCATGCCCGGCCCTTCGCAAGGAAGACGTCACCGCTGGTGAAATGCCGGCAGAGGATCGGGGGAGCGCGCATCATTTGCTGGGAACCCACCGGTAGACTGATATATACAATTATAGATGGAAAATATTGGGTAGGTCATCTACAAATGGGCCATTCTTCATGGCAATGCTAGTTTACTGGAGGGTAGTGTGATTGCTTGCCGCTGAGTGCTTGTGTTTGGCAAGCTCCTGGCATAAGATGATGAGCCAGTAACATCACGCAGCTGACTGAGTACCACACCAAGCAATTGAGAGATCAGATTTCAACCCTTGTCAGGTTTTTGAACTGAACATTGCGTTTCACCTGGCTGGTGGTTTCAAAAAACATATTTCCGAACCTATTTGATCTGTGTGGGAGGATGATCCAAATGGACTCATACCTTTGGGACGGGTTGAAACCACCAACAGTTGCATGAAGTCAAGTGTGTATGGAAATAGTCACCACTTCCCACCCTGCCGGCGCAAGGAGCCAGCGCAAGGGCCAGCGGCTGAGTGAGGGTGTTGAGGGACGTCAACCACCGGAGACACGTGAGTCATTCCCGCCGAAACTTTGAGGAACATGGCATATGCTGTTTTTCTTCTCGAACCTGTTTTTGAGCACACAAGTGGTTGACCTGCCTCTTTAAGGTTGTTTGGACAAAGTCAAAAGCTGGCTGACTGAATGATGATTGGAAACTTTGTTGGAAGGTTCTTATATTTAGTGGCAATAACCATAGTTTCCTTCAATTATTTACTTTATGTCACCAAAAGAAACACATCTTCAGCCGACCCAGTCATTTTTGGGTACCATATATACCCTCCCAATACAGATGGATCTGGAAATCCACCGATCAGTTTCCTTGGCAAACCGATGGGTTTTGATAAAGTGCCCTTCTTAGTTTGATCCCAGCTTGTAAGCGGTTCATAACCATGTTCTATCACCTCTTTATTATATATATATATACATAGTTACATACTCAATATTTTCTCATTATTGTTTAAAAAACCTATCTCTATATTCATCGATAGATATTATAGTTTATACACATATATACATATATATATATATATACACATATTTATATATGTATATATACATATGATGTGTGTGTGTGTGTGCATTTGTAAATATACTTACAACATTACAATTTATACATACGATTCATATTTCTTTATAAACTTTTTGTTTTATATGCAAATGGCAGAGTGTGGTGGCAGAATTGCGTCCAGTCATCCACAGATTCTCAGCCAGATCTAAGGCCATCATCCACCGGGGCTGAGGGCATGGAGACCGTGGAAGAGGAACCTGAGGCAGGGGCGCAACGGGTGGATGGGCTTTGGCGCAAAAAATGGTGGTTGAAACGGGAGAAACGGTGGTTTGAAGGCCCAAACACGGTGGTTTAAGGAGTCAACACGTGGATTTTACATGATTTTACATGACTGGACATGATTTAACCAACAGATATGAGGGTGGACTTCCCTGGCTTGATGAACCAACCATAAATGGACGTTAAAACAACTGTTAAAACACAGAACTGGCATGTAACTCTGACACAATCAGATTGAATCAGCCAAAATCGACGTTTAATCAGCGCACATGAAGGTTTGATCAACAAAGAAAATAGAACTAACCAGCCAAAAAGGCAATTTTGGCACATATGTGAACAATTTCCCCCCTCCGCCCCTAAAAATTTAGCAATCTCTCAATAATTATCGTTCAAAATTTTGGGTAGAATATCCTAGGTGCCTACTGTTGGGGGATTTGACGGCGCCCGAACACGCCAAGTTTTTCCGCTTTCTCAACGCACGAGTGTTGGTGTGCTAGGCAGGTTTGACCCATATAGACCTGGATCTACATATAATTGTGGTTTGATAGCAAGATATCAATGGTAAACAAACAAACATCATCCATGTTCTACCATTGATTTGGTGAAATTATGATGACTTCACTGCAACATCACTGGCATGATGATCAGGAAGGATCACTATCCCAAAATGACCTTATTGCAGGTCCGTGAATCATTGCAATCCATGCAGATCGTGGTTGGCTACGTTCATTTGTAAACCCCACTAGCCATTGACTACTACCTACCCCAAAGAAACGGTTATATTAGACATATTGACTTTATTTAACTTTAATATTGTCCAGCAAACCATCAAGAATACACCATTTCTTGGTAGGTGTATCCCTATTAAACCCCATCCTATGAAACCCCATCAATCCCATCAAATCGCCAATCACCATTGAATCCACCAGAAATCTCATTGATGGTCCATTAAATCACCATACATCCCATTAAATGTCCATTGAATCCCATGATGTCGAATCAAATCACTACAAATTCCCATTAAATCACTACAACACCCTTTGAAATCTGATAGAAATCTCATTAAACTCCCATTAAATCACTACAACACCCCATTAAATCCCATAAAGTCGCCATTTCAGAGATCTCTAGACATCGCTTCACCATAGGACTGTGCTCAAGCAACGCCCGTCGACCGCCAGGAAGATGCTGCCAAGGAGAGTCACGTGCAGTGGCTCAGGCGGAGAACTGCGCTAGGGATGAGATTTGAGGCTTGTTTTTTCAGGTTTTTTTTTTTTTTGTTCAAAGGCTTACAGTTTAACTAACAAATCATTCCAGTAGGTTGGGTTGACAAAATCGATGGATAGTTTACTTAGCCCAAACATGTTTTTTTTTTTTTTTAACGGGTAGTTGTAGACATATGTTCATCAACAAATGTCTTCAAGTTAGGAGCAGGATGAGAGTAACAACAAGAAGATGATATTGGTATATCAAGGTTGAAAATTGATGCCTGTAGGCGCACCAGGCATGCAGGGGTCATTGCTTTGGAGCATGATAAACGGTGCATTTTTGGAGGTGCTCAAGGGTGACCCATACGGACCCATACCCAAATAAAGTTCTGTGTTCCTAACCCTTCACATAAACTGCAACATGAACCTCATATGCCAGTTCAGTGCTACCTCAAGCATTCCTTGCCGTCATCACGCTTTTATTCTCTGTCATGGACCCTCAAAAGCGATGTTTCCCTTGATTTGGAACCCTTGAAGATTGTTTTCTTAATCTTGGGGCAATTTTGTAGCTCCTTGTTAGAGCCCAGAGAAATGCCACACCCATCCACACCGTCGAGCAAGGGAACCACAATTGCATGAGATGTTACAACCCAGATCGTATCCCATATCTAAGTGCTTTTATTGTGGATTGATAGACTTAAGCCTCGATATTGCACATTCATTGAGGCACATGATACAGCAAATCGTATGCTACGCATAAATTTTCATATTGCCCATACACTTGCACCACCTACTGACTGCTACTACATAGATGTTCAACTGCATAGCTTAGATACTGTACCATATATGCTACTACATAGATGTTCATAAACTGTACACTGCACATCGATAGCATGGGTAACAGTTCCATCAATGCCTTCCTGCGATTTTGTTGCTGCGAGGCTGCGCATGGAGAATACTGCGAACTTCGGTTCCGAGGCCCTGATGCCATGTTTGAGGAATTCCCTCTTCTCCATAGTACTGAGGGAGCCAAGCAGCTGGGGGTGGTGAATATACTTCCTCAATGGTAATGGATGGTAAAGAAAACCTCCCTGAATAGATAGAGCAGAGAAAACATGAAAACTGAAAAGACATGTTCCCACACCACCCCCTGAAAGTCAAACATCTCGATTTTTCCCGAACATAGTAGTGATAATCCGCATTTTAACATATTTTAACCATTTTTAACCCAAGAGGCGTTGGGATTCGCTGGAACCAAGCCGATGCACTAACGCCCAAGGCAGATCGCATCACGTTGTTCGAACTCCTCCAGATGCTGGCCGTCAAAGACGCGCACAAGGAGGACATGGACCGATGGAGGTTTTGGGGCAATGTCCGCATGATTTTTGAGCTCAGTTGTACAGATGTTAATAGGTATAGCCGGGTATAGCTTCAGAAAATCTCAAATTCTATCTTTATGAAGATATCTTTCTTCCCAGCCCCATGATTCATGTGGGTTTTCCCCTGGTTTCACCGTGGTTTTCCACTATTTGTTCGCACGTTTGGGGCAGGAAGTGCTGGACAACATCGGCCTGGGCGGTCCCATCAAACATCTCGACACTGCCAGGGGCTTCAAGGGTGCAGCGGTTGGTGGTGGCTTTGTTGGGTGGATCTTGATTGGAACAGAAATGGAAGGAACATCCAAGATGCCAAAATTCACGGGTGATTTTTAACAGGCAGGCATGTTGATGTTACTTTGGTGTTTTTTGTCATGTTGATTGGTGGGTTGATAAATCTTATAAAAGAACAAAAAATAAACAACGGTTTGCTTTTCATTGTTTTGCCGTTGCGACTATGTTTCTGCATTTCGATTTGTTTGTTGCATTGTGTTGATTGGGTGGTTGAAATCAATTGAGATCGAACAATAGAGGGGAAATAGCATGTCGTTCTGTCAGATCCAATTCTTCTGGAATTGATCTTTGATATTTTTTTTAAGCGGGAGATTCATTCGATCAATTATTTTTCTCAAGAAAATGCGAGTTCGCACTACCAACAAATTTATAAACAAAATTACATCTAGAAAAAGCAATAGGTTCAACAATTTGTATTCTTGTCGCATCTACGACTCATCCTACGGTGTCATTAATACATTATCAAATCATGATAAATCATGTATGTACTGATAATATGTACTTGGACTTTTGTAAGTTTCGTGGATCACTTCTTGCTTTTGGACCTGAGGTGTACCTCCGCGGGCACACTGGCCTCTGGACCTTTTGTTGTGGTGGAGTTGTGGGATCCATCCCTTGGGAAAGCCAAATGAGCATGGCGTGCTTTAAGTTGTTTCATTCGATTAGTATAAGGCAAAATCTACAGGAAACCACGGTGTTTCCTATGAAATATGGAGGTTTCCTGTAAATTATCCCTTGAACCAATCCAATGATTGTTGTTTGAGATTGCTGTGCTTGACAAATTCGAGAAGTAAAATCTTCTAGAACACTTTGAGCCTGAAGCCGGAACAATTTTTGTTAGGCATTTGCAGTTGGAAAGAACGTGAAAGAACTTGACATTTTCCACTGCTGGGTATTTCCGGGTTACTTACGATATCCCGAAAGTGGTGCCTCATCCAGTCAAAATGAGTGAATTATGCAGTCATCCAGGTAGGTGATGAATGCAGTATAGTTCAATCACGGCCGATCAGACGGCCTTCAATGATGATCTACCAACCAGCTGTTGTGCTTGTGTTCTGCCACGCGAGGATGTTTGTGAAAAACGGTCAGGGGCCAAAGGAACCAGTGCGGGCTCTATGTCCGGGCCGGGACAACTTTTTGATGACAACACTTGGACATCCCCTGTCAATGGAGGTTTTCATGGTAAAATCAACCATAAATATCCATAAATTATAAATGGTGGATTTTCCATTGCCATACTTGATTCCCCGGGGGTGCAACTGTTGTTTTGCCTCACTACATCCGCAGAGTTCAAACATAGAACACAAACGTCAACAATTAAAAACTCCTTTCAAACAGGCTTCAAGACTTATCAGGGTCACAGTCATGTTTAGGATGGAATTCCTATCCATTTTGGCAATTGCTGCGGACACGGGTCTTTTCCCGATAACATTTGGGTCCATAGATCCTGGTATCGAGTACAGACTTCAGGAATGTTCCAAACATGGATTGATCTTTCCCTCTCTCTCTCTCTAATTTCAGGCATGTTTTTTTTCAGAATCATTTGGTGCTTTATTATGCTTTATCATGCT
This sequence comes from Symbiodinium sp. clade C Y103, assembly GCA_003297045.1. Lineage (NCBI taxonomy): Eukaryota > Dinophyceae > Suessiales > Symbiodiniaceae > Cladocopium > Cladocopium sp. clade C. Next base: position 81,446 of record BGPT01000965.1, on the reverse strand, counting down.
TAAATATTTGCTTAAATATTTCTTGGTAAGGGATATCATTTCCAGAATATCAATGGAAACAGTCGTTGCCTTTTCAACTTTTCGACCAACTTTGGATTGATCAGTTCAGGGTTTCAAACTGGTTTCATCCCCATAGTGGAAGACACTTCTTCAAATACATAATTCTCCAACTATGTTTGCAACTATTTTGTGGCTTTGTTTGGGAGTTTAGGCAGCATTTTGCTCCATGTATGGAATTTACTAACACCCTAAGAAAAGCCAGATGAAGCTGCATAGAGCATAATTGGAGGACCACGGATCGTAACTGGTCCCCATTTTGTTGATTATCCTGTATAAATTCATTCATTTATTTATACATGGATATACATGGGAGAAATATTTATATAGCAGTATACATTTGTATAATATATATATATATACATATATATGTGTGTGTATATAACTGCGGTGAGTCACACTAAGTACTCCAATTATTCCATATCATTCAATTTTATCCCAAAAATGGTGGGTAAACATCCAATGTTTTTCCTTCATGGAAGCCTCCAGTTCCCTAGTGAAACCGGCCACCAGGCACTCAGCTGACCTGCAACTCCGACGATCGCACGAAGTCTACGGCGTTTGTCGGGTGGCCATACCGTGTTGCGACAGGTGACGGTGGGATAGGTTGATCCAATGTTCATGATGGTGAGGGTTAATATCCTCTATGGTTAATGCAGTATGGTATATGCAATCGTAGGTGTAATATGATGGTATATATATATATATATGTTGGCAAATCCAATAATGTTGGTAATGTTGGTAAACCAAAACCATAGCCCATCCCCCAATGCCTCACAACAAATAGGTTGGATAAACCAACCATTCCCAATCATGGGTGGTCTATGGCATTCTTTTACCCACATTAGTGAATTTTTTGGGATACATATTCCATCATGCCCAACATCCCCAATACACAGTCCACAACGGTGTTGATAGTAAACACCAATGATATCCAATGATGGTGATTTAACTCTGATATGAGTTCACGTTCATGTTCCCCATTCCCGTTAGAATAGCCATTTTGGGGGGTTTCCCATTTTTTTTTCAGACAAACCCATGTAGAGATTGAAACATGCAAAAGAATGGACTTAAGCCCAAACCCATGGAAACTACTCTAAAATATGGACTGAACCACAAAAAATGGGGATGTAATGTTTGCCGATAAAAGGTTGAATCGAAGCATGAATCATGACAAATTTTGTTTCATCCGCCAAACATTTGGAATATAAACCTGCAACAATTGTTGAAAACTCAAAGCTGGACTTCCCAAGAGCTCAGGTCGTTGAGTTCAAGGGAGGAAGCACCTTGAAAGTCGATTGCCTGGAAGCTCGGTATGCCGGGCAGCGGCCCTTCCTTTTTTAGTGGTGAGATGGGATGATTGGGGGGCCCAAATGGAGGAAGATTCTACAAATGGAGTTTTACATTCTTATACATATGATTTTAAACTATTATATTATATGCTCATATATATATATATATTTATATATTTATATTTATAGTATACTACACTAGGACAAAAGTTTTTCCTCTTGAGAGCTTCCCACAACCCTTTCCCCTTAGACTCCTACAACACTCTTGCTTCTTGCGGACCACGGATCAGTTCTGTAACCTTTAAAAGAATTTTAATTTAAAACGTACCATTATTTCGATCCACCACGCAGGCCACACGAAATGGCCCTTGAAATCTGATCCGTGTGAAGATATCCGATTTTGTGGCGTCACTGACGGGAAAAAACTTTATTCCTCCTGATGTATGTTCTATCCCTATAATATATTACCATCGTACAATGGGATATAATGGGATATATGATAGGGATAGAAATCAACATCCCATGACTTGGATGTTTGAGGTGTGGGCTGACCATAGGATGATTGAAATATGGCGTTTTTTCCATGGGGATTCTAACATATTCAAACAAGCAATGCAAACATACTGGGATACAGTTCGGACAACTCAACATGTGCTGGATTTGTTTCTCTGAAAATCGGGACAAAATGGTCATGTTCATGAAAATAATAGAGGAACATGATGCTCACACATAATTTTTCCGGGTTCAATCATGTTTTAGACAGCCGTTGTGATTGGACCCCCTGACCTGGGACTATGGCATCTCCTGTTTGGTGAACTCCTGCATTCCAGCTTTCATCATACCATCTTCAAAAGGTAGAGATAGGATGAGATAGGTAAGTTATGATTGCAGGCACCAGTAGGGCCCACATGTTTTTGTTATGTTTAGAGCTTGACACCATCTATTACAGCGGGGCTGATATCCCTTTTTGACCCATACATACATAAACGGCATTTTCACCATGGTTTCCTAGATAGTTCACTCACGGAAAAATTGCAACATCTTGGGTATATTTTGGCGGGACATGCTCGCTATTTATTCTCATATCATTCCTAGACACTTTGCCCTTCGTAGAAACTGTATAGTTCATCGTTCCGCTGGGGAAACGACCATCTTTTGTGCATTAAAATGTCTGAAATTTCAGCACCCTTCATCCCGTTGCTCCCAACTGGGCTGTTGCACCGACGTGCCACAGATATGTTGGGGCATCAGATCTTCCTCCAGCAAGCGGCGCACAGTACCTCGGTCCAACACAGGGGATGTCACCAATTTTTGGGTCATCAGAGAGTGGGAAATGAGGGTTTCAAGGTTTCAAAGCATCAAATTCTGAGGTGCCCAAATTTCAGGCAAAAGAAATATGATCGAAAGACATTGCGATGCCAAGAACATATTGTGGAAGACCATAGTTTCATGGTGGACATACATGCTGTGTTTGTTTTGACTTGCAGGTTATATTCCCCACCAACACATGGTGTAGACAAATTGCTCGTAAATGGATAGGTACATGAGCTGGTTCCCAAGTAATGAGGGTCATGGAACGAGTGAGCGATAGCCATTTGTTGAGAACTGACCATGATCAGAAGCAGAGTGTGCAGCTTACTTGGATGTGCATCCTAGATGGTATGATTGTAAATGGTTAGAAAGGTTGTGACAATAACCGATTTATATTCCATGTATAACGCGGGGATAATATATATTATATATATATACATGATATTTACAGTTTTGCCCACTTACCAACTGGGATGCAGTCGCAAGACGCAAGAATTCCTTGCCTTGCGCACGACAAACTCATGCACAAACGTACACAAACCCATCATGACACATCTGTCCAACTGTGCTGCACATGCAACGGAACAAATAGATTTAGTACATTGTTCAACAATCTTAATGCTCTGAAATACGACATGTTTTATTGATGTCACTAATTTTATGACTCTACCTTAAACTGCACCAGCACTCTGGATTCTGCATGATTTTCACCGAGATGCCCAAGTGGTACATGCCCAGCATGCCACCACCGGAAAGGTACAAACAACCTGCAGCGGATGGGGTCCACGAGGATGGTAAGTCCCTGATTCTAGGCGGTTTACCATGGTTTACCCGGTAAGGTGTCATGAAGCATGGCATGCCGCTGGGAAATCCCCCGAACTGAATTGAGGTTATAGCTGGGCATATATATATATATATAATGTATATATAAATATATATCATCGAAGTAAGTAGCGAATTATTGAGCTAGCCATGTTTGATTCCCGAAAGGTATCCCAGCTGTTGAATTGTAAGCAAAGCAGTGCAATCCATAGGTTGAAGAGCGGTGAATCCGAAATTGGACGGCAGGACCCAGCAAGAAAACACTGCTAGGCTCTGATACCCAAAAAACATAGAAAAACAGTAGATAGTCTATTCCACAAGATATGGTGTTAAAACATGTGAACATCCATTCACCTACCATTAGGACGATTACCCAGAAATCATAAGAACCTCGTCGTGGATTTATGTTCACGTGGAAGAAACCTGCCAACTCTGATTCTGGGGTTGGGAACGGCGATAAGAACCTGTTGGTTTTAATCCAAACTGAGGATTTTACACCCACAAACATGCATAGGATATGAAGCAACAATCATGGGGATAAAATCCAACAAGGGATGAACCGTAAAACCAAAGCAAATTGAGCATTGGAACAAGTTACATCTTGCCAAGCCTTGCCCTGAGAGACATTGTACAAGTATGTCTCGCAAGATTGCCTCAACATACATTAGCTTGTCATGTGCTTTCCTCATTAAATGCAACTTTAGAGAGTTGGAGTATCCATAACTTTTGATCATTGTTTGACATCTCACATCCGCACCCCCTTCATCTGCCACAGAACTTTCTCCAAGAGATCTCTGGAGGTCCCTCAACACCTGGCAAAGTGAGTGTGATTGTCGAAGCATGCAACGTATAACCATGGCACTGTTGTGCACTAGTGTGCACTATTAATCCATGTAACTTTTCAAGAATTACAAGGATCAAACCAACGAAACCTGGGGATATGATAATGATATCATATCATCACAGATAATCCAGAACATGTGGATATGTCCAAACCTGGGAGAAGCAGTCAATCAATTTGTCGTTGTCATATCTCCATTCTGTTCACGGCGGTTTCCAACATTTTGCTGGGAACACCTGGGACTTTGGCAGGTGATACTATCATATTTTCGAGCTCCCCCACCTGATCCCATATGATCACTCATTAATTTAGTAGATGAATCCTTGTTGAAATGCCCCCCAATGAATTCCCATCCGGGCCCCCGGCAATCCCAATTTTTGGTTATCCCAATGTCTTGCTAAATCAATCCACCCGTTTGGTTTGTTCAATCTCAATTTGTCTCGTCAACCTCGGATAAATCTTCGTGTGTCGGCCTTAACACACTCACCAGTTCCTCGATGTAATCAAATACTAAGTCCTAAACAGAAAAATTGATGAGTATCAAAAAACTGTAGTAATAAGTCCTAACCAGTTCCATTTTCAATGCAATTTTCTAATAATCAAATACAAATTCCCCAAATGTGCGTCAAAAGAAACAACCTGCATGGTCCGCATCCATTCATCAATCCCGACCTCATGGAAGCTCTGTGCCATGTCCCAGAATGGCTTGGTGATCATAGCATATCATAGCGGCAGTTTCACCGTGATGAGGATACTACCCCATTAATCCAGGATGAATCATCCCACAGTTTACTCGAAGGGTACCAATTTAAATGAGAAATCATCACTGTGGGGGATTTTGGGGCCAACCGTAATTAATCAACAAAGTTTGACAATCCAGGGTTGACAGTAATGTCATGGGTATTCAGCCCGCAAAAAACAGGTGAACCCCCCGATGATAGCCAGTTTAGATTCGCTCTTAATATATAGTGGTTGTTGGTGCCTCATAAACCTTTAACAGCTTCTTGACGGGTTGGTTGTATCACTCTCCACTATTTAGTACAATTATATATTCCCATCGTGTTTCCACTATTCCCATTAATTGTTCGCCAATAACAGATGTTGACAGGCCAGCTTTTTTAAGATGTTTTCGGAAGGACCTTGGAGCTGAAGTCGCACACTTCCAGCGTCTGGCACACCTGGCACCAGGAGCAAGTGGAGATGGTTTGCCCCACGTCATCCCCAGAAACGCAAGAGACTCTTTTGGGGGGACGTAAGATCTTCCTCCGTCAAAATGGGTAAGCAATATATCATATATCAATACATATATATATATATATATAGAAAGAGAGATAGATGGATAGATGGATAGATGGATAGATGGATAGATGGGCAGATAGATAGTGAAATATATATATATAGATAAGTAACTAGATAGATGGATGGAGGGACGGAGGGATGGATGGATAGATAGGTTGAGTGACCACTCAAAACAATAAACAAATCTTTAAAATCGTACCAACGTAAGGATAAATTACTGTTATATCTTTTCGGGGTTGCTACAACTTATTCACCAACCATTCATCAGTTCGTTTTAACCACTTAAATTCCATTTTGGACCCTATCCCATACCCTCTGGTAAACTAACATAGCTATTGAAAATGGCCATTTATAGTGGATTTTCCCTTTAAAAATTGTGATTTTCCATAGTTATGTTAGTTTACGAGAGGGTATATTTTTGTTGCTAAACATCCGTATCTACCCATTTCTTCCCCCCTTTATTTTACCCCCCTGTGCACACACCTGTCAAGGGGAAATCCCCTCTGGATCCCAGGTAAGTAGATCATACCCTGATCAAAATTGGGGGTTGTAACCAACCAGGCTAGATTGCCAGTTGTCGGCATTGAATTGGCGAGAAAACAAAAATCGATGGTTGATTTCACATTTCATCCATCATTTCACCCCCTATTCAACCAAAACTTACAAACTGTTCAATTCTCGGTTGTTTTGACACAACATGTTGTTCCATTTGTAGCCGAGCACTAAGCCTACAATTCACCAAGGTCTACCGGGATGTGCTGGTTCCCTCCCTCGTTTTTGTTGAACCCCAATGTGATGTCTACGCCCTTTCTTCATCTGTTTTTTTTTTACCCATCATTTATTGGTTGTATCCCCACTTTAGTGGCTGAACTACCATTTCTCTTGCAAAGGGAATTTCCAGGACTGCAATTGAATGACCATGTTTGAATCATAAATCCATATAACCATGCAATTTTTATATGGGATTCCCAATAAATCCATATAAATCCCAATGTAGCCATGAAATTGCCATGACCCTCTGGTTATTTTGGCCATAGCCATGGAAAATCCCCGCACTAAATAGAGGTTTCCAGCTGGGAAAACCATCCAAACTTCGCCATGGCTTCCATAGCTACGTTAAACAACCAGAGGGTCAATTATTCATTGGATTGGTTTAAGGGAAAATTTACAGGAAACCCCTATATTTGATGGGAAAATCCATGGTTTCCTGTAAATTTTCCCATTAACCAATCCAATGAACCTCGGTGAATTTCCACCACCTCCGCAACCAACTCCTCGGCCAGAAGGAGGTCTTCGGGAAGGTCGGCGGACATCACCTGAGAGATGGTACTTTTCAACCCGATTTTTCTGGAGACAATAGGGGATATCAGTGTTTTCTTCCCATTGAAATGGATTTTAATTATAGTTCATTAACTAGATATACATATATCATATATATGATGTATATTTACACATAGATCTAATGTGGTAAACCCAATAAACTATCACTCAAATTACAATCTTTATGCATGGTATAATTTCTCCCAAATGGGAGTTGTTTATGGCAAAGGGCTTCCTACGCATTATATTAATATATTATAAATATTCCTTAATTTGCCCATTAGCACAACCTGCATATTGGGATACAATGGGCAATTAGAAATAGATTTAAGCAACACACATGGTGGTAGAATGGGGATCTCATGGGAGCGTGCACATCAGCTAGAAGCTCTCCCGGATCGTTACCTTATAACTATAGGATTCATGGGGATATATAGTTTCAATAGTCCAGTATAGTGACATGTTTTTCTTAATATTCATAGAATTCAGTCAAAATGTGTATAGAATTTATGAGATACAAGCCATATACAGTAAATGGGGATAAAACTATATCAAAATGATATAACATGATATAAATATAGTTACTGTATATAGTATATAGATAATATTGAAAATCCCATCCCCCGAATATTCCACACCCCAGTGTATGGTCCCAAAGATGTGTTTCCATATGCGTCAAATCCCCATAAAAAAAAAAAAAAACATGGCTTCTGGATGCTTCTGGGGGTATGCGCAATCTGGGGATTAAAAAAAATCAAAAACACATACAGTCATACAGTATAGTATCTTATCTGATCGTTTGTTAATCCTTAGTGAATCGTGTTTTTTTTTTTCTGGCCAGACTTTAAACTTCTGTGTTTTGCGTGTATGTATTGTACATACATGTATGAATATGGGGTAACATTATGAGAAACAAATATACTCGAGATGAAAGTCTATCGAGTCATTATTCAGCCATATCTGCGGACTCAAGACAAACACTCCAGGAATCTTTGACCCCTGATTCCAATGATTGAACATTCCTTGTACTACGATGACTGACATCGAGGGTTGTAACTTAGTTGTACAATGGGATAAGTCAAGGATTTTGGGACCCCATGAACTACAGCTGCTACCGAGTTGTCTACCTAATTTTGCTGACACTGGAAACGGGCGAGCATATTAGCTCGCCAGTTATTATCAATTCCACCACGTTGGGGTGACCTTGGCAAGGTTCTTGTACCACCTGGGGATGTGTCACAGGGCACTGGACAAACCACAAATGCTTTCGAGGTCCGGACTCTTGCGTTTGCGCCCTCATGATTTCAGCGGGGCTTGGCTCCAGCTGATGCAACTGCAACGTTTGACCGATCTTTCATAGCAAGGCTTTGATTGGTCCGTTGTTCGTCGACTCCATACGGATATCTCCGTGGTCCTTTGACCGCAGATAACGCCGAAATTGCTTGTTTGCGAGCATACGTCCAGCAACTTGACAAAGTGCACCTCCTGGACGATGTAAGGGATGGCAAAGAAGGCTTCCAGTCTTCCAGTGGCTTCTCCAAGTAAGCACGCAATGTGCCTTCCGCTTTCCATTGTTGACAACAAGTTCTCACGGATGCAACTTCGGATGATCGCACAAATGCCTGCAAAAAATCTGATCCAGCACAGTCATCTATCCACCACTCAGGGCCAAGGCTTGTGTCACCACCTTGGTTTGTTGAAAACCAAGTTTAGACCTTCTTGAGCCCCAACAACACGTGTGCTTGTTAGTTTTTGTTGGATAAATCATGATAACTCCCTACTGTTATTTTCGGTGGTCTCTAACCTAAAAGGCGGGTCGGACTTTGTGCACAAGAGAACGCTCCCTTTTTGCGTTCCGAGACAATGTTGGTGGCTAGACAACTGAAACGGAAAGATATTAGATGCTGTTGGATTGATCAACCAAAATATGACCACATATATGGCTGTGGCTCTGGCACGCCCAAATGGATCATTCCGTGGTGATCCCAACGATGGGATCTCAGGGGATCCAACAACCAGCTGCCATGGAGTCTTTAGTCATTTCGTAATCCTAGCCCTCTAAAATTCAACAACTTCAAGTTGTACCATGGTTGGTAGGTGATTTACATGATGGGACTATTTAGGGATATTTAGATATATTATGATATATTTAGGGTGTGTTTAAGTGTTGAATTTTAGGTAGATGGGAGTGGTACCGACCAACTAGGTTTGGGCCCCCCCAACTTACTCAAACAATAGCCACATGTCACTCTTGCCGGTGTCAAACCCCGTGAGCCGTTGTGTCATCACGCCAATCATAGAACCTTTTAATTGGTATTCTGTTTAGTACTCCCCACTACCACCTCATAGTGTCGTGTCCTCAATTTTCAGCAGGTAGGGAACCAGTAGTGATATTAGCCACTTCAGACACAAACATTTTTTTTTCTAGGATGATATTCATCAACTAGTTTTTTCCATGTTACTATCATCAAAAATCAAATCATACCCCCACTATTCCCATCGTGATTCCCGCCCGCCTCTTCCAGCACCGCGACCGCGCTGCGCCGAAACCGACCGCGGCGCAGCTCGCGCAGGATGGAAGCGCTGCTGCGAGCGGCCTGAGCGGCTGAGAAGACACAGGATCTTGGAGGAAATCTCGGGCTTTCTTGATGTTTGTTGTCTGATTTGGAGGTTTTCTAACATGGGGGTACCCCCAAACTATCCAATTCGTTGAACATGGAGATCCAGAAACCACCATTTATACAACACACTTATTTAATCAAAGCACGGATTCAAATGATTTCACCAGCGAAATTGTCTGATTTAAGCCAGGTATAGCCAGGTATTTTAAGTGGGATTGGAAACAATTGATGTTGATTGTGATGCAATCTACAGTACTCTCTCTATGGACATCTAGGGTTTCCCGGTTCCGAAAAGGACCTACATTCATGATGGGTTCAAATATCTGTCAATTTTGTTTAATTTATTTTAATTTACTGGAAGTGATTTCTGCAACAATTTCTGGGATATTTTGCTGTGAAAAGTAGGGATTCAAGTAGTTGAACAAGAAAACACAGGGACTTATCGAGCAAATGTAGGTGGATTTCAGACAGGAACATTGTGATTTAACCAACACATGTTTTGGAATTCAACCAACAAAAATTCTCAGCTTAGCATAGTTTAGCGAGCAAAAGAAGTGTGTTTTTTTTTTTTTTTTCTGAGTTAAGTAGTGAAAGCAGGGACATAAGCAACATTCCGTTGTTCAATCTAATTATAGGATATCAGTTGACACAAAATGACATTATGCAATCACACCAGAAACATGTATGTTCAAATCCAATAACTTCTGCCTACCGGTATGGAGGTACGTAGAGTTTAGTTTTCCTTTATGTTCAGCCGAAATGTGAAATGTGTTTTTGGACTTCTGAACCTGTTGGTATAAAGCACATGTTGACGCTGTTTGGACCCAGGACTATACTTGCTACATCCAATTATAAAGGGCATTCGCAAAGATGTCTCAAGGTTCGCGTTTTTCAGCACTCGGATTGACTGATTTTAGACCATGCCATGCAATATCTTCAGGTGTCAGACAGATTCCTGGACATATCCAGAGCATCCAGAATATCCTGAACACAGCAACTGCCCGGAAAAAATGCCTGACAATGGAGAACCCTCCATTGACAAACGCTGGAGTATTGTGGATGTTCATCTTTTTTTCCCGTTGGTTCGACCACTCCGTGTCTTAACTTGATCCACTTAGGTGACACTTCCCCGGAGGCAGATCTTGGGCTTTCAGAAGTGTTTGTGGAGGCTGTTCCATACCGATAATTGGATGATGAGATTTGTCAAGTTTGGATCATGCACAAAATCATCAAACATATTTCAAACATCATCGCAAATTATCACGATTTACAAAGAAACAACATGGTTTAATGGGATTGAATGGGATTGAATGGGATTTACCCTCTAATAATCAAACATGGCAATGGACCATTCCCCGATTAGTTCGATGGTTCTACCATTTAGATGGCCATTTAGTTTGGGGATTTCCCAGCCACCCATGATTGATTACACGAGCATACCATGAACTTACTTTGGGGCACAGACTCCGCGGGGAGAAACAAAACACCAAGGAGGGTTATATGTTTTAATCATTTTAAATCTCCATTCTTGCCTGTTCACATCCAATTTCTTGATCATGCTGATATTCCAAATGTTTGCTGCTTCAACCGTCTCATTGTTGATGTTACCACATTTCTAGGCCAGTCCATATGTAGGTGATAACTTGAAAACACATCTATCTATCCAACCATCCATCTACCCCCCCTAAAATATATATATATATATGTACACCATGCACTTTGCTGCACAATCATATTGTACACATATATATATATATATACACGTGTTGAACAGAGTGGGTTATACCTTATGTTTGGGTTATACATGCCTTGTTAAATCCCAGCTTTTGAGACAACATCATTCCAGGCCTCCTTCGCCTCAGCGCCAGTGGTCCCGGTGACGGTCGCGGTCCGGGTCTTTCGTCGAAGGAGAAGGAAGGCCAGCAGCAGCGCCAGGAAGAGGAGGAAATACAGCAGGAGCTCCTAGACATGGCTTCGATGGAACTGAATTTGGCGCATCCATGCGCTTACATGATACAAATATGTAAGGGTTGTACAATATTGTATGTATAAGTAATATACGATATCATTAGATCATATATGTGTCCAATATATGACTATATATGTATACTGTATATGCATGATGCGCAATATGTACACATCTATTCATCTATGCATCTATACATCTTTGCATCTATGCATCTACATGTATGCATCTATGCATCCATGCATGTGCATGTCGTATAAATGCATCCATGTATGCATGTATGCATGTATGTAGTAATGGGTCCCTACGTGTATGACATTGTATGACAGATTCCAATTAGGAAAACCACATTCTTTTTTCCTGCGGTGTTGGGACTCAGCAAAAGGGGGGAGTTGACCTCAACTTGGTCCATGAATCTATGTAAGTTGTGATCACCACTGTTTTTCAAATTATTTCAAAGATGGACCCAGCTCAAGTCGACTGCTTCATTTTGTAGAAACTAGACGGTCCTATTTGTTTTATAGAATCCAGCTACTCAAAGATCTTAGAGGAAATCCATTGAAGCCAGTAGGATGATCCAAGTGAAGCTTGTTGAAGCTGGCTTCAGTGAGTAGTCCACTTAGTATACATGTTACCATCAGGGATAGTTCACCACAAAAAAACAAATACAACCGTGATACTTCATCGAACCGCCCAAAAAAAGGATCGTCTCCAATTCCCATTTTCCTGCATCTTAATTAGGCGAACCTCCAAACTATTCAAGTTTAGGTGTCATCTAACTTGGCACGCTGGCAAATCTCCCCGCAGTTCGATGATGTTTCCATTTAGATGACCATTTAAGCCATGTACTTTGGCATTTTTTTCCATCTTTTCCCCATGATTTTCCCATTGAAAACCTCTCTTGACTTCGGGGAAGATCCCCGTTTCACCGGTAGTTGCTCCAGCAGCAGCAGCGGCAACAGCAACAGGGCCACTATGGCCAAGATGACAGATGTGCTGCGCACCGTCTGGATCCTGGGGGCGTTGAGGGTCATGGTGGTGAAGATTTGATGGATGTATGAAATTCATGGAGACATGGAATATTACTATTAATATTCCTATTTCTATCACTATTCTGATATATATTTATTGTCATCAATATTGTATATTATCATCATTTATTACTATTGTTATTGTTATTGGTATTATTGTTATTATTACTACTATTCTTATTATTAGTATCATCATTATTGTTATTACTATTGTGGATTGCTATGAATTGCTATGGATTGATATGGATTTATATGGATTGATATGGATTGCAATGGATTGCGATGGATTGCGATGGAGTACGATGGATTAAATGATAGTATGCATTATTACATGAAATTATTATCTTGGATCTATGATAGGATTAGTAGTGTAGTCATGGGCAATCAATGTTTTTTTTCATGGAGAATTGGGTGCTATACCATCCCCCGAACTGAGAGTCTAACCCTAAAATCAGTTATTCGAAGGGTGTTTCATGATGTTGAGCCTGGGAAGTTCCCAAAAACCCCCCAGCAGGTAAGGAGTTTGACGACCCAGGCGAATTTGGGTCTCTCTGAAAATAAGGAATACCAAATGGCCATCTCTGCGCAGGCCAAATGGCCATCTCTGCGTAGGGAACATGATGATGATGATGATGATGATGATGATGATGATGATGATGATGATGATGATGAAAGTCATCTAAATTGGGAAAGCACGATTTTCCAGCGAAATCCAAATATCAACGTAGACCATGGGCGTTTCAAGCAGCAAGCATTAAACATGCAACCGAACATGTGTTGAAAGCAACAAGCACTTTGCTATGCCTCCAGGTGGGAGGATGCCTTCGGGGGTTGCAAATCAACGTCTAGGTTTAGCGGGTTTTTAGATTCAATGCGTACTGTCTAAACAACAGTCGACTTACACATCTATCACTATCCACAAGCCATTGGCCTATCTTTCATCAATTCCGAATTGTCTAACTTCTGCAACTTGGGACTCCTCCCTTTCGACAAGAAGGTCTCAGTTGGAACACGTCCTGCCTTTCAGATCTCCAAATGTTCTAACATACAACATGCCATTACCTGTCAATCAGCATCAGTATGGTACACCTCTATATAAATATATCCTTGCAACTGAATTTCTTGTGGAATTGATCTTGGCAAATTTCAGATTTGCACCGATCCTAGAGGTTCAGTTTGGTGGGTGATCCATGTTGCACTTGATAAGAACAGCCATCGGCCTGTAGTCATTCACTAGTGTCGCATCTTCAGTTTGGTGATCAACAAACGCCGCATTGTACGTTAAGCTTCACCAAACAAGAATTTTAATCCTCCCCTAATCAACTTCCTTGGGATTGATCCTTTTGTTCAACGTTCAGGGAAGACATCGAATTTCAGCGCCTTGTGACTTTTGATTCCTCAACATATTCCCCACACGAGCCTGGCAAATACGATCCTTGATGAAAACGGCCGCAACAAACCCTCCATTCAGCAAGGTTCATCCATGATTCTCATTGTTCGGATGATTTTTAGGGTGAATTCGGTAGAATTTGCCCTGTCCATTTGATACATGGTTCAACTCCCAGTCCTGTTGATCCTGTTGATGCACATCCACAATTCTTTTGATTCAATGTCTATCCTTCACGAAAGCCCCTTAACAGTAGGTTTCCGCGGATAATTTACTTGTAACATCTGGTAACTTCTTAAATAGCTGATTTTTCCATCAGATCCACATGATATTCCCATTATCACGTATTATAATCCCCATCATATCCCCATGATGGTTGGTGAATTCCCAATGTTCACCAGTAACCATCTACCGAACTCCTATCCTTCCGAGGCACATCTCCTCGTCTCAGGAGGCTGGGCGAGTTCACCCCCACGCATTGCGCAGGGTGCCCGGCAGAATCACCGGGGGGGTCGAAGAAAAACAGCTGCGCAGCGGGAAATCCTACGATTTTTCTCATGAGGATCATCCCACTGAAAAGTCCATAAACTGGTTGAGGGTTTCATCGTTGTAATATGGGGGTTTCCTAAAATGGGGGTACCCAAAAATGGATGGTTTATAATGGAAAATCCTATTAATTTGGATGATTTGGGGGTACCCCTATTTTAGGAAACCTCCATATGTTGTGATCCATTTATATGGGATAAGCCACGAGTCGGGGCTTTCACTGACACTTAAGGGTTGTCAACCTCCAAGTGGCCACGAATCCCATTGATCATGGCTGCTTTTAGGGGGTCAAGTTTTCAAATCTCATGGCCAATCTGAGATGGCGGCAAAAACTCATCATGGATTGTGGCTGGTGTTTATGTATATGCATCCCTATTTACAGCAACAAAACAGAGTACTAAAGTACCCATCCGAGGTTTCCCTAGATCTGGCTACCCTAAAACAGCAGGATTAACCTGGTGCCCGAGCCGGGTTGGCAGGAATGAGTTGCAATGCTGAGCTTGGTTAGGAGGATATACCTACGTTATGTACTGTAGAGAGAGAGAGAGAGCGGCACATATGCGAAAGCACATACATGCACAACATGCATATATGCTGTATAATCCTATGTATGTATATGCATATACATAATATACAGGTAATACAAATGTGTTCACCTCCCTATTTGGTTGCCCATCACCCAGGCATTTCAACTTTGTCCAGCACGTAGCCTGTTCCTGGCGTCTACTCTGAAACACTGGATTCAAGCAGAACTGGGAGCATCAGGATAAAACATCTTCTAGCTATTGGGAACATGATATATGTGTATATCCATGTATATCCATACTTTATATATAGTAGTATGTAATAGTATGTATATAATTAATGTGTATGAATAGACAATTATCCATCACTACCTTGATTCCTGGTTGAACATCAAACAGCTGCCAAACGGCCCTTCATACCCAAAATGGTATCATAATTGTATCATATGCTCCTAGGGCTCTCTTCTCTTCATTCAAGAGGCCAAAGTCGACAATGGAAGACCTAGTACTCATTTCCCCCAGGGCCTCACTACAAGTTCGCAGGCTTCCAGGGGCGTCTGAACGATGACGAACTGACGCTCACCAGCTCTTCGCTTGTCTTCAGCATCACAGGTGTTGAAAGGACAACACTGCAACACTCATTTGGTGCTGAAATTGACTCAGCAGGACGCAGCATTTGGGGGGAAACGCGGCTCAGCGTCTCATGGCTCGTAGATGCGAGGGTAGTGTGTTTTGGCAATGTGAGCAACACAAGTGAGGATGATAAGTACCAAAAACATCCAACAACTACCCATGTCATGTCCTCCAAGTACCAGTAGTACCGCACAAGGCGGTGGCGGAAGTTTCAGGAATAGCAAACTATAGGAAAGGTGAGTTGCTGTGAATGATGGATGGCAGAGCGA
>BGPT01000965.1:23706-62846 GCA_003297045.1 Symbiodinium sp. clade C Y103 | reverse complement strand
TCTTCATGGCTGAGCTCTTCACATCTTGGCTCTTCTCACCTCTGCTTTTCAACTGTCCATATTGTCGGAAGTTTCACTTCTAAACTTCCTTCGACAATAATGAGGGTTGAATACCACTTTTCGAAATCTTTCTCACGGGGTGTTATACCATGTTATAGATACTACGCAACTACGTAGGGCAATCATTGGGTGCTAAACTGTTAGCCGCCATCCCTACCGATACAAATGAGGGAAACATTTCTATCCATTGAAATGCTACTTGCATGTGCATCCCAGTTGATTTGTGGTGAAATTGCATGGTTGTAACCGACGGGATCAATCCGCGGACAGGAGAATCACCATTTGCATCCATTTGCTCGATGGAATGGACATGAAAGTAAACATGCCAGCAAGCCAGCTTGCTAAATCTCTATGTCATACTATGTTGGAAGTCTGGCATTAGCTGTGAGTTGGCATAGTTGCCCCCCAACTGCGTCAGTTGCGCACTGGCACTAGTCATTGACACTGGAGTCAGACCTAGGCATCTCGAAAAGCTGGCAGAGTGGAATCGCAGCATTGGAAAATAGCAATAGGCCCCAGTGGGCCTGGCTGAGACTTTTTCCCCCACCGTGATGGTAGTCATGATTTTGAATTATGACTTGAATGTGCATCCAATTTGGTATCTACAGTACCATGGTTACAAGCCATTGATTCAACGGGAAAGCCCCAGTCTGTTCTTCCCTATGTGTCTCCTTCAGTAAGGCGCTACGGAAGAAAAATCACAAGGCATTCAACAGTGTTTAACAGCTAATGATCACTTGGATTTGTGCTTGTATGTATGGATGTATGTGCGTGTATGTATGTATACAAATATACATGTTGACATACACAGAATGTACAGCATACGCTACCTACCTCAATGCCCCTCTAGAGTGTGATGTTTCTGTACTATACGGTGAAGTGATTTGGACTGTGTTTTGATGGAATACAAATACATTCATATCCATTTAGATCCATTTAGCAAAGGCATCACTCATCAACCATTTACCTGTCAATTTAGTCAGTTTGTCACAAACAATGGCCATTCTTAGCTTGGCAAATACCATCAACCAACCGTAGTTTTCCTCCAGGTATATATCCCATGGATGACAAACTCAAACACAATAACCTGCACTGGAGAGTGGTATGAGTAATATTGAGGAATTGCGTATCCCGTGTAATTCTTCATGTTCATAAACCCCTAAGGCTTGGATGGTTCATGATATCAAGGTTCATCCAGAAACACAAGGCTTGCCACAATGGCGGGAGCATCTCTCAGCACCAGCGCAACCTACCTATTGCTCAAAGTATTTGCGTTGCTTTCTCGCGGTGTGACCTTTGAGAGTCCGAGAATTGAATTGTTGGTGAACTGGTATTAGATGGGTTGGTCTAAAGCTGATACATGTTGATATCGTGTAGCGGTGAAAAATCATGCGAAACCACTACATTTGAGTTCCCCGAGAAATCAAACAAAATGATGTCATTGGATTGGTTCTGAGGGAACAGTTGCAGGAAGCCACTGAATGTGGAGACAAAACACCATGGTTTCCAATGACATATTCCTTCAACCAATTCCATCATGGGTAGCCTTTGGTATACTCTGTATGACATGGATGGAAATATCTACGACAATTCCAATTGTGCATCGGAAAATCAAGAGCCAAATTGAATACATATATGTGTATATATTATATAATATGTATACAGTATTTACATATATAATACGTAAAGCCGATTTCTGGCCATTGCATCCCATCGCCAGGTTTGATTCCTGGAGTGTATCTGGTGATTGGTTTCAAGGCCTATGACTGAATGTGTTGCGCTTTGAAGATGTTTTTTCACTGCGGATGGGGCCAGCCGAGTTGGGCGACAGTCATTTCTGACCCCTAACCAAGCTCCGTCTCCAAAACTTCACATCAACTCAATGGGTACCCTCTGGTTATTTTGGCCATAGCCATGGGAAGCCATCCCCGAACTAGCCATGGACTTTTCGAGCTGGGAACATCACTCAAAATTCGCCATGGCTTCCATGGCTATGTTAAATAACCACAGGGAAACACCTGAAAACTATGATCCATCCCAAGACAGATTGGCCACTGATGGGGACCCGGACAGGTCGAGGGCCAAATGCGGAAAAAAAACATATTATACTATACGTATATTTACCCATATAAAATCATTGTATATCCGGTTTATATTGGTTTATTGTCATTTTCTCAAACAATGTCCCGCTCTAGCTAGCAGCAATTTTTCTATGGTCCTAGCTGCTAGTTGCATGTTTCGTTGCCACTGGCCGCAAGAACTTGTGCTGACAACTCTTCCCTACCATCTGTCGATCAACTCAGCCCACAGGAAAGCCGTATCTTTAATTTTGATATCCTATGGCCATTCTTAAAGAAAGAGAGTGCAAAGCAGTCATCCTTTAGCTGGTTGGTTCTTTACTTCAAACCCAAGCTCCAGTCTATGGTAGGTTCATTATGTTCATTTGAAACCCTAGGTTATAAACCTTGGGAGTTTGGGGTACCATTTTTTTCTCAGACACAGCAAAAGGAATGAACCAATGTTTGTGGCTCCTTGGTACTTAGTATCCATTCCAAATGTTGATACATGAATCATCATAAATTTACACAATCATACATATCCATACATATCCTTCGTTTGGGAACAACGCTGTTCGACAACT
Organism: Symbiodinium sp. clade C Y103; assembly: GCA_003297045.1. Lineage (NCBI taxonomy): Eukaryota > Dinophyceae > Suessiales > Symbiodiniaceae > Cladocopium > Cladocopium sp. clade C. The sequence goes on along the minus strand of BGPT01000965.1, from coordinate 60,145 downwards.
GTCACTACAGGATGGGTTCACGAGAACACCCAAATCAATCCCCACAGGGATAGTGGATTTTCTATGGCTGGGGATCCACAGCCGTTTGAAGCCACAATGCGTTTGAAAACCATAAATGACCATAAACAATTTGGATTGTTCCAGCCACACAAAAGGAACTCACGGATCATTTTCAAAGGCTAAATCCACCAAATACAGTGGATGACCAGCTTTTACCTTTGCTTTTCTTCTTGACATTACTGTAGCGACGAACTCTTGAAAGATCATTCGATGCTCTTGTCTAGCACGTGCGATCAGGTACTCTGCCTAGTGTCAACATTGTTTCCTCCCGTGCTCATGATACTTGTTATATTTTTTCATCTCCAAGGCCGTACTGTTGGCGAGCCCAACTGAGGGGTCTGAGGGATCGAAAATTAAGATACACCCATGGTGTTTACCACCTGGCTACTGGAAGATCCTCACCAGCAATTGCCAGATTGTTTAGATTGATTGAGGATTCCCAGCTTCAAGGTGAATTTACCCAAGGGTGCGCAGAGTCTCTACAAACCAAGACTCAATAGGAGATCCCCCGCAATCCTTCTGATTGCGGGTGCTCCGCAAGGGAAGAAGCGATTGAGGATTAACGAAAGACAAATTTCCGGTAGAATGGAACCCGTCAAGAACTAACAATAGGGATTTATATAGATAACCAACAAGCATGGGAACGTAGCTAAATAAAGGACAATCTGAATTTAAGCAACCAAAGCTGGGGAATGGGTGGACACGAATGTTTGATTTCAGCAACAAAGGCAAGCATTCGAAGGAAGTTGCAAATACGCATGGAAGAATCAACTTCGGTCAGGCAACAAGAAAAGATATACATATTTGGGGATTGCATCAAGTTTCCTGAGTGTTGTGAAAGGTGCAAGAAGTCCAGCGCAGCCGTGCTGCATTACAATAGATTCGAGGAAATGGGTGGGTATTATAACATATTACAACAACAAGCTAGGACTAGCAAAGGAGTGGCGCAGCACCTCACTATGCAATTGACAACCACATTTCAGAGCACAGGCAAATGCTTTCTGCAATACGGAAACAGGCATGGGTAGTATGTATGCATTTTGGATGTGCAATGATCATATTATATATATACCTTAGATACATATGTGATAGTGATTGCTCCTTTAGTTCTTTTTGGTGGAAAGTAGTTTCACCTGTCCGTCCAAGCTCCTTGCAACATCTCCGAACAATGCTTCCCTGAAGAAATCCTCATCGCGACTACCGTGACTGGCAACGTTCTCATCCTTCGCAAAGAACGGTCAAAGGCCACGACTTCTGATTCTCAGCAGTCCACCGAATGAATCATTTAAAAACAAGGAATCCTGACAGCCAGTTTTCTTATGCTACCTTGGCTACCCTGCAAAAAGACAATTCTTCTGTTGGCCAGTCTACTTTATCCCTACATACATAAAGCCATTTTCCAGCCCACCAGGCCAGAAGTCCATTGGCTTGGAATTGTTGTGGTTATAACAATTAAATGGTATATTACTTTATGTCAGATGTGTAATGGATTGAACAGTTGGTATATTATATGTATCATTTATACAGTTGCAATCTAATCTAGTCGAATGCATATGCAATGTATACACAGTGTATATTATATATGTAAACAAATCCATGATAATACATGCATTGATTTAAACCATTATATACTATAAGCTTAAAGTCTTTGCATGACATCTCAACTAAACAAACAACTCTGCGTGTTTGCATCCGTCTGTGACCTGCACTCTTGTGTAAAGAAATGGTTCTGATACAAGATATAGTAGGTAGTACAGCACAAACAATAATGTATCAATATATAATCAATATATATATATATATGTACATAGTCATACATCATATGTGTACAATACTTCGACATAAATTGACACGCAGATATATATATGTATATATATATATACTATACATAATATATATTTATATATATATATTAAACAATTACATTACATCCTTTCATACACACTCATAGGCATCAAAAAGGACATCTTCCTCGGATTCAATCTGATGGCTGCGTACGTACTGCTTGTGAGCAGACTTCTGATTGCTACATCGTCCGACGCACGCAGGAGGAGGCTGGGCGAACGCATCCAACAAAACAACACGTTTGTGTGATTCATGAGTGATAATATACTGTAAGTGTAGTATAGTGTAGTTATAACAGTTATATACATGGGTTTATGAACCAACCTACAACTGGAGGGGGCGGGGTCTCACCCTGTATCTCTTTGACATGGAGATCACCAAATGCTACTGTCATGGGCTAAAATGCTCAAGCGATCTCGAATGTGTCCGGCTGCAACTCTGCATTGCTTACCCCTGCACAGGCCCTGCACAGGCCCTGCACTGTTTTTGTTTGGGTTCAGGGTACCATTTTGACGAATTCATCCACTTTGCTGGTTGAGGCCCCCAAATTCATCAACATGGTACAGTATTTCAAATGGCTGTGGGTCAAGTCGTTAAACTAGCCCATAGTATCGGAGAGTACCAAAACGTGACCAGCATCTATGGGTTGGAGACCTTAGACTTTGACATATACCATCTCATACCCGTATTTTTTTTTGACCACCAACCATCTATTGCAACTGAACGTAAGAATATGTATAAGAACCACCCAATGGTTCACTGCTGTTTTCGAATCCTTGCGATTATTACACTAAGATCCACCCACCAATCCATGCAAGACGGAACCCCATACCCAAGATTCATGGCCGTTCTATCTACAAATGGAATCAAATTTGGAATCAAATGGATGACTCATGATCTATAACTCTATAACCATCTATAACCATCTGAGACAGCTTGTAGCAACAGGCCCCAAAATGCCCTAAACACCTCTGGTGAACTGGTCAGAAAAGGTCAAAACATCATATAGAAACAGCACGAGCACCCTCCGCCTGCACCGGGCCAGATCTCCGCAGAACGAGCTCCGGGGATGCGACTCGCCAGACTTATTCAAGACTAGTTCCCGATGCTGGTGCAAGCGCAACTCTGCTCTCCAGCTTTCAGGACCATTCCACGACATTCTGGAAACAAAGAAAACCAGAAAAAGATCACAGGTCTTTCAATAAACTTGAACCACAATCTTCAAACAAAAAAAAGGATTCATCAGAGGCGCAAAATGCGCAATCAAACCGAGTTGCACCAAGCTAACCACAGGGTCCTGCTGCCATCTCCGAGTTGCTCCAAGCCACTGAAGATTCGGCGGAAGCTGAATCTGTTTTTTTTTTTGTCGCCCACGCGGGGCGTTTTGTGTTTTTTTTGCTTTCCGGGAACGGTAAGTTAAGCTCTCTGCCACCCGAAGCGCTGCTCGTGCGTAGCACCAAGCTGCTGCTTCGCTGTCCTAGTCAGCAGAGATCAAAAATCCTGGCGCTGCTGTCACCAGAAAAGAGCAGACTGAATGTTTTTGGGCGCTTAAAAGGTTTCAGCAGAATGGTAGACCTGCGATCTGGCGGTTGGAAGCCTTTCTGATGCACCACCAAATTTGTTGCAGGTCCACCCTTTTTCACAACTGCTGTGGACGAAAGTTGGCGCCTTAAATCGGATGTCAACGGTGTGCGGCTGTCCCAGCGATACGCGAAAACGCATCAGCTACGTATCGACTGTCCGCGTGTGGCTTTGGGAATCTGCTGTCCACAGTGGTACACCTGCTTAAATTGGTATTTCTGAATAATCTTTACATATTGGATTTTCGAGCAAATAACAGATTATTCCATTCACTGAAATGAAGAACTCTACTCCCCAAAAACGGTTTGGCTCTTTACTCAGGATTATGTATGTGCCATGTAGGGCGTTTATCATGATCTGGGGTTTGGATCATTCATGCGCCATCCATTGCTCTCCTTTGTACGTTGCGATGGCAACGGGAAGTGGTAGGCATGATTTGACATTTCAGGCCCCAATTCCTGTGGCTAAAAGAACCATGTGTCCGGGCTCCCATTTGTTGTCTGATCAGCTATGGAATGAAAGGATCGCAGGCAAGAAAATAGATGCCATGTGTTGGTTTTTGATCCTAGAACTTGGACGGCTATCAGATTTTAACCGGTTCAAAAAAATGCTCAAATGCAAGCCTTTTTCGCCGTCTATTTGCATTGAACAGCATCAGCCACATGTTTAACATCTTTTGAAGGACCCTTTTGGATGCACAGAGTATCTGGATAGTGAATGAGAAGAATTTACTCCAGTAACCACGAGTTCATGCTTTTGCTACAATTGTTCACCTGGGTAAATTGCTGTAGAACAATTTCTACATCGGAATCTAACATGTTTTGGGTTTTCTTCGCTTGCCAGTACGAACCCTTGTTTATAGGGTCTATATTAAATCTATCTTTGCTCCGCTATGTTTGCAGATCCCAAGTCACTGCTGAAATCTCACCATCGGATCGGAGCTGTCGACTCAATTTTTTCACATGACCAGACTCATCACTTGTCCGAAAAAGGAACGTTCCGATGGTATCTGGGTGAATTCACCAACCTGAGATAAAACATGATAAAACAAAATATGGCCATGTTGGGATGGTATTACCCTTATGAACACCATCATTTTGGCCTGACATCGCCGTGAAGTTGCTACAATCGATCCAAATGCTATCAGCCGAATCTCTGTCGAGCAAGAACGAGCATCTTTTGTGCTTGTTTCTTGTGATCTCATCGTGAGCCGACTCTGATAACCTCCAATCAATGTCTAAGGGTCAAACATGTCTTGTATCTGTTCGGACCATCGTCATTCTCCGTGCTATTTTGCCATCAACTTCTTAAGAAGTCGGTAGTTTTTGGCCCATACAACCAACCATCGAGAGGGAACCGAAGGAGCATGCGCGATTCACAATAATATACCATCCCTAATTTGTGGTTTGTTGTATAATCGCATTCCTCATTCATACTAAACACCGCACTCCCTGCTAAACCACGCTTAACCATGGTTTCTGGGGGGTGTTTCATATGCACAGGACAGAAATTATTAGGTGTACTTTTGTTGGGTATGGTTTTTGTTGATATCCCCAAGCATACGATTGGATAGTATTTACCAGTACTAGTACAGTACTATCTATGTATTATTGATCATACCCTGGTTCTTGGGATTGTCTGTGATACCGCCCGAATTGTTTGGAAATTGGGGATGGTGTACCGCCACCTTCAAGGAGGCCCCTTAAGTGCCATTAAACAAGAAACGTCCAAGAGCAAGACATGTGCAAAACACTCACAGATTTGCCAGAGATCTCCCAAATCTATCCAATGATGCAGTATGTATTCATCTATCATCATATATCTATCTATACCTATACCTAAACCTATACCTATACCTCTACCTCTGCCTATGCCTGTATACAATTTTGTAAATCACATGACTAATCTGAGATAGCATGCAATAGATTTGCTTTGTTGCTGCTTGGTCGACAGGATTTTGCCCCCTTTTTGGCAGACTAAAAACCACACACCTAGCAAACCAAGGTTTAGCTATATATCATTTCTATGATAATGATATACCCACTAGGATGTTGTTGGACCAGTTTCCTTTGAACACACCCATCTGCTTCAGAGAGAAAAACAAAGCTATTCACTTTTGCATGGAATCGACATCAGACCCAATGGCTTCAGCTCAAACTTGAGCCATTCTTCTTGAGCAGGAAGGCCCGGTGTGCAGGAAGTTTCTAGTTTGACTCTTGGGCTCAAGTTGAACAATACCAGGGTCGGGTCGGAAGAGGAACAGGACCATCAAAACAATGCCTGAACAAAAACATACTCAGGTGTTGATCATGGGGTCTTTGGGACCCCAAAATAGGTGGTGGTTTTCGAGGGTTTTTGGCCACCATCAACCATGATCATGCCATGTGGGATGGACAATATGGATTGGGTTCGTATGTTTGTTTCCGCGGACCATGCTTAGAATTGTACAGGATCTGTAGGTATTTATGATTATATATATACTATATGATATATGTATGTATGTATGTAATATGTGTATATATATGTTATATATGTATATATAATATATATTAATATTACATGCCAAGTTCAAACATGCTCCCATTGTGTATATGAAGACCCTTCACCTGCCTCCAAATGGATTTAGCTTTGAAACCTCCAGTGACACCGCCGACTGGAAACTGCTCAAGAAAGGATGCCTGCAGCACGCATGCCGCATCTGGGAAAACGTGCTAGCCCGACAGGTGCATTTGAGCGCTGTAAGTCATGCCACATTTTCTAGCATGGATTTCAATGTTGGTTTCATTTGGTTCCTTTTTCTGGAAAAGTGAGGGGTTATTGGTTTGGCGTAACATTTATCATCACTTTGCTATTGTGCTCAATGAGGTGTTAAGCCTCTAAGTCAATTTAGAACAATCCACTGGCACCAGAGGGAAGGGCTATCCCAGCTCAATAGTAAAGCCAGCATCCATTCAGTGGAGGGCCCCTACAGTACTACAGTACTTACGGGTGATATCCCCACTTTTATGGTTGGTTAAAAATTGAACCCCGGTGGTTGTTCGCTAACTTTTGATGCTCATGTCTTCTCTCACTTTGCTCGTATTGCACCCAAGTACGATCGAATTCCTCGGATTGCTTGGAGCGGGTGGCCACGAGAGTGGAGGAGTCTCACAAGCTGCAACAGATCGGCTCATTGATGCATCCATGGACATTGGAAACAACATCGTGAACATATGTGAAAATGATGATCCAGTATGCCTGTAAGATCTTAGAGGAAAAGTGTATAATATAAACACATATGTGACATATGCCATTGCATCACGTGATTGTTCCCAAACAAAGGATTTCAACATCCATTATATCAAAGAATCAAATCTGGATATGGAATACCAAACTGAACATTCAGTTTTACATGCTGAAATCATCTGAGTTTCATCGACTGGCGAGGCCAAAGATCGCCAAAACAATGGAATGAACTTGACTGAACTTGACTGAACTGTAACACTGTGAATGACCTAGTTGTGTTGTCCTCTGGGCTTCAATCTCACCCGTAGCCTCAAATTTGCTTGGTTCATGCCATGAAACCCATCAATTTATGTAAACTCCATATTGACTGTTGTGTATTTTTGTGTCGTGCACCATCGTTGCCGCCCACTCCCTCCAAATATTTGAAATGTGCCATGCAGTCAGTCTCAGCAAAATAGTTGTATAGACTTGTTTCGTAGTTTTATTAGCGACATTTGGTCGGGTCCTTGTTGCAGTTTGCCATTTCTTGGGCTGGAATGTTTTGTGAGTGGATGTCTGCAGTCTTGTCCTCTAAAATAGATTTTGAATTACTTCAGTTGCACACTCCTAACCTTACAGAATCACATATGTGCAAAAACAGAAAAACTTCAGTGGGATGATAGAATATTGAACATCTCTGTATATATATATATATTAATCATGTGTATTTATAAATATATAATATATATACTATTATACATTCACCATGTTTCCTCCATTCGCAATTGCAGATCAACCTTTCAACCTACACTCGAATAAACCTAATCTGGCAGTGGAACATCTTTCAGCAACATGTGCATTTGGAGATGTGCTTGCATTCAAAATGGACGTTTTCCCTATCAACCGTGTTCGGCTACTGGCGGGTAAAAACTGTTTCTGGGCTAAATCTATGTGTTTTTCTCTTTCATTGAATTTTTGGTTCAAAATGGTCAAACCCCAAGTTTTGATGTTTAGATTGTATACCATATGTATTTTTTAAAATCAACATTTTTCTTTTAATCATCATTTGCATGGGTAAATTCACCATTTGTGTGGGTTGAACCACCGTTAATGGGTTTATGGGTTAAATCAACAATTTTTACTGGGTTGAATCACCATTTGTGTGGGTTAAACCACCAATTGTGTGGGTTAAATCACCATTGTTTACAGCACATCTTGGAGCAACTGAATTACGGGGCACAAATCCTGGCACTACAGCTGCCGCTGTCAGCTGAGGAGCGAAAATCAGCGAAGGTAGGGCAAGGAGCATGGAAAGACAGACAGTTAATTGGTTTTAATGGGAATTAAACGGGATTATTGACCATTTAGGAACATAATGGGTTTTAATGGGAACACAATGGATTTTAAAAGGGTATGCAATGTATCTGGCTGAACTAGCAGAATTCAGTAACCTGAAAATAGCTATTTGCTTGATGAGAAAGTGCACCTCCCCGGCCCTCGGGCTAAAGAGGCACACGATGTCCAAGGCGCTGCGAGCGCATTCACATGTGAAACTGTAATCCAATCGGGATGTGCAGCCGCCTTGCACAAGGAGGCTGCACACCCACAAGTTTAGACCACCTCCACATGACGTTATATAACATACTGGCCACAGGTGGGCACAGCAAAAGCAGCAAGATAAAGTTGTTATCCATACACTGCTAGGTGGCAATGAGGGTCAGAATGTTTGTTGCCTTGACCCGAAAACACCTGGAACTATTGGCAGCTAGAACGATTCCAGGGAAGGGTTCTTTCGACCCAAAAGTTGTCGCACCATTGGCTCAAAGCTACAACATGCATTGGTAAGTAAGCATGATTCTTCCTGGTTTCTGATCCAGTATGGACTGATCAGGCTTCCCCGGATCACATGGGTTTCGCAGGAGCACAAACATTGCACGCGGTAAAAGTTTCAGCTGCCACAAAGCCTCCTACGGGGTGACCCACCACACACAGAATTCAAAGCTGCATCAAGCTTCCACACCAAACGCATGTAGGAAGTTGTTGCCCAAACGGCATTCCCATTGCCAAGCCAAAGTTCTTTCCTAACCAAGGAGACCCAGCAGAGATGGCGCAAAATGATATAGCACATTGTAAATTGTAAAGCAATCACAGGCTGACCACGATGAGAAAACTGGCATCTTCAGAAAACTGCAGGGCAAAACTGTCCCGAAGCCAGGGCAAGAAAAGACCAAGTATTTTACACAGGAGCCAGAAGTCATCAAGCGGAAGGGCAACTTGTAGAAGAAATTGCCAGCAATGTCCAAAGCTTTTGCAACTTGTCCATGGGTGAACCAGGAATCGAGACATACTGCTATTGCGTTGGAAATGCCCTCGATCGCATGAATTGGCAGAAAATCTTTCTGGAGTAATGGCAACGGCTCTGCTGTGGCATCAACATGAGAATCCATAAGCCTGTCTGTAGGCATCGTGTCAATGTTCTTGATGACATACTTCACACCTTGCTTGGAATCTGCCCAAGTCTTGTCCCACCACACCGTGCAATCCAGGGATGACTTTTCACGGTAGAACATGGTAGAACCAGAAGAAATCACTGGAAATGCAGGTCGAACAAATGCATTCTAGAACTTGTGCAGCACAACAGTAGAGCCAATATCCAAGCAGCAGGAAGCCCACTTCCCTAAGGATAGATCTAAGCAGGAATCCAAAACCATCACTCAACCAGAAATCAAAGTGGAAAAGAATGTCCGTCCATAGTTCTGCCATTGCCCAATGGGAGAGCCTGCAATACTCTACAGGACCGCCGCGTGAAGGCTTGGGCATAAGTCCTAGTAACCTGAAAATAGCTGAAATACGGCCCAACAATCTTCCCTTTGGCTGGCCACACCCCCCCAAGCAACGAATTACCGGTCCAAGCTGAAAGAAAACCATTTGGGGATGATTCCCCTTACTAACCATCGTCATTCCACGTGATAGTGAAGTCATTATACTCCATCCTTTCACACTTGCTAGAGAGCATCGCCCATGGCTGTGAGACCGTGGTCATATGGCAGCTGACCAGTGCCGCCAAATCAAATGGTAACAGAAGGGTGCATGCACTGGTCAACCAGGTCACGCACCCCTGCAGTGGACAAAGAATGGCGACTAGTCAGGCACATATATGGCACAGAATGTCAATCTTTGAGGGACCAAGAACGCCAATACAAATGCCACCAGGACGGGCAGGCTCCACAGAGCATATTCACTCACCCCAAATACTATTGAAATGCGCTCGCTCAGTCGAAAATGTCCAAAATAAGAACGCTAAGATATATTGCTCAACGTTGTGGTGTCATGTAAAAGCTGGCACGTCAGTCCCGGAAAGTTTTTTTCCCAAGAGACAGGCAAGCCCAAAAAGTATCACATTGGCCCAAGTAACAAATCACAAGACCAAGCGTTCACATCTATCTGGCATTGCCAACCATCATGGAATAAACGCCAGAATCCCAGCAACAGAAGCGACACACGAAGCCAAACCAGCCTACATGGATACCGTATGGATACCCGTGGCAACCAGTCGGCTGAGGCAAAGCCCCAATGCAATCAATCCAAGACGTCCCGCATCAAATGGCTGGTAAAATCTCTAATGGTCTCGAAGGCCCGTCAAGCTGGTCTCGGTCAATATCCAAACTCCACGTGGTGCCGACAATCTCTAGTGATGACATAGGCATATGACCCAGAATAATGCGTCGCTTTTGCTCCATCAAGAGGGCGCTCCACAGAGACGGCCTGCAGGTAAATGTCAATGAGAGAGGTCAGCAATCTGGCCCCCAAGAAAATTCACCCGCGGCAGCGGTTGAGCAACCTGAGGCCAAGATAACAACGTGATTGCTAGAAAATGCCTGAGCTGAGCGCCCAGAAGTTGCAGCAAGCGCCACATATATAGGCCCTGCAAGATCAAGCATATGAAGCAAAACAGGACGTACTAGCTGTCGTCGAAGCATCGCATAGTCGCATAATGACAACAATGGTCGAGCCCAATTCAGCCACAGATATTGGCTCCCAGGAGGAAAGGCATCAGTGAGATGATGTACAACACTAGCAAAGGCCATCTGTGCACCGGCAAAAAAACTGCACACGAGGCATACCGTGGCACTCCCGGAGATGCCGCGACCCGATTCGCCCTAGCGACAGAGCCGGGGACAAGTTCGGCGCGTGAAGCCTGGGCCATAGAACTTATTGTAGTCCATCCAGAAGGATATACGGTGTATGTGAAAAAATTAACCAACAAAAATATGTAACAACAAGATCAAGTTGTACCAAACTATCCAAGGTTGACTTAGTATAATGGTTGACTTAGATACTTAGTATTACCCCAACAAAATCCAGGATGGTATACATTTGCATCAAATATGCCTGATATTCTCAGCTTTCCAACTTTTTTATTTTGGGCTACAAAGGAGATATGTACTATTATGTACTCCTTCGCTACATCGCTGGTTCACTCCTCAGATTCAGCTCCGGCACATGGGCACCCGCAAGGAATCGTCCACGTGTCTCTGAGTAAATGGCGAGTTGAGCGCCGCGAGTTCACTGTGATTCGCCTGTCAAACAGATATATTTTTTCAAGACATGGACACGCAAACAGACATGTGTACAAATAGATACATGAATACAAGTATACAAATGATATGTTGAATACACATGACATGATATGTATGTGGACAAACTATGACAACTAGCTTTGTTCACAAATTTTGGGATGATCTCACTTACTAATCAGCATCTTTGGTGAGAGTGCGGTGCCGTCGCTATACTTTCCCAAGATTTCCCATTTTTATCATGTATGCGTAGGCATGTGTAAATGTATGTATCTATACATATCTATACATATCTTTACCAGCACCTCTAAGGGGTGTCCAATAGGGGCCCCTTGGCATGGGTCACCATGAAGCACCAGATTGTTACTTCATATTCTTCCAACATGGGACATCAGGGATCTCATTGAATTGTGGAAGCTTGCCAGCGTATGTGCGACACGGCATGTCATGTGCGTACTGTATTTGGATTTAAAGGGGTCTCTGTCAATTGCGCACCCTTTATAACTATTAGGCACCCATTAGGAACCCTTGCAAAATAAAGGAACTAAAAATCATTTGGCCGCCATTAAAGGCTCTAGAGGGGCCTGGTATACCATAACATTTATCAAATGTATATGAGGCAACAATATTGTGAGATACCATGAGATTCCAAACCTGCAAATTTGCTGACCCATATCAAACTGTAGCTAACAGGCGAACAGTGATGTTCATCCAATACCCTCTGGTAAACTAAACATGGCTATGGAAAATAGCCCATTCATAGATGAGACACCTATGAAAAACATTTAAAAACCAACAAATTCTATAGTTATCTTGGTTTACTGCAGTGCATATCAATGTATATCATATGGAAAGTCAACGTTTCATCATGAAGAGTAGCATGACCCATACCCACACGGATCCATCCCGCAAAGGTGCTCTAACTGTATGCAAGAGCTGCAAAAAAAAACGATCCATCCACTCCTCCTTGGCGTCAAGATCTCGAACTGAGCCATGGGGATTTTTCATTCAAGTTCTGATGTTTGGAATTCTTGAACGATGACTTACATGTAATTAGTCATATTATAGAGATATTAAAACATTCTGTGTCCAATTATACATACAATTACATGCATCATATCATAATATATCCATATCATATCAATGATGCCACAGGATGCCAAACAGTGTCAACTACGGGTGGCGAAGTCCTGCAACGGCAACGGCATTGCGAACTCTAAAACACTGTTAGTTTTGGGATTACCCTCTGGTAAACTCACAGTTTGCTATTGAAAATGGCCATGTATAGTGGATTTTCCGATTCAAAATAGTGATTTTCCATAGCTATGTTAGTCTGCCAGAGGGTATCATGGGATAAACATGGATAAACCATCTACAACCTGGTGATTTCGCCACCCTGAAAAAATGTATGTTTGTTCAAACATGTCTCTGGGGCTTCGTGGCCTTCTAAAAGGCACAGCCCTCATGGACACCAAGCATTTTGTATTTAGCTGGACCCTAAGCTCATCCAATTTCGATGGATCAATTGATATGCAATCCATGATCATTTGGCGTTTTTTCGGCCTGTGCAGGCCCCTAAGAAACTCTGATTGGCAAATGGCCAGTGCCGGGATCTCATGGGCAGTTTTAAGTTGTTGTGAACCCCCTTACAGTCTCAATGTACAGATGATTGTTTTTTGCTATTAAACCATCTAATCATCCGTTTTCTAGGGTCCAATACCATCCAACAACATCCAATAACCAATATACTTTTGACCCCACACCCAAATCTCAGCATGCCCTCCTCTCTGCTCTCCAAGCTGCGAGGTGTCTACTGGGAGTCTGTTCACCAGCCACGGCCACCTGTTGGCGCGATTTGGGACAGCTATGGCTCTCAGATCGTTCTGCGATGGAGTATAGAGTGGTCTGCCTGGATTGCCAAGGTACTGACAGTCAGTTTACCCTTCGGTAATGAAACATGGCTGGCTGGGAAATCCCCTATAAATTGGAAAATCATCTATAACTGGTGGATTTTCCTAGCCATCTTCGACCAGCAGATGTTCAAAGCCATACGTCGAAGTTGCCACATCCCAAAGGTTTTACTTGCTATCTCGAGGTGTATTCTCACTTCCCCCAGGTATATCCTCACTTCGCTCACTTTTCTTGGTATAGTTCAGCAAGTCATCCCCTACATTTTTACGCTGGCCGCTTCGCAAACCTCTGCATGACGAATCTTAGAGAGCAAAACATTCACCTCATTCAACCATTCATGACCCACCCTAAACAAGTCTATTTCAGTGAAATTCACACTTTGGCTGATTCAAGCAGTAGAACATCCAATGTTTTTGTAGCTTTGAATGCAGGTGATATACCAGTTAACCCGTAAAACGCCGACCAATTCACCAGTCATTTGCCCATCTCAACTCAAACAACTCTAACTCTAACTTTACTTTTTTGGGTTGGTTGAAATGATCAAACAAGGGCTAATCTGAGATACCCTGGCAAAAGGAAAGAGCGTCTTTAGCTGGGGACAATCTATGTTTACATTCATCAGTCGTTTATTAACTCGGTTTAAACCACCTAAAATCATCCGAAACCCATTTTTGTTGGTTGATTGGTTGGTTGAAACCACTTGACACCATCCAAAATTCGTGTTTTTTGGGCCAATCTTGGGGTGCTTTAACTGAACCATTCACCAGTCACGGCATCTGGCGCCTACGTGCTCCTCACCGCGCGCGCGCCTCTTGAGTTTGGGAGCCTCGGCAATCGGAATCGGCAATCGGATGCTGGTTAATATGTGGGTTTCCATTGGGTTTCAATACATTGGGAATCCTAAAAATCGATGGTTTATTTGCTAGAAATTTTCATCACGGGATCTGATGTGATGTATGTAACTGTTTATGTATGTACGTATGTACGTATGTACGTATGTATGTATGTATGCATGTATGTATGTATGTACGTATGTATGTGTGTATGTATGCATGTATGTATGTATGCATGCATGTATGTATGAATGTATGCATGCATGTATGTACGTATATAGGTATATAGGTATATATTAAATATAACAACTAATGTAGTGCCCAACATACCCTCCCGAAATCAAATGAGGCAATGGAACATTCACCATTTATGGATGATTTACTAATTGAAATACCAATTTATGGTTGAATTTCCATTGGCACAGTACTTGGATGTGCACGCCACATGGGAGCTGTGGTCTAGAACCTCTAGAGAAGTCACAAAAAACCATAACTGCCGTATACTATGGTATACTGCAATATGGTTGTCAACCACTTGAGATAATATATAGACAATATGACGTGAACAGTATATATGCACATCTATAGATAGATATTACATAAAGTACCATAGTAGGAGATAATATAATAAGTATGTCTACTTGGTGGTTCACGCCACCAATCGCAAGTGGGTAAATCACCCCAGTTGCAAGTAGAGTAAGGAGGGTTAGTTCAGGCAAACTGGGGTTTCAATCAACGTACTAACTGGGGAGAACCATCTATCTATCTATCTTTATCTACCTTTATCTATTTTTTTCTATCTTTATCTATGTATCGATCCATCTATTTATCTATATGGAAGAATCATAATAGTAGGAAGCCCGCTTAGTAGATGTCGGAGGCCCCCCAGAACGAGTGGTCAACCAACACCGCTGGTTTTGAAACTCATCAGATCAATTGCTATGATTCTCCGAGCTGAAACAAGAACGACATTTCGCCGTAGTTTTGCCTACTAAGCACCATTCCAGTGATGTTGCAGGGAGGTCGTTACAAGTCATGAAGAAGTGGTGATAGGTGCAAATCCCCTTGCTCCTAAAAACTAAAATGGAAGATTTGGTCAATGCCCAATTTCGATACCAAAATGGAATTACCCTCAATAATCCAGAATAATAAAGGTCCCCTCCGCAATCTATGTATAGATCCAATACATTCTTAGACGGTTCGATTATGGAGTCTTTTATTGAAGGGGGGAGGGATTGCATGTGAAACAATTGAACACATTTATCGGTAAAAATCGGTATGATGCCCCCCAAACTATTAAAACATGGGTTAGTTAGACAGAAAAGCCTTCGTGCTTGGGAGGTATAACCTCCATCAAACGTTAATGTGTGGTCACTGACTTTGAGAGGTGGTAGCTATTTCTGCAAGTCTGATATCTCCTGCATCCTTTTTGGATAAGAAACAATGATATTGGCAGTACTTTCGTGTTGCACACTTTGCTTAGGCTCCGGGTTGTTGTCGCTCAAAACCTGCATATTGGATGTGACCTTGTCATCACCCGCCTAGGGGCTTCTTCACACCGAAATATTTGCAACATCATCCCAAATAGATATACCATGGTATGCCCAATATTGAACCACACCAAAATTTATGGCAATGGGCTTACCTTTTACCGCACTAGTTCATTCGTGAATTGTCACCTCAGTCATCAGCAACATTAGTAGTGATTTTTGCAGGGTTATAAATAGCCATCCCCCAAAAAGATATATAGAAAAGTGAATGTCCAGTAAACAAGTCATGAATTGCGGTTCTATCTGTCTCAGAGTTGCTGTATATGAATTTACGTATTTATATACATATTACCACATCTGGTTCATCAACGTAGCTTCGGAAAATGGATCACAAAAACCGATCAATGATAAATTACCGTTCTTGAAAATGGTGTTTTTCCACTTCGCAAATCGTTAGATATATAACCAAACAGTATAAATTGCAGGGATTTTCCCAGCCACCAACCATGGGAATTTCCCAATTTCCGGACCTCCGTCCGAGATACTGGAGCTGGATGGTCAGGCATTGGAAATGGCATGGCCTAGCGACAAAAAAAACATGGAGAGTGGTCTCGGTAAATTGGATGTGCTGGCCAAATTACCAAGATTCAAGATTTAAGACGGTGAACGGTGAACACCATATATTATCTATATTTATATTTATTTATATAGCAATATATTAGCATATATAGCATTAATGTCACTGTCATGATTATGATTATTGTTTGTATTCCTTCTGTTCTATCATTAAATATCATATGCATATATTATTCGATAACATTCAATATATATATATATAATTATATATATGATATACATATATATAATATATATATATATATACAGTAATATAAATAACGATTAGTGACATAACATCCTGTGCACATGCGACGCTAATGCCTCCGGCAAATCTTCCAAGCAATCTCCAACTTCCTTCGTAGCCACACTGCGTGCAGGATGGGCGATACAATCATCCACTCAGATAATCTCGAACATGATTGACATTCAGTCTGGCTGGCAGAAACCGATAGTCCTGGCCACCCGTCGTCTGCATCTTTCTTGCTTTGAATGTTTTCCAAAAAGCCCGATGCTGGTCGCAACGTTGCCAAACAAAATGGCTTTGGGCTGCAGGATGCAGAGCGCGATCCCCTTGCTAATCCTCAAAATGGCGATATTCCACAGGCCCAAATTTCAAATAGAAACATCCTACTTGTTTCTAACGTCAACAATTGCAAGAAATGCCCTGGTGGCCTCATTCAAGCAAAGCTAAACAAACAGGGATGTCTTGCATGGCCTAACTACAAATAATCATAATATGTATCCATATAATATCATTACCACCCATCCAAAAATTAATGTTTGGGTGTTTGGATAGGGTGAATCTTTACCATCTGAGCAGTGTTCAAAAGCCGCCGTCTGTCATAATCTGGGTATCCCTCTTGATGTGTGGGACCCCGTTGTCCGATGATGCCAGAAGTCATGCCAGGAAGCTAAGCAGGCTTAGAAAAACAGGATGTCAAATGTCTTTTCAGAAGAAATTTATCATGCGGCAGTGTCCATTCGAGGTTCGTTGTTGACCACTGCAGAGATTCACTGCGTGCCATAGTTCTTCTATCTTTGAGGGACCATTTCAAACATTTGCACGACAAAACATGCTTTGGCCCAGAACGAACAAACAAACGTGCTCCATGTGGAGTTCAAAATGGGTCGCTTTGGGCTGGAAAGCTGAATATCTGGATGGTCCATCTGTGGATTTCCCTTTAAAACAGTGAATCCTGAGCCATTCACCAGGGTTTCCCCAGCTTCCCTTGCAACAAATGAGTAGTGTCAAGAACATGTTGGCAAGTCCACCCCCATAATGGTTGGTTTTCGAGAGGATTCCCGGCTCACGGACTATGAGAATCCCCCAAAAAAGAAAGTATAATTTAGATAACAGTAGCAATTAAAACCCCATCTATCAACCATCTCCCACCCAAGGCCAGTGTTCCTCAGGTCGGGCTGGTGCCTCGCCCCTATCGTCCAACAGCAAAGGCATCCATTCGGGATGGTTCACCAGCTCGTTCATCACAGGACCTGCGGCGCTGGTTCTGTGGTGGGGTGGTTGGAAAATCCGATGGGAAAATCCCCTAGAAATATCTGAAGCAATGGAGGTTTGGGAAAAGTCACTGGAAATGGTGTTTACTGGTGATTTCAGTAGGGATAACATGATTTGATGAATGGGACAATATGATCATATGAAAGTGAACAACAGCTAAATCAGATTCAGTTGTATTCAATTATACCGAACCAGTTGCTTTACCCAGTTCAACAACCATCTCCAGTTCCTGCAACCCGATGAAGCTAGTCAGAACCTCGGATCATCTTCGAAACTAACTTGGGAGCCCATAAAAGGTCAAATATTTCATATATGGTCATATAGTGGGTTTCTGAAATAGTTGGTACATATCATGGGAATATATAATTCAATAAAACTTCTATATCTATATTGGACGATATACATATAATGCTCAAACACTATGGGAGCTTCCAGAAATTTTGGGACCCTAAAGTGATCCACCCTATTGTTCATTTCTCCATAAGGGGGAAACCAATGGGGTGAAATGGGTACATTTTAGGACCTTAAATTGCCAGCTGTGAAGAACTCCCAGCCTGTTCGCAGACGCCGCACGTTCTCCTGTGCACATGGCTGTTGGCTGCACATTTGCTGAGGATGATCTGTTGGAAAAAAACATGAGGACCTCCTGTGTTATTTTTCAGTTTATTATGCATTCCTTTCAGAACTTTCAAGTCTTTTTATAAGGTTTTAGGATACATGATGATACATGTTCGAAGGTTGAAAACGTGTCACAAAGATGAATGAATAATCTTGGATACATTTGGATACCCTGTTTAAATTACTAGATGTTTTGCTGGGCCGTCTATTTGCATTTCATCGCTGAAAGAGTTCAACACTGGTGTTTCTCCTTATCTATTGCATTTGTATATGGCGGGTTAGTTTGAGCCCACTTAATTATCTTCATTCAGTAGGAGAAGGTGCAAGGTCCAATTCGACGGTGCACGTTTTACCACGACTCCACATTCCTGGATAGTTCACCAGCAAGGCCAGGGATCAAAAAAAAGGACGTCGCTCCTCAAGTCCCTGCACACGCGCAGGTGTCACGCCCGCCACCTTCTTGGAATTCAGCCTGGAGGGTGGAGACCGTGAAGATTGTGGTAAATGCAGCCTTAGAAATTGCAATAAATATAAACGGGGATTGTAGTGGTTTTATGGGATACCATGGCAAATGATGGACATGGATCGTGTGGTAAATATGGATTGATGACTGGTATTTAACTAACCAGACTGGGGATATAACCTTGATTAAGCTTACATAGCATTACATAACCAACAAACATGGGGATTTAGTGGAACCAATGGTGATTGGCAACTACCCTCCAGTTCTCAAACATTGCATGCCGCTGGGAAAGTATCGCTAGCAGGACAAGCAAGGACGCCTGAGTGCTGAACATGACTACTTTGTTGCTTAATCTTTCAGTGTGATCCATGCCAGAATGACAAACCAATACAATTAAGACTGCGCAAGAATAGAAAAACATATGATATGCAAAAAAACAAACAAACACCATATCCTCCAACATCCCAAGAAACATGACTAGCGTCTTCTGAAGTATTCTAGGCGCTTTTTCGACGTGCAACTGCTGAATAACCAAATATCGATTGTCTAAACAACATGACTCGCAAGAATGACTTTCAACCAGCAAAACTATCGTTTTACAACTCAAACTCGGAATAGAAACTCCAAATTTTGGATGTGATCCGCAGAAATCACTGGAATTGTCGGTTTTGGTCACATTGCTTTTTTCCATAAGAACAAGGGTTTGCACACGCGAAAAGCGGTGGCGCACCCCGGCAAGCATTTGCGAACATCCACTCCATCGTACCTGTGGCAGTCGGATCGCCTCTGCAGGAATAATATGGTCTTTCTGAAGAGAATGGGGATTTTGAGGCAGCTACATATGGAAACATCCCCAGTGAATGAGTTAAAGTCATAGTTGCTTGAATATTTACTAGCGACATATTACATGTTTTTCTTTTAAGTGAACAAACATATTTTGTGAAGCAAAGAAACATGGGAAATTCAGCGCACAACTTGTGGAATTTGAGCAAGCAACAAACAAACAAAATGGGTAAATGGTATTTGACCCGCATCTACTGAAGATCATGCTAGGAATTATAAGGTAAGTAAGCGTTTTGTGACCCTTGGGAACGAGTATGTATCAAAATCCTGACGATATCCCATGCAGAATTGGTGACACTAACACCATTTGCAAAATGTCATTAAGCTGTTTCTACCAAGCAAAGACTCAACATCAAACACATGCCAACTATAAGATGCATATCATACTATATACATATGTCTTATATAAATATAAAACTCGAGATAATTTACATTTATCATATAATTACCGTATATATTATGGACATTTGTGGGATTGATTATGTGCAACATTGATTTTTTGTACGCCAGTATGAACCCATGGGCCAAACTTTCAGGATCACTAAAGCTACTGTAGGCTGTGCTGTGCGCCAGCGATTTTAATCGATTTCTGCTTGGAAGGTCACCTTGCTCTATTGTTGGGGACTTTCTAGCAATGCGTCACCACAATTCTCAGCTGCAAATTCAATTTCTTCAAGTACATGTGCTTCATTGTGCTTCATTGACAAGTTAAAGCAACATCGTTTCCAATTTTGGCAATTTGGAAGGTTTGTTTTTCAAAATCATTTGTTTAACTTTCTTCCAAACATACTTGCTTTTCCAGTTCTTCAACCACGTCTAAAAATCAGTACATATAATTGTTTTCCAAAAACAGGTTGTTTTATATTTCAACACATGTTCTTCGACCTTAATTCTCCAACTCTGCCCATGGGTTTCCACATTATTTCCTATGTTCAACGGTATTTTTTCTGGTTCCACCATGTCCTTCCCGCGGTATTTCCGCACCATCCCCAGCCATTTTTCACCTGGCAATGAACTCGTCGCAGGAGGCGGAGGTGCGGAAGTTCACAAAGCCATAGCCCACGTTGCACCTGCGAAGGACCCGATTTTTTATTTTTGAATCCTGGTAAAATAGTGACATAGTGGTTATATGTGGTTATGTGCTTTTTCGATCTTGTCTTAGATGCTTTCTGGGATTCCTATATATATATATATGTACACAGGTTTATATAAGCCATTTTCTTATAGAGACCATAATACAACCCTGTTCCCTGTCATCTCACATATAGAAGCCATTGATTCAACCATAAACAAAAATCCATCTCATCAAATGAATCCATTCCGAAAAAGGGTACCTGTATATCCCCTAAAGACTGATTACCATCGCCCAAGGAATGGGTATGATCATGTGTTCTTTTTGCTTAAGGGATTATATAATAACTATCTAACTGGCGATTTTCTATAGACATTATAAATCATTACAATGTGTTACACTATGTTGCAGTGCTCCCAGGAATCGTAAGTGAGTAAGCCACGAATCGAATCCAATCGAATTGGAGATTTTCCATATATAGGAATTGGGTTGTACTGGGTTACAGATGTTTTAGGCTTAACCAGCACCCTGATAACGTGAACCAAACGCTGATGACCAGGGCCCCCGACTTGTTTTTGAAATCAATGGGCAAGTAGACAAAGTCGAAGCGACCTTTGAAGTCCTCACTTTGGGACGAAGCGCACCGGTGCGTCTCCAAAATCGGCCGGGGGCTCTAAGTAACAAAGTATGAGTACTGTATTCGAACCCCCCTGAATCCATCATCTATCCCCATTCCCCAAGATATACCTATGTTATCCTATGTTTTTCATTGTTTTTCCAACCGCATCTATGCGGTATACTCTCAGGTCATTGCAGCGTCCTGGTTCAGCTGCTTCACCAACATCTCTCGCGTGTATTTGTTGGGGATGTTGCGCAGCATCACCGTGGTGTAGCCTGCAAAACGGCGATTTCTGCCAGGGCTGCGGGTGTCCAACAAGTGTCACTGTTGAAGGGAATTATGACTGCAACCCTTACACATCATGTATGCATATACTATATATATATATTTAGTTATATTTACAGGTAAAGTTATATTTATAATTATTTATATATATACATTATACTGGCTGAATCATAATAATCAGTTCACTAATGTGAAAATAGCTGAACTGTTCGGCCATTGGGGGATGGTTCCGACATGGCGACTGGGTGGATAAAAACCATCTCTGGATTGGCAAACCGAGTGGGTTTGCGCATGGATGTATATATCTGCCATGTCTTACTTGTGCTTAGTAGGGAATGGGGGAATGGGATGATTATTGATGGTTATTATAGGTCATTCCCTCATTCCCTGCTAAGCACCAGGAAGATGTTCAGGTATGTGCAGGGATTACTATGTTTGCGAGTTTTTCTAGCTACACCACGTGACCCGGGAGCGCTGGAACCAATGCCTTTCAAAACCTTTTAGTCAAATGGGTGATGAATCATGTAAAATTCATGGTCTCAGAATGCCTCAGATATCAGATATCTAATTACAGTAATGTAACCGTAGAATCCACTGAATTCCAATCCATCCTTTTAGCATCGTGACATCAGTTGTCGATGAATTCTCCTGCACGCCATGGATGTTCATCCCATAAACCCAGAAATTCAGAGATTTTGACACGTCCCAAACTATGCAGAACGTAGATTAAAGTTGATCTGAAAATGGGATACCCCGAAAAAAAGTGCATCATGTAATATTTCCTGTTAAAACGGTCATTTTAAGGTATAGTACCCTGTTTTGCAACACATCCAAATGAGAAATGCAAGAGATCAGCAAAGTCATCACCAACTTTAGCCAAGCGGGACATCAAGCAGCGATGATTTACATCGGCAGCATCCAAAATGGAGACTTGACAGAAAATCTATATAATTCGCCTTAGAGTCCAGTTGATTCTGTTATTCTGTTTTCAGGACTAGCGCACACTTTATGTCATAATACACAATACACAGACACATCCCATCAAGTCCCACTTTTCATGGGTTGGAATATCCTACAATCCAGATGTTCCATGGGTAAACTTCCGGATTTTTGCGTTGCCCCATGTTGACCGCCTGAGTCACCACCCGTGGCACCAAGACTTTCTGAACCTGGGCGTAGAGGTCCAGGCTCCCAGGTAGGCCATGAACTTTCACTGAAAACTGCCGGGTAAGAACTCGCACCATGAAACACATTCGCTGCAACATCGCTAGCTGGTACTGACAACAAGATAAAAATACGCCAATAGCTCCATAATCTGAATCATGCTGAATCTCTAAGTGAAACGGCCGTAGGGAAAACACTATAAGACAAAGTGGGAAACCAAAGATAAACAAACTGCCATTGCAAGGTCCAAAACTGCCGATCAACGTGAACGCTTTGCCTGACCACCATGAAGAAGGGCCTTCACTGGAACCCCAGTCATCTGTGCCATTGCGTCAAAGATTTCGACAAAATCTGTAACTTTTGATAGGGTAGCCACTTCCATGTGGCACTTGCCTTCGCCGAAGTCACCCAACTCGGGCCCGCCCAACTTGACGTGTAAAAGCTTCACAAAGAAACTCGATGCCATTTCCGCCGGGAGCATCTTCTCGGTCACCATATAATGCCTGAGACGGTTCACCTCAATGTAGCCCTGGGGCACTTTTTTGAAGGCGTAGTCATAGTCTCTCCCGCTGCAACCCTGTTGACATTTGCCCACCCTGGAATTGTGGAGGAAGTATTTCCAGAAGTGTATGCAGCAACGCAGGTAAACCTGCATGTAAAAGTATATATATATATAATATATATACATACCCCTTTCAATGTACAGGTCAGAGGGGGTGGCGGATTTGATCCCGTATCAAGATACATTGTAGTCAATATCCCATTCAAATCCATCGGCCAACTTGAACTCCGGCCCTTGTCCGGACTTCGAAGACATGATGAAAGTTCAGTGAAGCCAGATGTTTTGAGCTGGTGTACGCTAACCGATGCATCAAACCCTGATGATCCAAGTAGACAAATAGAAACACATGTCTGGGTGATCTCTGTCATTTCTTTGCCTTCAAATCATTTGAAAGCACCATGTTTGTTGGTTGAAACCTTCATATGTTCCCCATGTTTGCTGGTATAACAATCCTCACGTGTGCCAAGAAAATCCATCTTTGTGAGCCTTTTTGGTTCATCGATTTGCCTGAAATGGAGTCACCCATGGGGTCCCCCACTGCTGCTGGCAGTTGTGCTACCTGCCAGGGGGTCTGGGCACCTATCTTGTCTTCCATGAAACAGAATAGAATCCCAAACATACCAATGATCCATTTGGGCAAATCCTCCCAAATAGGGCTGCAGAACAGACAGATTTGAGATCACGAGACTAAACACTCACGTACATTTCCAACATCTATATATTATTTACACATGCATGAGTGTGAATGAGGCTCTTTAGATCTCTTTAGGTGTGCAGGGCGGTCCCTGGACCAAACTGGGTGAATCCCAGGTGCATCCGATGGCTGTGGACCAAGCTCCATTCGATTCTGGCACACACACACACACACCAACAGTACATCCACCAACAGCCAAACACTTAGAGGAACCTAGTTCTGTGTACCAGAAGTTACTGTAACAAATACACAAATATACACAAATGAAATCAAGTGTCAATCATTGTAAAATCCTCATTTTGGTTGCTTAATTAATCCCCATGTTGTTTCTAGGTCAACCACACGAAAGTAGCGTTCCACGTCTCGCCACGATGGCCTTCTGCCGCTGCTTCTTCACCCTTGGCTGGAGGCTCCTCCTCCAGCCAATGACTACCCCTTGAGTAATCGCAACTGCATATTATGAATGAGGTATTCATGGGGATTTAAGTAACCAACATGGGGATATTCAAGCTCCATCATGGGGATGTTTAAGCTACATACTAAGGATCATGGCCCATACAGTTCGATGATTTACGATGATTTACCTATGAAACAGATTGATTTTCCATATCAAAGTGTGAAATTAATAAAGGGTCTTATAAGTCTTGGATACCATCCAGCCCTCCGGTACTCGAGCATGGCTGGCTGGGAAATCCCCTTTGTATCATGGGAAAATAATCGAACTTAATTAGTACGAGTAGGGGATGTTTGAATGGGGATGCCTTAGGGCCCCCCCCGTGCAGACCCTTCAGAATCTTTTGGAAAAGATTCCACCATACCTTCACCCAAAATTCAAAGAAGATTCTAAACGTAAATGACGTCAGGAATATTTTTTTTCTGGGAAAAAATCCTTATAATAGACCCTCCGCGTCATATCAAAGACTTGTATGCCCAGAATCTCGCACTGTTCATTTTTTTCTCCAATGCTTCACGATGATCCTTATTGTGTTGGATATCCTACCCCTAATCTACGTCACGAATACCCTGGAATCTTTTTTAAGGTACCCCCTGTATTGTTTGAGTACTGAAGGGTAACATGCAAAACATAGGGAACACTTCGACCACAAGAGTGTGCTTGGTGAACTTTTATTGGTCAAATAGCCATAAATAGCCTTACTTCTGTGAGGGAGATGAACATATGACATCATTCTTGTGCAATCTCCAAATCATCCAAGCCAAAATTAGACTGTCTTGGTAATTTGTTCAAGAACCGTGCCTTTAGGATACGGGTAAATCAAACAATACCCCATCGTTTTGAGAAATATCCTCTGGCAACCAAACGTGGCTAGCTGGAAAATCCACCATTCATAGATGGTTTTCTCATTGTATAAAACCTCCATTTAGTTCGGGGATTTCCCAGCCAACCATGTTTGACAACCGAAGGATAGTTGCCAATCATCATTGGTCCCAGCACATCTTCATTTTGTTTTCAAATATCCTCCACCAAATTAACATAGACCCTGCCAACTAGGAGCTTGGAAGGTCCCAACCTCCACAACAAAAATAGACTCTACCATCTGGTAAATTAACATAGCTATGGAAAACCACCATTTTTAATGGGAAAATCCACTATAAATGGCCATTTTCAATAGCTATGTTAGTTCACCAGAGGGTAAGTTTCAGGTTTCAGGATAGTTGCCTGGTCAAATCCCCATCATTCCCCATGTTCTCCATCGATATCCATCGTATCCACCGCGGTCGGCGCGGAACCCGTGTGTCCTGGGCTGGTGACTCCTCCTCACGAGCGTACCACGAGCGCCTCAGCGACGATTCGTCCATCCACGGGTCAGTTGGACATCCGGAAAGCGTTTGTCAGTTGGGTTCAAGGTCTATGTGTATAGCTTTGTAGTATTTACGCATATCTCTACATATATATATATATATAATATATACATCTTACCTAATTAATAGCATATATATGTATATATACATGTCTATAGATACATGTGTGTATGACCCATCTATATATAGGTATATCATATGATATCATATGTAGTCATGTATATGAGAATGGAATGCAGCTCCAAGGCCAATTGGATCCACATGCACGTACGAAATAATCACCTACGCGTGATTTCATTCTATGAGAGTCAGGGTATAAATATCAAAGTTTGGGCATGTATCAAACATTCTGTACGTGGTAGGTATACATGGTATACGGATTGTGTATGTACATGAATGGCAGATATACAAGCTAGGAGGGAAAACGGGGGAACACGCATAAAGGGATATGCAAAGAAAGGGACATTTTTGGGTGCACATTTGGGTGCATGTCCCATTCATGAGACGTGAGCATCGACTACTGACAGGAACACACATAGAGGCTAGGGGGTTTCTGTGTACAGAGGTGTACAATATAAGTCTTGCATATGAAACATGTAATCTGTTCATGTGTAGTCTTGCAACCCACTTCCAAAAGCATGAGTGTAACTTAACCCAGGAATCAGGTACTTATCAACCGGGTCTGTTCACCAATTACAATTCTTGGGATGGTCCCCTTATACTCATCATCCTTGCACCACCCCATTCCCACTGCAACCACGCTGCCACTCACGATCACTCCAGGTATCATGTCCCGCCTGCAGATGATGATTTCATCGTGATCTTCCAGGGGCTCAAATCCCCAGCTAGAAGGGAAACCGTATGAAACCGTAACGGATCTTACTGTACAATCTTGAGCTATATATACATAAACATATACGTGTATATATTGATACCAGTATAAACCTATGTCAACCATTGTCAACTCATCAAATCCCAGAAATGAACATCAAAACTTGTGGCCATGTATGGCTACAATCCTTGGTTGAAACAACTAGCGGGTCAGCCGGTGGTGGCAATCCTTTATGTGACGTAAAACTGACATTTTTTTTCGTCGGCTGCCATGCTTCCACTGTAAAAACCAGGTATGTTTTTTGTTTATGAACAATCCACCTAGTAAGTGAAATGGGGGCTTGCCACAAGCAACATGCGGATTGAACCCATTTGAAACTACCCAAAATGGTTAGAAATGAGGATATGGTCACTTAAAGTAACTTGCCATTGGTTTAGTAGTGTTTCACCAAATTCTATAATCTATCTTTTTGTGGGTTGCTACGGTATACATATAATAATTTAATATACACAATCCAAAACAGTATGTTTTTCATATACGTATGGGGATGGGTCGTATTGTTCATATTGTTAGTATTAATCATCCAATTTTAGGGCTACCTAATTTGACCCATAGCCATATGTATACATATAATTACAGATACATATTATATGTATATGTACTAATTGTACATTAATATGATGATATTCACTGATATACAATATACCGTATATGTAACATATGTTTGTACTATAGTTGTGGTAAACCCACTGCCATGAACCTACCATGGGGATGGCTTCTCCCGCCTGTCGCTGTGCGCGTCGCCGTTCAACGCGGCCCTTGCCCTTCCACGAATAGTCCCAGGAATCCCAGCCTCGAGCTGGGAATCACCCGTGAATCACTGTGAATCCATGGGAAAATATCGAGAAACCAATGGAAACCAGTGGGTTGAACTTGGAAAATCTACAGGAACCCAAGTGTTTCATAGTGTTTCTATGTGTTTCGTTTTTTTTGGTAGCCACTAAATATTGGGTAAAGCGATGCAATGAATCAAACAACTGTGATGCGTTCCAAATATTATGGCCAGCACTTGTGCTGTGCAGACTTTGGGATGATTGCCGGGAACCTCATTTTTGGTGACCCTTGCAGTATTTTGTGGCCTTCCACTATGTTGGGATGGTTTAACTTCATGTCCCTCACGGGGCTTCGTGAGGGACGTGATTGTTAACCCTCTGCGGGGAATCTGCTGTCCGGCAAGCCTGGTTTTCAACACTTTTTACATAGACCCTACAGAAAACCTACAACCCCCCCAGGAAAAAAAACAAATTAACCCTAAAGAAACCCTAAATGAACCCTAAAGAAACCCTAAAGAAACCCTGCAAAAACCATATATGAAAGTGTATATAGTGAAGTGCCTGTGGGGCGTAGCGTCCGTGCTGCGGGATATATTCGCCTCTTCGGGTCTGTCTCAATATCGGGTATACCCCGAAATTGCTTTTCAACAAAAGAAATGATGATGAACCATCGGATTAGGAGGTACCCTCTGCTAATGAAACATGGCAATGGAAAATCCACCATTTATAGGAGATTTTCCCATCAAAACCTACATTTAGTTCGGGGATTTCCCAGCTTGCCACGTTTGATTACCGGAGTGTAATCCATCTTGCCGAAGGCTTAAGGGATCACCAAACCATGAGTTGATCAGGGCTGCAGCTCTATGGCAATTTCAATTGGAGCATGAGATTTCAACCACAGGATAGAACCAATGTGGCAAACAAAGACTATCATGTTGTAAACCCAATAATAAACCATCCCAGAAACCAACCATGACTGGGGATGACTGGGGGTCATTTTACATCATTCCAAATACCGTACTTTCATGTACCTACTAATGAACCTCCATAGGGGATGGTTTATGATTGGAATTTTTGGGTGGATCCCCCTATTGACCGTTTTGTATGGTTCGGTCCTTGTGAGACGAAAACATCAACTTTAATCAAACCGAGCATTCAACAGGGTAAAGACCCTGTAAATGCTTGGTTTCAGGGAAAGTCTGCAGGAAGTAAAAACCATGGTTTCGGTTCGGTTTCCGTTAGATTTTCCCACTACTCTCCTTGGATTTTTCGCACCTTCATCCTTGCGATGATCGTCCCAGCCGTAGCCTGAAGAGGCGAAAGGACATCCTCTGGTGACGATCACAGCCTTGAATGAACAAGTCAACTAAATGGGTCTATCTGAAAATGGGGTATGCCTCCCACATGGCCATTTCTAAATGGGAACATGTGGATGAACCAGCGGATGGAATATATGGAATGGGATGGCAAGGGCGAGAAATTCCTTTATTTTCAGACCAAGTCAACAAATCACTGGTTGAAAAGTCTCTGCAACCAGCAAACTGGATTTACAACTTTTCCTGCTAAGGAAAAAGTGGGTAACTGCTATCACACGCCTGGATGATCCGGTAAACTGTCCGACGCGACATGTGCCCGTCGACACGATCCAGTTTGTGAACAAACTGATCAATTCACCAAGGACTCAAGAAGGACAGTGCCCCTGTTGTTTGGCTAATGCTCCACAACTGACACTCTACCTGAATATATTATATGTGTTTTTTCCTGGTGTCAAACGGGGTTTGCGTGAAAATTGGGTACCTCTAAATTTGATGACATATCATCATGTTTTCAGCATCAATTGCACTTTATTAATTCTGATCTTTGAAAGCATCAGCCAACTGTTCCGAGTGTGCTTCATCACCGCCTTCATCGCGCCACGACTTGCGATTGCTCTGCCTGAACGGAGCGAAGCAAGGGATTGGCACTCTTCCACCAAGCAACATAGAGATCCAAGCAGCAGACCTGGATGTACTAAAAACACAAATGAATACATAATCCCCTTGGGAACTAACCCTAAGGGGTCGGGTGTCGGATTTTAGGGTGCATCATCAGAACCCCAAGTTGTTTCTTTTTTGGCTATATAATCAGGACCTCCAAGAAAAACAAAAGAAAATCTGGATGTACACAGTGAAGGCCCCCAAGTCTGAGTCTGGGTTGATTTTTTGAGAAGAAAAACAGGTGATTCTACCCTTGTTCCGGCCAGATCCAACGACACAATCAGAACCCCCAACCGACCTAAGACCACCAAAAAAAACAAATATCTCTATATATATATATAATTCCAGGTATATATCTACAGCTCAAACTTAGGGTTGGCGAGGGTCGACCTTGTGAGTGGGGGAGGTACAATCACCGAGTATGTAATGATACTAAGTTCTATACACGAAATTGAATGCGACCTGCCCCCCTCCTGCGAAACCCTTTCAATAAAATAAACATAATCAAGGACCCCAAGTCTCACACTGGAGGGATTGGGACAAGGGCATGATTACAGGATGAATTTAATCCGTGTACAAAAATTGAACTCACAAGCCTGGGACTGGGTCTGGTATAAAATGAACGTCTGTAAAAATTCAGGACCCCTTGACCCTATATGCACTCTAATTATCCTTCAAACTAGTGAGGGCCCCAAAACTCGAGTTTGAGGTCTGCAAGGAGCATAGAATCAGAATCCAACTTCGGTTTGAAAACACAAGGGGTTACCTCCAGTATCCTCCAGTATAAAATGGGCGGGTTTTTGGAACTCAACCCTCCTGATTTTACGCAGCTAATTTGCAAGGGGACCACCTGTACTCAACTAGTCAAAATGAAGGTTTCGTTTGTTTTGCTCCTGAAATCTACCTTGGCACCAAAAACACATGGAAGTGCCCAATTTCGCATTCTTCCGGACTTCGAATGAGTTCCATGTTGGCTGCCTTGGGCTCCGGTGGTAGCTTCAACATGCTTCAACCCCGCTAGTTCATGCTAATTCTATTAGTTGCAAAGTTGACACTCTCCAGTTAGAAGTTGGTTCATGTTCATGCATCCAACTGTGGATATATGAGATATATACCCTCCATAAAACCATCCGTTAGCCGGCTTGCAAACCATCTTACCAATCGGGTGGGACCCTACTTTGTTGTATCGTCTTGTGTTAGCAAACACTGGAAGTGGGTTGCAAGCTGAGTTACAAGTCCCAAATGAGGAACATCCATCTTTTTGAAACATGCCCCCCCTAATTTCTAACATGGAACCCAAAAATGCCAATAGCCAACGGGACAAATCATCTTCCCGAACCCTATTCTTCGGCTTCCAGGTGCCTGTTTCCACTGCGACTTTCTTCCCAGCGAGTTGGCTGAGTGTCCTGGAGGCCAGGGGCGCCAGGGGTGGTGAGGCTTGGTCAATGGGCCGTTCAGTCAATTTTACGTACCTCGTTTGAACCATTTGCATGATTCAAGATTACATGATGGTGCATGGATTGAATTGAAATCTTGGAGCAGTTTAAGGCGCAATCTCACCATTCTGTTTCACTTTATCATCACTTCAGGTCGGTATCATGGTTGTGGTATGTTACCAAGGCTTCAGAGTACAAAAAGAAAATCGTTGGTAGAAATTGCGTTCCAAAACAGTAAACACAAACCTGAAACCGTGATTCATTTATAGGCAACAGTGTCCTAGTAACTGCAATCATTCATTAGGAAATCATGAGGTGCAGTTTTTGCTGGTCACGCCAATATTCTCAAGTCCAATCAATTTCTAAACCTGATTCACTGCGTCAGTTTCAAGTTTTCTCATTTTTGTCTACTAAAAACAACCCAAAAAACAGTGGATTCGTTCAGGGAAACATGTTACAGGAGGGGAAACCCTGAGCTTGTCAAACCAAAGATATGGCTTCATCTGTATATTTTTTTTATATTTTCTGTGACAAAGTCCATGTTTCATGGTGAAATCCTCCTAACTTGTTTTTCATATTGTGGTTAGCTGGTAAATCCCATATGGGGATGCGTTAAAACCTATCATGCCATAATTGCTGGGCATGAACATCCATCAATCACCGGGACACCAGGACGTGCACCTATATCGATATTAATCATCATTGGATTCATCATCCTGAAGTAGATGAGGACTCTTGGACATTCCCGTATTCTATCTACTCCAGGATGAACACATGTATATATATATATATATAATCAATTTTAATCATAATATCATTGTCTACCATACACATAGTTAAGTCAAAATAGCCAGCTGAATCTGCATATTTCTGGTTGTTAAATCCCCATTTCTGTTGCGTTGAAAAAACCAGGACTCATCGACTCAGGTCCTGCATGTCACTCCAGTCTTGCTTCTTCTTCTCCGGCTCCTGTCACGGAGGACCCCACAAAAAGATGTGCCGTTGTCAACACATGGTATATGGATGTATATAATCTCTGCTCCCTATTCTAAACCCCACCCCCGGCCTCCCAAACAGAAACCACGGTGATCTATATTTTTATTTTTAGGGGGTATTTTGTATTAGGGTGCCCCTAATGAGCAAAACTAAAAACCTTAATTTAAGTTCCAAAATTCATTAAATCCCTTGTTAAAACCCATTTAAAATACTGCCAAAAATTGGATTTCGAAGCTTTCCCCTAGTAATCAAATGAACACCTTATTAAAAAAAATAGAACTTGTGATGAGACCCAATAGAAAACATGAGGTCTCATTCTATTTTTATTCATAGGGGGTAGAAAATGGTAGAAACCACTATTTCACCATCTTGTTCTCCTATTCATTCTCAGTTAAAATTACCACAATTAAAAACGCAATTGGTACCAAACCCCAAAACCCGGTTTAGTGCCACTCCACCATCACTCGACCCCTATTTTCATTCATTGGGAAGGCTTTAGTCATAGGAAGGATTAGGCTACGGATGTTATGGGCATCCCAGCAAACCCGGCAAAGGACCCAGACGGCATCCGGCATGTTTGACCACAGCACCGGCTTACGCCGATGCAGGAACGAAAATTATCTCAATCAAGGACAATCTGAATTATATCTGAATTATCCCTGTGGGGGTGTCTTCCATGTTCCTTGAGGATAGAGTATATACAAAGCAATCTGTTAATCAAAAGGGATTGGTAGTAGCAGTTACCAGACTTGAGGTTCCCTCATTCGTAGCTGGAGGTTTGGAGGGTTTTTTTTTGCAAGCGTATCAGGGCAAAACCTGTGATACCACTATTGAAAAAGCAAAAGAACAGAAAGTCTTCCCCCTAAAATGGCTGAACCATTGACCGACCTCACGGCTTAGATTAGCCATAAAGATTCCACTGGCAGCGATTCGCCTCCTTCTTTGGTGGCTTCTCGTTTGTGCAAACCTTCCCCTGGCAGGAATTCCGGTGTGGAACGGACAAAAAACACAGGTGCGAGATGCAGAACTTGGTGCTTGAACCAATAAACAAACGGTGGATTTTAACATATATCATATATCATATATCTCAAGAAACTAGGGTTTCTTTGATCCAATGTTGCGATAAAATCTACAAACATGGTGTTAACATGTGTGAAACCATTGTACTTCCCCAATACACATGAAACCACAGGAAGACCAATCAAATATCTAGTCCCTTCCCCGAAGAATAGCCGCCCCCCATAGGACCATATAATAAAGAACACATCCGCCACTTTCTGCCAGGGTTGAATTTGCGTTTTATCGGAATTATCGGAAAGGGCAGGAGCATCAACTGGCCACTCTTTGAAAGTGTTGGTGTAAAATTGACATTTCTGTGTCTAAATGTGGTTTACCGCCAACAACTACCTTTTTGATGAGGAACATGATGAACAACCGTTGGATTTCGAGGCACCAATTTTCAGACCATGCCGTTTGGAATATAGGGATTTAAGCAACCTAAAAGAGTGTATCTGTATAAGCTTCAATGATGAAGTTTAGTCACTCCCCTTTAATAGGGCCGAAAATGAAACCACCAGGGCTATCACTGAACTTGGGGGGACATGTTCATTTTCGTTTGGAGGTCGGGAGTAACGTGGAATGGTTACAACTGAAACGGATCGATGCCGCCCATGCATGGTTGCATCCTCCTACAGTGACCATCCCTAAGATCACCTGAGGAAGTAGAAGCTCCCAAAGAAACCCTGAAACGCAGTTTCCTCCTGGTTGGCGTATAGCTACAGCTCAATACACTCAGACTCAAGAAGAGTTTCGTATACATGAATATATAAGTTTACATATCTGTATACAATATCGTACAATCTCTTATAAATGGTTGTTTTATGTTGTTTTTCAATGCAGATATAAACATCCGAAACCGATACACAGCCGCTGTCATGCGCCTCGGGCTCCCACTCTGGCTGCTGTTCTGTCTCGGTGAGCCTTGATGCCGCGGAGTTGCGTCGTTTTCGGCCATCTCAAAATGGTTACCCTCTGGTAATTCAACGGTTAGCTATTGAAAATAGCCATTTTTAGTGGAATTTCCCATTGAACATGGTGATTTCCCATAGTTATGTTAGGCAATACCAGAGGGTAAAAAAAAAACACAAACGCCGAGATATAAACCTCAAATAACATCAAAAATGATTAGAAGCTGTGGTTTTAGGGGGGAATATCAATTGATATACACCCCCATCACACCCCAATGGATTCTACCTGAATGGGAACAACCTAAAAGTGGATGTTTTTTACTGAAACCGGTTGAGTCAACGGGTCAACTGGTGCTTCGGGTTGGTGGCTCCGCTGGTCTCCAGCGTTGGACTCCTTGCTCGGAATCTGAACCAGGGCTCAACCATTCTGTTTGCGACTCTCGTAGGGAGAGGTTTTTTTAGAAAAAGGCGACCCAAAAAATTCACTGATTCTAGGGTATGCTGTTAAATTAACCAATCATTTTCCGAAATACCATTCCTGATACATCCTGTTGCCTTTATCATTTAGCCAATGAAATGATGTCGGTTTTGGATATCCTGTCATGGCCCTACAGCTGGTGAGTTTTATTGAAAAACACAGCCATCAGCCATGAGCCAAGCATGGGTATTTCCTAGACTGCGAGTGACCATCGGAACCATTTACAAACTACCTCTATCCCATCCCATCCAAAACACTGGTTGGTAAAGAAAGGGATCCCAATTCATGGTATGGATATCCCCAATCAACAGGTACACCCCTCATGTCAAAAAAAGGGTTCGTACGTCATCCTCTGTTTGTTGCTTCTTGAATACTGCAGTTGTGTTTTTTTTGTGAAATGGCGTATGTTCTGGTTCAACCCCAATGACCCCAATGTTCAGTGACTAAGTCCACAGTTTGTGGGTATTGTCTGGCTTCACCCTCATTCTGAGTGCTTCTGAGGATATTCCGGGTCTTCACCCACCTCAATGACCTGACCCAAGCCTAATATTAATATGTGCATTGGTTCTTCCATATATATATATATAT
This sequence comes from Symbiodinium sp. clade C Y103, assembly GCA_003297045.1. Classification (NCBI taxonomy): domain Eukaryota; class Dinophyceae; order Suessiales; family Symbiodiniaceae; genus Cladocopium; species Cladocopium sp. clade C. Next base: position 25,263 of record BGPT01000965.1, on the reverse strand, counting down.
CTATATATGTACCACCCATATCCAATTTTTGTTGGTTAAGTCATGTTGAAAATCCCAAGGTTTGGCTGGTTTATTCGATTTTTTTAAGACCTTGTGCATTACGGTAACAATATATTGTTTCTTGCCGCTTGGTTGTTTGTGCCCCATATACCCATCTATGATGTTCTTTCTAATATCCCGATTTGGGTTTGTGTGAGCATGGCGGGCAGTTCAATTACCCAGCAGGAAATGCTACTGATCTGCCACCTCAACCTCAACAACCTCAATTGCTTCACTGCTAGTCTCTGGCTCCCAAAACACATTGGTGTACAGAGGATGGCTCTGAGCATCGCTGTGAACAATAGGCACTATCATCATGTTGACCATAAAAATAACAATGTGTTGCCCCCAAGATAGCTAAGTTGGTGAACATACCTCTGATAACTAGGACTTATGGTAGATACATCGAACTAGTTCATGGGCTTGTAAACCAACAATTATAACTGGGGAACCACCTTGAGTTATTTGTCCTCCATCTTCAGCGAGAAGAGACGCACTCTTGGGACCCAGGCTGTGCTGTGTCCATGTTCCAGGCCATTGACTCCATCATCGAACCATCCTGGACAACTTTCGAACGAGGTCGTCGGCATAAGAAGATGGCTTTGCACAAAGAATCACAACGGATTGGTGGGAAAAATTGACCAGGAAACCTCTATATTTCATGGGAAAATCCATGGTTTCCGGTTAAGATTTTCCCATAAACCAATCCAGTGAAAGAAATGTGAATTGATGTGAATTGTCTATGTTAAAACTATTTCTCTGCCTGTCTAGCTAGCAATCTGATCTAGCTAGCAATTTAACCAGCAATCTAGCCAAATCTCTACCTAGCTGTCTATCTAGCTATCTTCTTGTCTATCTATCTATCTTTCTACCTATGTATTCATAAATCTATCTATGCATCTATCTATCTATTTATCTATCTTCTATCTATTTATCTATCTATCTATCTATCTATCTATCTATCCATCTGTCTGTCTGTCTGTCTGTCTGTCTATATTTCAGTCTGTCTGTCTATCTATCCATCTATCTAATCTATATGTATATACGAACATGCTACTATAATTGATAGGTGTGTATATATATATATATACACACATTGTATTCATTCATGAATACATTATCTCATTATCATCGTCATCAGCATCATCACCACATCATCATCATCTCTGAACATGGAGGAATCAAATTATCTCACAGAATACATAGAAACTTCAATCACCAGCATCAAAAATGAAATGTAACAACTGACAACTAAGGGATTCAATCGGATTCAACCATCAAACGTGAATGACTGTAATCGCTTGAACAGTGAGATCAAATGCCGGTTAAGTCCTAAAACTGGTCCATTTCCCCCATTCCACTAGCATTGTTTTACCTACATATCGCTACATATCAGAGTTACAAAATAGCAGCCACAAATTATCCAAAACAAGATGCAGCCCACGAACCCGAATGCTCACACGAACCTTCTGGACACTCCTGACATGACACTCTTGGGAAGACACTCCTGGGAGACAC
>BGPT01000965.1:0-22108 GCA_003297045.1 Symbiodinium sp. clade C Y103 | reverse complement strand
CGGACGGTTGCGAACGGTTGCGCAACGTCTGGCGAACACACCCTCAACCCCCAAACCCCCAGAGTGAAACGGGAACCCTTGCTACGCATTCGGGAAAACCTAGCCATTTGGATCAGCCTCATTGACCTGATAGAGGTTCGAGTGAATGAGCTACAGGATGTTATTCACCTCAAATTCGCAGGAACCATCACTGATCTTAAAAGTTCCTTGTGATCTGCGTTACCACGCATTGCAAATTACCTGGTGATCCATCTGTTTGCTATGGAAAACAACCATGATAAATACCGTAAATTCATCTACTTTCATGGGTCATTTTCCAAAGCCATGTCAAATTTACCAGAGCCTAAGTCCCAGTTCCTCCTATTTTTCATGGTAAAACCTCCACATTTTCCATGGTGAAACCGATGATCTTGGTTCGACCACCGGATCCGCCCAACTTTCGCCTCCATGTTGCAACACATCGCAGCCATGTCGGGGTCCACCCACAGGGCCGTGGGGTCCTCTCCTTGCCTTGGAGGATTTGACAAAGGAGGAACTGGAGGTGGTTGGTAAGATCGGGATTTAAACTGCTCTTTTGTGATTATGTTTTATGTACATATATATATATATATAGTAGATTGTGTATATATATATATATATATGTATCGTATTTCAACCGGTGGCCAGAATCCTAAGTGGCAGTTTGGTGGAATATTAATTTCAATTGATGTAAATGTGTATGTGTGTATATAATATATATACTCCATGTATGAAACCTGATAACCACCTGAACTTAAAAGTGTTAACTGAATGGCAAGCGACAACAAAAACAAATTCAGGTAAAGATGTCAAATCCAGGATGGTTCTTGCTGAACAACAACAACAAACTAATGCTTAACAGGTTTGGGCTGGTCTGGAATCCCAAGAACCCCTATGAAAGGAATGGTTATGGCGGGATACTATGTTTGAAGCTACACAAAATCGAAACATGTAGGCCGATACGTGATTCTTGAGATTTGAAATGGAACAATGTAAGCACTGAATAGAGTATAATGGTGATGTTCTAAAAGAATGTTTAAATTCTTCCGCTACTGTAGATGCAGAGACGTGGCGATTTATCAAAATGCTTTGACAGGACAGGGAGGATCAATCGACATGAGAGTTCAACCGGGATGGCAAGTGTTTTCTTGCCATTTGCTTTCAGGGAGTGCCAGCCCCAGTGTCAACAGCAGCAGCTGTTGTCTGACCACTGTTATGAGGAACTGACAGCATCGTAGTTTGTTGAATGAATGTCAGCCTCGAATGACTGTTCACTCCTGGGACTTATGTTTATGGGAGGGTACAATTTTGTTAGCAAACCATCATTATTTGGGAGGTTCTGATCTACCTACTAAACATGGCTATTTTATGTTATTTTCCCATACCAATATCAAGCTGTTAATTTATCAGAGGATGCTCTCCGGCAATGAAACATGGTAATGGAAACTCCAGCATTTGCAAATGGTTCTCCAAACTAATTTTTCAACATCCGTTTCTAGGGGATTTCCCAGCTGGCCATATTAAATCATCGGATGATATCTGTTTCACGTACGAACATCATATTATTACTACAAATGTGATATATGTATATATATATATCACTTACCTATTAGTCATATCTCCATGTGATATCCCCAAATAATCAACCAGGGTTGACATCAATCCAGGCTTGATGTCGCTTCCACTGGAAAATTTCGGTCGAGCTGCGCTGCGTCGCCGTCCATCATGACTGGCGCGGGCATCCCCGGAATTTCTAATGTTGGACACCAACAAAGCAACCATGGTTGAGTACAGCATTTGTACACACCTCTTTTGGGCGTGTTTTATATTATGGCATTAGGGAAATGGAAGTATTCCATGGGATTATGTAGTACTATATATAGTCAATATATACTTATTTATCTACTAGGTTCTTATCATATGACTACAGCTACGGTAGCATGTATTGTGTATGCACATATACATACAATAATGTAATGTACATGCTTGCGTCTATAGACATATCATTCATATGATGACCACTTTACTCCCGGTCGTCTTGAATGCCGGCAAGTGTCTCTTTGCTAGGGAGGGATTCTTAAAGTGTCTGAGGATATCATGTATACTTTGAGTTGGGTTCTGTCTGAAAATGGGGTACACCCACAAAATTGCCATTGAACAGAAAAATGCTGATAAACAACTCGATCTTCAGGGTCTTCCTCTAAATTTTCAGACAGACCCAGTTGGTGGTCCAAGGTTGCTACAAGGTGGAATTGTGCAGAATTCCGCTGTCATTGGATCAGCTTGGATCGGTCGGTGCCTATGTCCCAGCCATGAGATCAATGATATAGTACAACCCTCCCAAAGCCATTTAGTCATCTGAAGTCAACATAATTCAACATAATTCAACTATTACAACGTACCACATAACTCTGGTTCTAACGCCAGAATGAAGCTCATAAAACACAGTTTAAACCTACACAACCAGCTTCAGGGATCCCCAAAAAAAAGTGGCACTGTCCAGACCTCCATCCATGGCCACCATCTCACACCTCAGAAGAGATGTGTAGGATCTCTCAATACATCTTAATACATGTTTTCACTGGATTGGTTTATGGGAAAATCTACAGGAAACCATGGATTTTCCCATGAAATATAGGGGTTTCCTGTAAATTTTCCCATTAACCAATCCAATGAATGTTGATACATGTTAAAAGATGTTTATATTTTCAGCTTACATTTCTAGGGGATAGATGCACTGGCTTTGAAACATGATCTCTCTGCGTCGCTGTTTGCATTCCGAAGGGTTTTTTGTGGGTCAACAGTCCTGGATCCATTCTGTATGTACCCAAAAACAGAACCCACAGAACCCAAATACATGGCGATTTCATGTCTGGAAGATGCTGGAACATGATCTTCCAGCACCCGCTTTTCTTGTTTTTTAGGGATCCTTGTTTATTTGCAACAGTGCATGGCTCATTTTGACTCACAACCATATGGGGTCTGGGTGAAAACTCAATCCTCTCGAAACTTGCTTTATTTAAAGCAAGCATCCAATCTTTGGTCATTCACAATCAAGCCTCTTTGGTGCTTCACCATCCATCTCTCTGAATCAACTGATCAACTTGGTACGTGGCAGTGTGTGATGGCCATTTGGTAAATGCCTCAAAGTATCCCGGTCACCCTGGAATCAAACCAGAAGCGTGACCCTCACATCGCTCCCCATTTGCTGCACAAGATTTCTGTCACCCTCACTGGCTCCTCGGGCCCTGTGATATCTATGGGTAGATAACCCATTCATGTGCACCGTACTTGGTGATGTTTAGAATTACGAATTAGCCCCAAAAAGATACTGTAGAAAAAGTGTTTCCTGGATGGTATAGATGATGTCCTCCCTATGTTTTCCAGGTTTCCAACTTTTCTATCTCTGTTGGTACTCCATGTCTCCCACTGAGATGCCGAACTGAGCCATGTCTGCAGGCACGCCCTGAAGCGGCGTTGAACCCTCCCCATTGGGATGAACTCTTGGCAACTTTCAGGATTAGGCCCAAAAACAAGGAACACTATATACTAGCATGAAAACGCTAAAGAATCCTGTTTGGATTTTTCAAACCTGGACATGGCAGTCTTGTTCCTGTCTACAGGACTGACACCGACAATTACCATCTGGATTCTTCCAGAACTTCCAATAAAGAAACGTGACAAGCATGATTCCCCATTTCGAACAGAGAAAACGTGTAGATATAGGAAGTGTCATTGCTAGCATAGATTAACATCTAGGTATACCAACATTTCAACATTTCCCTATACATGACATGACGGCTGGTCATGCCACTCCAAATCTTGACCCGGGAACCAAAATGGTAAACCTTGGTGGTATCAAATGGGAATATCATGGAAAATATTTTTGTTTTTAGATTGCCCCATAGAGTGTTTGATGACTTTGCGGTCCAACATTACAGCTAGAGTACAGTAACCCCACATTGTAGGTATATTTTATATCTATGTATCCATGTATATATATATATTCTCTTAGTTAATGGAGGTTGTAGACCTGCCAACATCACTGGGGGCACCGGTAGTATTTTTCACGCCGCGCCTGCATGGCATCCATTGGCATGCACATTGACCTCGGGTGGACTCACTTCAGCCAAAATGGATGGCTTGATGCAGAGCATGATCAAAGATCCAATTTGTTTTGTTGGTCTACAATATTGTCTATACTTAATCTTTCAATGGGGATAGATTAATATCAAATTGATGTTTCGGTCTGGTACATTGCCCCGATTTTGACCCACAGCCGGGTGTTAGTTCACCCAGTTACAAAAGGGAAGGTCTGTATCCTCAAAGATGCCCAGCATGTTTTGGGCTACCCTTCATGCCAAGTTAGAGCGTGTCTCCCTCTGGTAATTTAACATAGCTATTGAACATGGCCATTTATAGTGGATTTTCCCATTAAAAATGGTGATTTTCCATAGCTATGTTAGTTTACCAGAGGATATATACTATGCTTCTGAACTGGATGTGGTCAGATTTTTTGAAAACTCCTTGGGGGTTTCACCGAGAAAATCTGACACATATTCATCATTCGGGATCATCATCCCAAGATGGAAAATGTGTACAGCATATCATTGAATACTTGAATTTCAAGCCACTGACATGTAATCATCGTTGGTTGGATACCCAAGATATCACCATAAATTATCCAACATCTTAGATGGCAAAATCCCCTATTGGGTTATATCACCAGTTTTGCTGATTAAACTTCCATTTATGTTATTTATATAAACCTCTGTTTTGGATGCCTAAACCTCCAGATTAGATGGTTAAATCCCCATGTTTTTTGATAAAACAAAATCCCATGCCATCTCGCGATGAAGACCCAGGTCTACCAGCCGAAGTTTGGGCCATTTTTCCGCCTAAGAACCGAACAAACATCGACCCTTTTCACCAGCCATTCACCGGGGTAAAACCTGCAGATTTCTAGATCCATTTCTTATGATGTCTGAGTGACCAACACATATCACAGATCAAAATCTGGTTTTTCTTCCCAGATGTTCCGGCGAAAGGGTGAACTTCCAGTGGCTTTTTATTGATCATTCTCCCCAAAACAGCAACCAAAATCTGGCTGCGAATGGCTGGGTGCTGGCGCGCCAGCCACTCTGAGCTTCCCGCCAACCAGACATCGGATTGTAGATCATCTCGGCGCGAGTTGGAAATTGGCTGATGATATGTATGTATGTATGTATGTCTGTATGTCTGTATGTATGTCTGTATGTCTGTATGTCTGTATGTCTGTATGTCTGTATGTCTGTATGTCTGTATGTATGTCTGTATGTATGTCTGTATGTCTGTATGTCTGTATGTCTGTATGTCTGTATGTCTGTATGTCTGTATGTATGTCTGTATGTCTGTATGTATGTATGTCTGTCTGTATGTATGTATGTATGTCTGTATGTCTGTATGTCTGTATGTCTGTATGTCTGTATGTCTGTATGTCTGTATGTCTGTATGTCTGTCTGTCTGTCTGTCTGTCTGTCTGTNTGTCTGTATGTCTGTATGTCTGTATGTCTGTATGTCTGTATGTCTGTATGTCTGTATGTCTGTCTGTCTGTCTGTCTGTCTGTCTGTCTGTCTGTCTGTATGTATGTATGTATGTATGTATGTATGTATGTATGTATGAATATATGTATACATATCTATATATATATATATATATGCAAATGTTTTGAGTTTATAAGCTGCCTACGACTGGGAGACCGTGTATTGGAATCTACGCGAAAGAAGTTACTATATATGCATGAATCCCACGTTGCAACCCTCCAGCAATCAAACATGGTAGTGGCAAATCCACCATTTATGGATGATTTTCCCAGCTATAACCCCAATTTAGTTCGAGGATTTCCCAGCTAGCCATGGTTGATTGCCAAAGGCTAAATTTTCCTGGGATCATTCCAGCAATCATTGGTCATCAAGATTTTTGGGTGGTTTCAACTCATTGTCCCGTAGAGGATAACACACCTCCAGTCTATGGTTCCAAATCTGTTCCAAATATGTATATATTCCCTACTAAATCATGGTTTCTGAGAAGTGTTGAACACTGGGGGGAAGGGATGAGGTTCAAACCACCAGCAGCTTGCTGCTTGACAGGTGGATTTCACACGTCTTTCCACCTGAGGCGTGAAAAATACCCCGGTATCCTGTTCCAAGAAATAGTGTTTGATTCATATATAGGAACTCTGGTATTCCTATAAAAAAAGGTTACTTATGGCTTTATTTGGTAATCCCGACTAAATCATCTAAATAAATAGAACCTGCATTTCATAACCAACCAACCATCAATCAATCATCAATCAACCATCAGTTAACCATCATCCTCCAATTGCATCCCCATATTTACTGGTTGAAACCCATCTATTTGGTGGTTGAACTCCACAAATTTGTATTTTTAACTTAACGACTCTCCCACAACCATTCTGAGATGCACCAAAAATCTCGATCCGCCGGAGAATCCGTCGGGCACCCCAACTGGCACACCGTAGTAGCCGGACATGTCGCCATCATAGCCCATTCCTCTCGGTGGCATTTTCCCACCAAGCCAATGATCTTCGGTTGGGTGATGAGACTACAACTTGACCATGCAAAAATGAGGCTTTGACCATTCAAAAAATTGGAAATCCATGGAATTTCACTATGAAAATGAAAGACTCGTCGGGATGGTGTCGTAATGAAATTCAGATGGAATCCAAATACATTGCAACTTCAATGTCCAACAAGATCATCGGAAGCCAGGTCCATGTTGGCAGGGTAAGATCAATCACCGGAATTTTCAGCTTGCCATTTGCCTTGTACCCTTTGGGAATTCAAACAAGTCGACACATTATCTAATTTAGGGACAAAATCATCCACAACTGAAAGATCTTCAAGCTAGCTATGTTTGTTAACAAAAGGAACTACTGTAGGTCGTTCAAGACCTTTGGCTTCCTCCGCGCTTTTTCAACCAGCTTTGACGCTGTATCTAGAGTTCAGAAGCCACACAGGCTGCCCTGACGCTCAGTAGCCTTGCACGAATTAAGACATTGTAGACATGCAAGTCCGGGATGATCACACATGTGGCTGTCTTGAGTATCAAACAAGACAATTTTGGGGCCATTTGGGGCCACTTATTCCTGCAAGACATGCAATTCATTGTAGACTTGTAGGATGTTGATCTCAACCTTTGGGACTTTGGTGAAGATCCCAGATGTGAATTCTGCAAACACTCTGTCCAAAAAACAAAACATGCCCTGGCACACTGTCGCGACCTTTCAAGCTTGGCCGAAACAAGCATGGGATGATCCACGGGCTCAAGCGGACTCTCACTTCGCCATCCTCGCTCAAGCTGCCTCAAGAAAGTATGACCTGGCAGTTGGTGACTGGGAACACTTTTTCACCCCCAACGAAAACTGCCAAATGGTCATGAAGCGTGGCCATTTTTGGCAGCCTCCCTATGTTGATCTATACCTGTATGTAGTAAATATGCACCTGTACTTTGTGCTTGGATCAGAATTTTGGGCCATGCAGACTACGAAGTTCAGAGTCTGCATATTCCATTACATACATCATTTTCATCGAATTGTCTATTTATGTCTATTTCAACAATTTACCGGAAACACGAGCAAAAGGAAACCATGTGCCCATCAAACATAGGGATTTTCCTTCAGATTTTCCCACCAATGCATACCAATTCTGGGACTGTTCCTTGGTTCCAGAGATGCCCGAAAACAACCTTCAAACATCTTCAAACATGATTTCTCCACCCAAACATGGAACCTCAGACATGGGCTTCTGAAGAGGATCTTACTACTGGATAGGTGGTTCTAGTTCACCAGTTCAGTAGGATAACCGAGTATGGCCCAACTGTTTGGTTTGGGTCTAATCCGCGGGCAATGACCATCCACAAAGTGGCCACCCAAAATCCAGGAATAATCCCTGGCAGAAATTCCCACAGGTCTTCTCATTGGTCTCCTGCTGTCTGTTGGTCAATTTTTTTTTCCTCTTAAGCGGGAAACCCAGCCGATCTTAGAAACCCAGCTGATCTTGGAAACTGAGCTGATCTTAGATACCTAAAAGAACATGTGAAGCTGGATACTATTCCAGAACAAAATCAGACACGAACCTGACAACAAAAATGGGCCCAGTGCTTCCATGGCGTTTTCTCTTACCATAGTTGAGGCACCGATCCGAACCTGGTGATCTTGGTCCCACACAAGGTGGCCACGAAAATACTGAGAGTACTAGTGTGTATCATTATAATGCACATAGTTGTCACGCATAGTCACAATGTCTCACGATATTAGTCCCAAACAATACAATCAACGTAGTTGCAACACAAATAATGAAACACACATTGACAACCATCAGTCATCATAGTAATTCCTAAACTGCCAATCATGAACAAAGTCAACAACCCCTAAAACAACCCCTGATATTCACCGTGAGATCGGCACAATGCAGTCAAAGAACAGAACCTGCCGTGCTCGCAGCTGCACTGACCAGTCTTGCCGCCTAGCGCTAGGATGGCGATTGAGTGTAAGTTGATGAACAGGACTTGATCTTTGCATAATATCCCAATAGCATCCAATAGCCATGTGTTTTTTTGGGTGAAACATCACCTGACCTGTAAAATGTTGGTTAAAAGAGGTGGTCTTTTGCATAGCTCTGGGAGATGGCAGTAAACATGGTGGGAAACCCGCTGTGCCAAATTACCAACTGTCTGGGATGGTTGAAATAGGTTCAAATCCCACCCAAATATGTGATGACTTGGGCATGGTTTGTTATTGGGTTTACCACATGACCGGAGGCTCTGAGGCATGATCAACTTTTCCTAGGGATCATTCACAATGGGTATGCAACCTCTCAGCCTTTCAGTTCTGAGGGTGACAAATGATATCCATCAAGATGAAAACCCCAACAAGGCAATTGTCTTGCATACCTTTTTTCGGGGTTCCGTGTGAGTTTTCAGTCCATGTGTCCAATTTAGGCAGCGAACTAGACTCTCAGGGCTGAGAAATCATTCGCGATCTGCTCACTATCAAGGGTGGTCATGGTTCATTGAATGAAAGACCTTTTGCTCCCAACTTCTCTGGGTGTGTCCTCTCGAAAACGTGCAACTTCAAGAAACGAGAACTTGAAGATCTGAGTCAAAAGCTCAGGTTCTTCAAGTCCGATCCAGTCGCCCACACCGGAAGTGTCCTCACGAACTTCTGTGTTTCTGGGTGGCTGTGCTGCCACCTGCGACTGCCACAGCAGAGTGGATTTGGTGTTTCACACCCCAAAATGATCCGTATGCCTCAAACATTGGGTACAGAAAGACCCACAAAATTGGTCATGCTTAGAAGACCAAGCATTTTTGTTTTGTGGGAAAACCAGCAAGTTTGGGTCGGTGAGTGCCACGATAAATGGAGGGAGGGGGCGCGTGGTAGCCCTCTTCATCCTGCAACAAGGCTCCCCCAGGTGATAAAGTCATCCCTTGACACTCGTGGGCCAAAAAAAAACCATCCACTAGTCCAGTCAATGGGGGATCCACAACAAGCAACCATCCCAACTGCCTCCGGGAACACGGGCAGCTGCGGCCCCGCTTGGGGCCGCCTTGCGCGGCGGCAGCGCGCCGCATAGCTGGCGCCGCCAAAGGCGGTGCTCAATGGGGTGGCGCTGAGCACCAGCAGAGCAGAGACGGCCAGCTTGCCGCGGTACTCCTTGGTGGATCCACTGCCAAAAAAAAATGGTGATTTTGAAAATGGTCGAGTTCTGATGATTTTTTGCATGTTGTTTCAATGATCTTTACAGCATATGGATTTCTATGGATTTTGGATGTTTTTGTTTAAGCTTTTGTATGTGTTCACCATCAAAAGTGGTGAGACAACGAGCGCATGCACCAAGTCAGAAGCACAAATGGGGATTCAATGAGTATTTATCAGGCTTTCAGATTGGACACCAAAAAGCACAGCCACACATCAGCAACACTGTCAGTTCAGAATATATATATATATATATGTATATATATATATAATGACCAAGTCATAATGAATACAAATCATTAGAAACAACTATGAAAAACTGTCAGTTCGTAACTACCAATTCACATATATCATTGGTAGAATGAATTCCCATGGAAATCAGTTCTTTTTATCCCTGGCCATCTCTCCCTGCTTCGTTGGGATCCAAGAGGGGATCCAACATCAGGGATACAACTTTCCAAACTTTGTTGTTTAAAGATGCTTGAAATAAACAAAAAATGTAAGTTTACGATTTCCAAACTTACATAAACTTACCTAATTTCTTAATGTTTCAACGATTTCAGAGGTAAAAACATCAAGAAATGGGAATATCATCATGGAAATTCAGGAAGCAACATTAGTAACAACCATGGGTACATGTGCACAGAAGTCATATGGCACGGTAGAACTCTGCAATGTACGTGTACACAATCAGCTTCTGAAAATTGGGAAATATACCCCTAAACCATTGCTTGCCCCATATTTTGGATAAATTTGGGATAACTATCCAATTTTAATGCATCTTCAGAGGAACGACCTTCCAATTCAAAGTTGGTTTATATCCCCTACAGTCATCCATTAAATAAACCCGGCTAGCATACCCTCCGGCAATCAAACATGGCAATGAAAAATCTAAAGGCTTTTCCCTTTCAATCCTCCATTGAGTTCGCGGATTCCAGAGCCAACCATGTTTCATTACCGAAGGGTACTTACTAACCATCATTGGTTCCAGGAAATCCCCATGTTTGTCGGTTGAAGTTATATTCCCATTTTTGTCGAAGACCAGCTATGTTGTTATATACCCATCCATATCACAAAGGATCATCCGTAGAACTTGGGGCCCCTTCGCCGCGCCTCCATGGGTCCCTGCACATGACAGCGCAGCACCCGCGGCGCCCAGGGCAGCTTGGAGCCTTGGGGCAGGGTGAAGGTCGCACGGAGCGCCTCCTGGAGCCCAGTTGATCCAGGTGACCCATGGGGCGACCAAAGGCTGCACCATGCGACTGCCTTACCCCAAGCATGGGGGATATCATGGCGATGTCATGGGACAGTTGATGGAGCTCCATGGATATACTTGGCATATTAGCTCAGTTGGATTTATATTGGACCGAAATACTACGGGGGGTTGTAAACCTATCCACAACTAAGGAACAGCACCTTGCAGGAAACATCAGCATGTGTATGTACAGATACATACGTATACTATCGTATACTAAGTACTGGTGGGTTTGGACTTGCTGGGACGTATGCCAAAAAAAGGAACCTCCTATCCCATGAAGGTAGATGGTTATTCTGGATTATGTGCACATTTGCAAGTCCTGTCTGATCAGTTTCCTCCTCGTTAGGTCGTGCACAACACATGAGATCCCGTCCCATCCCCCCAAATTTTCAAACCTGCCCATATGGGCTCCCCAAGTTCACAAATCCAATACTGTGTATGCTAAATGAGGGTTTCTTTTACGGAGTATTTACTGTAATATCAGGGAGAAGGGATGATCAATACACCGGCGTTGAGAAGAGCAATTTCCAAGCACACTCAAGAATCACAGTCTTGGTTTTGTATCCCATTACATCTGCATTTCATCCCCCACATGTATATGTGTATATGCGTATCATGTATATGTATATATATATACATATACGTTATGAATACACATACACATCCCCATGAAATTTTCATAATCAACATCTAACAAAAATCATACTTGACATATCTTGAGATATGATAAATCATAGTCATAGTTCGCCTGTGGACTTCTCGCGACGTAGAGGCCACCCCGATGCTTCGGCAGGGCGCGGTCGCGCAGAAGGCGACCCACAGCGTATTCGGTGACCTATAGCAACACCGTATTCAGCACGGGAATGGTGGAGAACACATGGGATTTATTGTGTAAAGACCTGATCATTTATATTATTTTACATTTACCATATAATATAATATACACAGTAATTACTGAAAAAAACATGAAAAACATACAATATTGATGGCATTTTACTGTAGAATAATTAATACAACAAGTGTATTGATATGGAAACATAAGAATGTGAGTTATCATTGTATATAACAGAAAAATATCATGTGTTTGGAAAACTCAATTCGCAATTCCTGACATTGTTCATAGGGAAGATGTATACCCATAGCTCCCAAGGGCTGCCTCCGAACCACCGGCTACTTCTAAACCACTGCAAATCCAAAAACCTTCTGAGCCTGTGTTTGGGGTTGGTCTTTAGGGTCCGAACGCCTTACTGAGAAGGTATTTGGAGCACTTGGGAGCAATACATACCAGAATATTAACAATGGAAACAACACAAACAAAACACAAACTCAAAAGTACAAACTGCAGATCAATCAAATCAATCAATCAAACAAATCAAATCAAATCAAATCAAAACAATAAAGTCATTTAAATCAATCGAATCAATCAAATGAATCAAGTCAATAAAATGAATCAAGTCAATCAAATGAATCAAGTCAATCAAATCAATCAAATCAATCAAATCAATCAAGTCAGTCAAATCAATGAAGTGAATCAAATCAATCAAATCAATCAAATGAATCAAGTCAATCAAATCAATCAAGTCAATAAACACAAAGAGCTACAAGGGAGTAAATCAAATTATATGAAAAAAATATATTATGTATATATATATGATTATATAATATTATGTATGTATATATATATATATGAATATATCGTAAATCACCAACCATGGCTTACTCGTCCATGGGTTGTCTCCCCCAAGTTCAATGGAAAACCCATCTCAAATTGAGGCTTTTGCTATCTTTTACTTGTTGTTGACTAAATCCACATGAGGATTCAACTGGGGATAAGCGGTTGTTGCCTACATATGGTATCATCGGTTCAATAGGGGAATGCACATCCAACACAAAACAGAATATTTTGGTGTAAATCATGGTCGACAAGCAAACAACACCTGCAACTCCATCTGAAATTTTCGCAGACTTCAGGGAACATTTAAAGTCATTTAATTTGATTGACATAAAACGCGTGTAAAACGACCAAACACTTGAACCCCTTTAAAAACATCTCTGTTGTTTTCTGAACATACAACAAAATCGGATGAATTTGGAGTCCAGGGTACCATCCAAAACAAATATAATAATAGGGAGAGGAATGATTAGCCAGGAGATGTTGGGGTACCATGTTTTTAGACAATCCTGCATATTCACATATATTCACCATCAATAGTCAGTAGGATGTTTAGGGGAGTACTATGGGATACTTTTAAGGTAATACTAATTTGACTCTCTATATCTCTCTATGTATGTATATGCATGGACAATTATGGGATTACTCCAGGAAGCTAGATGTAGAAAATCAATGAACATCAATGCTTTCCCTGGGAAACTGATCTACAAATAGTATCGAATAGTGGCTTCTGGACATCGAACTGTTGGTTTACCAAATCTCCGAGCTGCGCCATCGTAGATGCTCAGCAGTCGACCCTCCACAAGGGCCACCACCTCATGGATGTCTTTCTGGTGGTCAATGGCTCAAGTGGAGGTTTAAGTGGGAAATCACCTTTAAATCCCCGAACCAAGTGGAGGTTTATAGCAATTTTTTTAGCCGGAAAAATTAACCATAAATGATTAATGGGAGATTTTTCCATTGCCCTGTTTACCGGAGAGTACCTAAAATGAAGGCACGACATGCCGTTCAACTTCAGATTCTGAGAAAGATTCTCTTGAAATCGACCATGATCATACAAATGCTCACTTTAGTTTTGCTACCTGAATAAATCCTTTCCAGTCTTAGATACCCTGCAAAAAAAAGTTGTTTGGCTAATTAGTATCCAAGGGTGAGCGTAACGTCCATGACCTTTGGAGATTGAACATCATAGTTTCGCAGCCCCAAGTAGGTAGCTGTCTTATTGAGTCCTGGGAAAAACATGATTCATTTGAGTTGGATCCTCACTTGGTTTGTCCATGATGTAATGATTCGTTTCGTTTAGGTCAAACATATAGCTATGGGTCAAAATTAAAGACCTGGGGGACCACAGATCTAAGTCAATGTTTAGTATTAACCATCCAATTATTGGGGTACCTAATTTTGACCCATACCCATATTCCCATTTTTAAGGGGTGACTCTGAAGCACGGAACTGGCCTTGTAGAAGTCACCCCGCTCGAAGCTCATGGCTAGCAGCCGCTGAAACCGATACGCGCGGCAAAAGAAGCAGTTGCTGTCGCAAAAACAATCGTCACAGAGGTCATGGCCAACAAACAAGGATATTCATGTTCACTGAAAACGTTGAATCTTTACCATCATGTGAATGGAAACCTCTTAGTAGCTCCTCAGGTCCTTGACTCAAAAGAGGTAACATATGGTAACATGGATACCCATAGCTCCTTGGGTTAGAGCTGTCTCAGGGGGCAGTTGAACCCGGAGAACGCGGTGATGATCTGATAGACTGATCAAGATGGTCATGTCTTGAGGCAGTGCCATTGAAAATGTGAGCATGTTCAAGATATCGGATGGCGGACACAGCTTGTTGGGATGTCTTACAATTTCTTACAATATATAGCTATGGCGGCTATGGACCGAAACACTGGCACCTTTGTCAACATGGAATTAGCTTGCACTTGGACTGGAAAATCACCCAACATGTGGTATCATGGGTTTGAGCCATCCCGATGTCTTGCAATCCTTGTTGACCAATGGATGTCCGGTAGGGCTGTTGATCTTTCACTGGGTGAACATAGCGCCTGTTGAACATGACAGGCACACAAAGGCAAAGAGAGGCGTTGATCATGGCTATCGGCTATCAACCGCTTGAAACAAATTATCAAAACAATCTTCAACGGTTCTTGGATGTTCATCCCACTTACTTTCACCACCTACAATATCCATCTCTATCGCTCTCTGGCAAACTATGTTGGCGTATACAATATACATATATATATATATTACATTACAGTATATCATATTATATTATGTGTATATATACACATATAATATCATACATAACATATCATAACATACTATTAGATTATGAAAAGACACAACAATACCCTCTGGTCATTTAAACGGTTTGCTATTTTTCAGCCATGGCCAGTTCGAAATTGTGGTAATTCTCCCATGAAAAATACGTGGGAAATCACATAGTATACCCTCTGGTAAACTAACATAGCGATTGAAAATGGCCATAGAAATAGTTGATATTTTCCCATGAAAAATACAGTGATTTTCCATAGCAAACTGTTAGTTGGTGATTTTCCATAGCTATGTAACAGTTGACCAGAGGGTAGTGTAACAGTTTACCGTCTCCATCCCGTCTCCTGCGTTGTACATGGCCTCCTCATTCCAGGCCGGTGGGAGACACATCTCCTCTTCGCACATCCTCGCACGCTACCAATGCTGTGATCATGGCTGGGAAATCCCAACAAAAATGGAGGTTTTAATGGGAAAATACATGAACATACCCTATAAATGGATGTTTTTCATTGCGAAATCAATGCAAATCGTCTATAAATCGGCCATTTTTATCCATTTTCCAGCAAGCCACGTTTGACTGCCCGAGGATAATCTGTATGAAAATGCAACAAACATAGGGGGTCAATGAATGTTAATGAATGTTACCAAGAAACACAGGGAGCCGAATTCAACTCAAACATCGGAATTTGATGTTGTCCAAGAACGTTGGTATAGAAGCAGCCTAAAAATGGGGATATCGTGGGATAATCGACCAAGACTGTGATTTTTGGGTGTGTCTAAAAAGGGAGTATACCACCAGAAATTGGCTATTCGAAGGGCACATCATGATTCACCAATATTCAACCAGTGAATTTTGGAGTACAAACTCAAAGAAAATCAATCAACCATTGCGAGGGCCAATGTGCTGGAGGCTATCTCAAACCAAATATAACTTTGGTTGAAAACCATTAATAATCTCCAAAATGGATCAAAATGGATGGTCAAACTTCACACATGACCAATTTTGCCGCTCCTTTGGTAGCTTTGCATAAAACATCACATATAAGTACTTCAACATGTGTGAAAACAGGGCCAGACTTAACAAAATGTCCACCCTGGTTGCTAAGGCCTAGCCAAAGGGGCGCGAAGATGCTGTTGGTTCAAGTGGGAATTGCTTGGCATTCAATGACTTGATCTGATCGTGTAGAGCGGGGTGCATGTCCATCTTCCGTTTAAAATACAAACATGCAGCAACATGCATTAAAAAAATCATAAACCATCAGCAGCATTAATTTCTGGAGCTGCCCAAACATCCAAGGCCAAATATATGAGGAAGCTAGCCCTACCAAGCTGAAACCAGCATTGATTTTCTCTTGGCTTCGCCTTGGCTTTGTACTTTGCAACCCAAATGACTTGCACGTCTCAAGGGTTGTTGCGGAAGGACAAGGCATACTCGGACCGCAGGTAATGATGGTCATCCTGTCCCCTTCTTGGTACAGGACGTGGTACAGGATGCGGCCACTGTAGCAGTTGCGCTGCTTTGACATGATGCCACGCAAGCGATGCACCAGGAGGGCGCTGCGGCGTCGCTGCGGCGTCGCTGCGGCGTCGCTGCAATGCGTTGTGCATTTGCCGAAACACATTGGAGGTTCTACCTTGAAACATGGATGCATCGTCCAAGAAAATACAATTAATTATATATATATATACTATTGTGACAAATTTCCGAGAGGCGATTGGCATCAGCATATATGTTCTTTTCATAAATTGTCATAAATTCTGAGACATATTGATAAACCAGATGCGCATAGATGCGTCTAAAATGATCAGCAAAGTTCTAGCCAAGCTTAGAGACCCTGCAACAAGAAAAAAACAATGGGCTGTTTGGGTAACAACGAGCTGTTAGGGTATTCCATAAACTACTCCGCTGTTAGGGTATTCAAAACACCCAATATTTTTGCTGGCAATGTCCACAAGTTTCCTGGATGATTGGAGAACAAATATATCACGAATCAGGGCGATTACCCATCCAAATCCCCAGTTTGGGATGATTTGACGCCGTATGATTGTTGTTTAACAAACATCTTATAATAAATCTTATATGAGGTTTCCATAAACAGGGGTACCCCAATAGCTGGATGGTTTATAATGGAAAAACACATGAAAATAGATTATAAGATTTCATAAGATCTCGATGGGTAAAATGGCAACCCAGGAATCGTAAGTCCGTAAAATCAAAACTGGAATGCATAACTCTACTTACCTACTTATTCCCATACATTCCCCTAGAGGTCATATAGTCTTTTCCTGAAAATGACAGGAAATCACCAAAATTCACCCAAGTTTATCTTAAATGTTACCCAAATTGATTCCAATTCGCCCAAGTTCATCAAGTTTTATCAAATTGTCCAAGTTTATCCCATTTTCCATGGTTCTTTGATGGTTTCATCGCCATTTTTCCCGCAGAACATGGGCTGCCCGGCGGATAGCCCTCGTTCAAAGGCGGCACGTCGTTCAGGTCCGGAGCAGCGCGCATCATTGGGGACCTCGATGGTGCCATCGGACCCTCCGTTACCCCAAAAAACAAGGTATCATTGGATTGGTTAATGGGAAAATTTACAGGAAACCTCGATATTTGATGGGAAAATCCATGGTTTCCTGTAAATTTTCCCATTAACCAATCCATTGAAGGTAGTTTACCCCATCAAAAATGGCGGTTGACCTCATGATTTTTGGTACTTTAACTTTACTTTTAACTTTTGACTTTTAACCATCTTTTGAGGGGTATTTGGAGGGTCTAGGATGCTGCAAAGCACTGTTGTATTCAATTGCATTTGGTTGGCACACTGGTTTGCAATAAATGGATTACAAGCTGGCAGTGAGATTGTCCTAATTGCACTATCGTGTGAAGGAACCTGGTGCAACCAGTCCAGTGCTCGGATACCTGAAGTCTGGCATGTCCAAGTGAGGTTTGTGACAATGGCTGTGCAGGCGGGGACCACAACAATGGCTGGCAGCAGGTCTCTTGTCAATTTCAAAAGCCTTCAGGGAAAGCTCTGTTGCAACAGTTTCGAAGCAAGAGATCAAGTGCGAGTTTGTGACCTTCAAGAGATCTTTGTGCACATCTGATTTCTTAGAAATGCAAGTGGGATTAGTAATGCAAAAGTTCATTGATTTGCAGGCATCGGAGCCCGGGTTCTCGGCTTCACCAAGTTCAGGTCTCCAAGTTGAAATTGCAACGTGGTCTCTGGGATGGACACAACTGGCACGACAGGATTGAGAATAGACAGCATGACAAAAACCGGAAAAGGTTTCTTACTGAATCGAGGAGCCCCGGTCCGAGCATCAGCTCAAAAGTGCACTCAGGAATTGAAGCACGGAGAAAAGTCCAAGGCAAGGCATTAAAATTCCATGCACATCATGGCTTAAGCTGGCTAAATAGCTGAAAACTTGCGGCCATGTGGGGATGATTCTTCCATTCACCATCATTCCAATGACGTCGACGTCACGACGTGAGGTCACAACACAATAAATCACCATTATCCCATTATCACAATCGCGGTAATATATATATATAACTATATATATATATAACTATATATATATAACTATATATATATATATAACTACATGTATATAACTATATATATAACTATATATATATAACTATATATATATATAACTATATATATAACTATATATATAGCTATATATATAACTATATATATATACACATTCTATCCCCAGTATATCACCAATTCATCTAGATACATCCCACTACATCAACATGTTTGTTGTTGGATATATTCCCAGTGGATCTCATTTAAATTTAAACATCCAATGCACATCCTATTAAACAGCATTTTGTTTGGTTATAGTTCCATCAAATGCTCCCCATCATATCCCCATTATACCACCATGTTTGTTGGTTAAACACCAGTTTTGACGGTTAAATCACCGAGTTGTTGCTGGATAAATCACCGTAAGGTTCCATTAACACCATTTTTTGTTGGTTAGAGTTCCATCGAAACATCACGTCCGTAGATTAGAGTTCCGTTCAAACACCATTTTTGTTGATTAAAGTTCCATTGAAACCTATTTTTGTTGATTAAAGTTCCATTGAATCCTATTTTTGTTGATTAGAGTTACCATTTTCATCCATTGAAACACAATTAATTCATCCTACACCATCCTGCCGGACGACCCGCCGGCAACGAACTCGCTGTCCCAGCCGCGGGGTATCCGGGACGAAGGAAGTTTCTGAGGTCTCCTTCGATTTCGTCTCCTGGATGGGTCAGAGAGCGGAAAGCTATGGTTGTGTACGTTATGTAGGTCTTGTATTTTAAACAATTCATCTGCATCTATGTGTATGTATGTATGTATATATATATATATACATATCAGCCCCGCCATATGTAGGTCATATAGATATATGTAATATGTATATATATATATGTAATATGTATATATATATATACACACATTTTGTATATATGTAGCATCCATAAATGTAGTTATTTCAATGATATCTTATCTCATCCATAAATTGGTGGACGTTCCTCTGCCAAGTTTGTTTACCACAGCTGTTTCCAGCAGTTGGAGATTTCATCCAGAGTCCGTCGCAGTTTTCTCCCAAAGTAGTCTGAACATATCGTCTTCCAGAACGCACAATGGGCTCCAAAACAAACAGAAACACTGACCATAGATGTATAGCTCCAAAAAGATTGAACTCGAAAAAATCCTTCTGAAATAGTGACATGTTTGAATAAACAATCTTCTAGGGAGGATTACTGTTTCTTCCAACTCTCATAGATGGTGGGATTAGATAAATAGCCATTACTATACCGAAGTTACTATATAACATTTAATAACCATTAGCTAGTATAGAGGTATCTATATATATATATATACACATAATTATATATATACACCATTATAATTAATCTCGATTACAAACCATGTATTTCCATCATAATTATCCCCATTGTATGTTGGTTGAGTAACCATTTTTGATGGTGAAACCACCATCCGGCTGGGCGAAAACGGCTTCCTCCTGGCTGGAGCTGTGGCAAGGCCTGAGAGGACCAATGGAGGTTTCAGAGTGGAATCATGGTGCTATCATGTGGATAAAATTGAAGTTGTGAGTGGAAATCAGGGCCAACATTTTTTTGTGACTACCCTCTGAAAATATGGACAGTGTGCCATGAAATGACCATGGAAACCATAGTTAAATCATCTCGAATTTTTTAATGTTCATGGAGATGTTGAATTACGGACCCCAAAACCTCCGCATAAATTTACCCCCAAACCTGAAGAGGGTTGAATTGCATTTCCCCGAAAGATGAGACATGGAGGCTGCCAGGTGGCAGGTGAGAGGACCAAAGGGTACACATCACTAATTCTGAATGATTGCAACAAAGGGTGCCTGAATGTGATTTTCATGTATGATCAAGGCAATCACGCATATCTTTCAATATCAGTTGTTCGATCGACAAGTTTCAGCGCGGTAAGTCCTTGGGGGAGCCAAGTAACAAAGGAATCCAGGGATTACTCATATCAAAGCCATAAACCACCTGTTCGGTGATGATTTTCACGACCCATCAATAGACGGTTAAAAAAGTTGGCTTTTACAACAGGATTATCCACCACCTTACTAACAGTCAGCAGGAACATCATTAGTATTGGCCCCAAGAACCTTTACAATCCGCTTGCATCCCATGCGAATGTGATGCCTGGGAATGAAACTAGCACCCCCATTCACCAACCAAGACTGGTTGTAGTTCACGCCTAGAACCTAAATCTGAAGTTTCTCTTAGCTCTTTTCATCCTGGATACTAAAGAACTTAGCATTTCCCAAATAACATACACAGTATACTTCTAGCTGGATCACCAAATCCTCCATATCCAAAACAAACACCCTACCCATATCTACTCCAAGGTCTACCCACAAGTCTCCACCAGTTGCATCTGCCACCAGGAAACGACTCGACGTGGCAACGAGGCGATTGCGCCTGTCATGGCTGGTTCCACTCATCCCGGGTTGAACATGTCACTTGGGGGCACCGTTCCAAATCGGAATGGAACATACAACTATTTGAACCTACCAACCTGCTAAACATATCGGATAGGTGCGGACACGCAACCAGAATAGTATTCATACGATAGATTGTCATCTCCTCAACTATCATGGTTAAAATAGACCCTGAAAAGTGTTTCTTTTTCAGGATCGTTGTCTTCCAACCCCTATGAATGGCAGTATTTATATATATGTATAAGCCCTAGCCCTATACCAACAAATGGCTATTAAATGTTCTTAACCCCTATATTCTACAGTATTGGTGTTTCAACTATTATACAATCCCCGATCTCTGTATGCAAGCTGGACGGTAAGTCAACTCGACCATCCCCCACATGGCCAATCGCCATGGATCCATCAGGTTCTGTGATCCTGAAACTTTCATAAAAGTCTGTCCGGGACATAGTGGCCATTTGACAATTTGTTCCCAATCAATTGAGAAGGATAAGTAGGGATAGTCCTGTTGCATATAAATAGGGCGATATATCCACATGTGACACCCTGAAACATTTCAGATTTTACTTACCCACATTTGGGCTAATGTGTGACTCTGCGACTGAATGCTGGAAAACATCATGTTTTTGGAGCATGCGGGTATGGCATATGTGTATATATGTGTATATGTGAAGATACACATGTGCATATATATATATATACATTTGCATATCTGTACACACATATATATATATATATACAAGTATATAAAATATACATATATAATGTATATATGTGATTGTATATAGAACCGGCAGATATCGGCAGATATTTTAACACTTCAACATATATTTGTTGCAGGACAAATAAACCAATTTTGGATGGCTACTCTCCAGAATTTTTAGGTGGTACCCGTTTCCAATGTTTATTACACATGTAGTATTATGTGTAGCAATGAAATCCGGCGACCCCGGCAACGCAAGGGGGAGCGCGTCAGGGCAGAGAGGTACTACAACACAGAGAGGTACTACAACAACAACAACAACAACAACTACAACAGCTGGCAAAAGTTAGCAGGCAGCAGCAGCTCTCTATGCAGCTAGCAGGCAGCAGCAGCAGGCAGCAGGC
>BGPT01000964.1:355611-384382 GCA_003297045.1 Symbiodinium sp. clade C Y103 | reverse complement strand
ACTTTTTACTTCCAAATGTCACTGGACGGGCCACTGGACTGCGCGTCACATCCGAGTAAACAGGAAGCATTCGCGTCACAACTGAGGAACAGGTCCCGCATCACATCCGAGGGGAATTTCCGCGTCACAACCGAGGGACTTTCCTACTTGGAGTGAAAGAACTATGGCAACATATAACCATCATCAACATTCATTGACTATCAACTACCCCTGCTGGCCGACCTGGCTATCAAATGTTGAAATTCGATTCTC
The DNA here is from genome assembly GCA_003297045.1 of Symbiodinium sp. clade C Y103. NCBI lineage: Eukaryota > Dinophyceae > Suessiales > Symbiodiniaceae > Cladocopium > Cladocopium sp. clade C. The sequence continues at coordinate 384,130 of BGPT01000964.1, read as the reverse complement.
CATTGGGGAAAAAAAACGACTTCCCAAATCCTGGAAGCTATCAGAATTAAGCTTCACAAGCCCAAAAATATCAACCACTGGTGCTTCTGAACTGCATCAGGGATGCAAAAAGACGGCTGACGCCTGCCCATCGGCTTTCAGCATCGCCACCTACACGTCAGCTGGTGGTTGAGCATTCCAAATAGGGCTGAAAATCATCGATGTTTCAAACCACCAACTGGTATCGATGAACACCTTGGGATATAAAAAGACAAAGAGAAGAAAAACAACGACAAATTTGCTCTGGCGATTTTCGGATCTGCCACATTCAAAATGGCTTCTGGAATCCACCATTTTGCTGTCATCCGTTTGTCTTTCGAACTGATGTTGCGGCCCGAAAAAGAAGGCCGACAAGCAAATTGCCCTTGCCCCTATAAGAAAAAATGGAGAGTTGACCCAACAAATGTGCCGGGTAAAGCCTGCACAAAAATGAGCCTCTATAATTCTCAAGTCATGTCAGAATCATTCTTGAACCCATGTTCATGAATCAGGAATGGATGAGACATGAATGAATGCTTTTCATGACCATGTAGCCATGATCATGAACTATGAATTTCTCTGGGGGTATATCACATGATATCATATAGTCATGGTCCCGTAATCCGCGAAGCACTGCTGAAAATGCAGTTCGTCTCCATGGCACTTTCCCCTTGTTGTTGGGCTGGTGGCAAACCCATCTAGGACCCTATTGGTGCCAGCCTTCAATCGTTGCAGCCTGCCAATTTTCCAAATTTCGACCGACCCATCTTCATAGCTCAAAGGTGCTTAAAGCCCCATTTTTCACTTCTTTGATCTTACAGGTTTGTCTCAAAATAGGTACCCTAAACCCACTGGTTAATCACCATTTTCCCGATAAAAAGGGGCTGTCTCAAAGTTTCCTGGTCACCCCCCGGCACACACACCTCCAAATGCTCCTTGAAGAAGCCGGCCCTGGGGTTGGTCAATGCGGTTCTCATTCTGGTTACAACATGGGTTGGTACCTTGAAGCCATGGGTTCATGGGGGGGAACATCCTGGTGACTGGGACCAGAAAGTTGTGACTCAATGCCTATGGATTTTGGATGAAACCCATGAGTTGCAGCTACCTCACGAATGATTCACCGCTTATCCATATCCTTAGGGTCAAAATCCCCATTACTATAGAATATACATGTATGTATATGTATATATACACATATGTATATATGTATATATAATTATATATCATATTATTGCGACATGTATTATTTGATAGTATTTGATATACCCTCTGGATTCTCTTTGATGGTTTTTGATATACCCTCTGGTAATCAAACATAGAAATAACGAAAATCCAGATTAAATGTCCCATTTATATACCCTCCATTTAGTTCAGGGATTTTCCAGCCAGCCACGTTTGCTGTCCATCCCTTCCGACTGCGCCCGACTCGAACCAACTGCGCATCTTGCCGCTGCTGAAGCCGCTCTGGCGAAGCGCGGTACGGTACCGAGCATCGTCAGGATTGTGGGAGGTTTACCCAGCGAAATATGGGAAGTGAATCATCAGAAAGTGGGATTCAACAATCAGAATGGTGATATATTTGGGATATGTCCGATTGCCACTCCATCAATTTATGAAGTAAAATATTTGGGTTGCTTGCAACAACCCAGGTAGAAGGGATGTAAATGTGGTAAAATGACCAATTTCCCCACCACCTTGTGAATATAATTTAGCTAGGAAATGGGTTGGCCGGTTCTCAACCCTTAAACCTGGGATTTCAATCGTTAGCTTGGTTCTTGATAGTTGCATGAGGGGGTTTTATACCACCACTGCTTGCGGATGTAGCTCTGGGTTGAACAGCACCGCAAGTAGGGTAGCCAATTGTTTCTTTAACCCGCTGATTCCTGGATTCACATCTGAGTGCGACGCAAACAAAGGTGAACAAATTTTGGCACATGGGAATTGCTCAAGTCACTGCAGAGCTCTCGTGACCAGAGGATCTACAACCGTCCCGACACGGGAAAGTTCAAAGCTCGGTTAAAGCTGTCATCCTCAGAATCCAAACGAAAACCCCACCAAAGGGGCTGAACCTTTTCTGCTAAACCAATTGAAAAAGATCCGTTGAACAGCAATCCTCCCTCTTTTAGGGATGCAAGCTATACATATACCCTCTGGTGTCATCAAGCATGGCAATTGGACATCCCCGATTTATAGATGATGTTCCCATGGAAATTTAGTTCGGGGATTTCCCAGCCAGCCATGTTTGATGCATATTCAACCTGGCGACAATCCCTCGCAATGTTTCTGTCATATTCTGTGATGTGGTAAACGCACGTAAAACCAATAAACAATCCCAGTAACCAACCATAAAGATCCGTAAAGGAGGTCATTTTACATTATCCAAAATCGATGTGTAGCCAATTTCATAGACGCTAGTTGGAGATGGTGCTGTTATGAATATCCCAGAATCATCCCACAATTCTCCTACAATCATCCGATCATCCCAATGATTACCTAGTTTACATCATGACCAAAATCTTTTATGTCCTGCAATGTTTGTAAATCAATAATAGACTACTGACCACCCATAAAAATTGTATAAATTTGGGGATTGTTTACTATTGCTTTATTAAATCGATGGATCTTACAGGATGAGGAAAATCAATGAAAATCATATTATACCACCCATCTATGGTTTCATGCTATGTACCACCCATCTATGGAAATTGTTTCACCCATGATATAGTCGATTTTCTTGTCGAATTCATCTCCCCACCTGGATCTTGCCCTGGGGATCCACATAGGCCCACAGATCTGGCGAAGAGTTTTCCCCGCGTGGAGGGGTCCAAAGTCTGCAACCAATGGAAACTTGTATCTTTACCATGGTAAATTAACCATCTGGGTCAATGTTTGATTCTAGCAACTGACAACATGGATTTCATGTGATGTTGACAGAATTGAGGACTCAAGCAACAAATGTATGCGTATAAATATATATAATACATATATGTGTGTGTTTGAAGTTCAAGTGATTTTGCAGATATGAGGATTTCAGCAGCAAAAATTAAGGGGGAAGTTTCTTCAGATTCGACCGAAATGAGGACTTCAGCAAGAAACTCGGCGCTCTCCCGAGCTGGAAGGTGAATGGGGATGTCCCAAGGTTCTGTATCTTTGGGGGCCAAAAATCTTCACCAGAAACCTATGGTTTTTTTTACCCCAAAGATAGGATAGACCTCGGGTGTATCCTGCGGAATTTCCATGCAACCAATTCTGGTATCAAAGACATCAAAGTGGAGAAAAGGCGGGGATGTCAAATGAAAAATATGACTAGGTTATAATAGGACGACGAAAAACCATGTGGTAGAATGGGGTTCAAAGTTTTGCTCTCGTGAAAATTGATCTGGGTGTTTCTGACCATGGTGCACATCCAAAAATTGCCATCAAACTATGTGCAAAATCGTGAGAACCTCTTGGAATGGGGATGGTACAGTATTTTTGTTATAAACAAACAAAAAAGATTGACCAACGGAGGACCGTAACCTGAGGATGTTCACCAAGCCGGCAAGATCAGCCTGAAAATCCTTGAAGGATAGATATGAGATATGAATAGCAAGAACCGAAAAGATAGAAGTTGGAAAAATCCGAAGCAAACATCTACTTCTATATACATCTTCTATGGTATATTGAAGCTTTTCCGTATCCCTTTCAAGAGATGGTGGATGTGGGACTCCGCGGGCTCCGCCAGCCCTCCCCCGCGCCTTGGGCTCCCCCGCCTTTACTCGGAGTCCTTTCGTTCAGGCCCCCGGAATGATGTTTGTTGCTTTAGAAGGCCATAGAACTACACAGCAAGCTCCAGGGAAGGCGATTTGTCACTACTTCAGAATAGGAATTGTTTGTTCTATCTGTTTGGGGATTCTATAGAGATATGATCATTATATATATATAATCACATTCATGTGTATATATATATATATATCATATATATATATATAATATGCATTATCAAAAACCAGAGTAGGCTAGTTGGGAACCAACTTCTCTCGGACAGCCCTTCTTGTTGGATTCCCTTCTCAAAACACCCGAAAACCCATCCCCGATGCCTCGACTTCCGGGACGCCTCCACCAGTGGGAAAATCCCGTCCCATGACCAGGAAATTGCTGATGTTCCGCAGGAAAATGATCATCACTTAGGAGGTGATCCCCTTTTCAGCACTGATATCATGGTTTTGAAAAAGTCCATGTGAATGGTGAATGACATATCCTGTTTGAAAACAAATCCCTACTTGTGCCATGGTCTGTAAATCCCTAATGGATTGATGACCATCCCCCATATGGGTGCATCGTACGGGCCTTTTGATCATGGGCACATTTCAATTGTTGAAATCTCCAAATCTCGGCTGTTGAAACTTCGCACTGATGTTGGAATCCAATTGGGTTTGTCTGAAAATAGGGTATAGCACCCATGATAGCCATTTACTAGGGATTAATGATCATTAACCAATGGATTTTGAGGTACACTATTTTCAGACGAACTCAATTCTTCTTGGGGGAATTCCTCCTCAGCTCCCATGCCATTTGGCCCGGCTTGCCGCGCCTCGCTTCCTTTGCCCTGCAGCTCAACTGTTGGGAAGATCATATGGCAAAGCCAGGAGAGCGAAATTCTCATGCTACGAAATTCTACGAAGCCCAAAAAATGGTGGTTTGCAAGATGATTTTCCTACTGGAAATTGGATCCTCGAAGTTCCTACCAGTCAGGCTGTGAACCAGGTTCACCTTTGGGAATTAAACATGGCTGGCTGGGAATTTCCGAAAATGAATGCTTGAATGGGAATATCATACCAAAGATGGGGAATTGTTCAGCGCGCCATGTTTGATTACTGGAGGGTACCAAGCATAAAAACACAATGTCCAGTTTCCAGGATCATCCCAGCAGCTGGATCTTCAAAACACCCCAACCGTTCAACCCACAGGCTAGGCTAAGCTACAAGGGGTTGGAGCCATAAAATTGGAGATATGTCGATGTTCCACTTTTCTTAAGGAGGATGATCAGACTGTCATCTTTCTTCGATTTTTTCCGGCTGCGTGAGGCCATCAACAAAACTCTCATGGGCTGTGTGGATAGATCTTGGGGATAACCATGGGTAACCCATGTTTGTTCAGCATGTTTATTCATGAAATGAACATGTCGGGGTATACCCTCCCGTAAACTAACATAGATGTGGTCATCACTTGTCACCCACTATTTGTAGATCATGTTCCGAACAGGAAACCATGGGTTTTCCATGTTAGACCCCAGGGGTGGGGCTGCGGATTCCCAAAAACCGCTCGGCCAAAAACCAGGCCACCCGACTGAGGAACCTCGCACGGACGGCCCTTGTGATTGTGATTGTGAGGGTATCCTTACCTCTGAAATGGGGGAATCTTAACTATACTATCTACATCAATACCTTCTGAATTGTGAATCTTTAAAGAGTATAGTGATCTTCTTGTTTCCAAAGAGGCTGTAAGTCAGACGGTATGGATGTGGCATATTTACGTCCCCTATTAATGCCCCCCGGTTGGGACCTAAGTATGCTGAATCTCCACATTCGGGGGCCCATACACAGCAACATCGGGGATTCTTGTCAGAGCCTCCAATCTTTGAAAAAGAAACAAATACTCTCTGGTAATTTAACATAGCTATTGAAAGGGCCATTCATAGTTGATTTTCCCATTAAAAATGGTGATTTCCCATACTTATGTTAGTTTACCAGAGGGTATATAGTTTTGGTCTTTCATGGAAAAAATCTGGAAGCAGCAAAATTCCAGAGTTTCTTTTGTGACGGAGTTCGGTTCGTTCAAGGCTCCCTCGGGAGCCAAACCATCCCATTCTGCAAACATCGCCTGCTGGAAAATCATCCATGTATAGTTCGATGATTTTTGTCCATTGAAAATCCCCATTGAGTTTGCAGTTTGGGGATTTCCCAGAATTTCCCAGCCATGTTTGATTGCCAGACAGCCAGCCATTTTTTGACCTTTCAAAGACCATAATCATCACCTCTGCAGGGCTTAGTCATTGTTCCGCAAGGATCGGACCCATTTTGGAAGACGATCAACAATTGGTAGTAACAAGGGCAAATCGTTGTCATTCCACTTTGTTAAATCATTGTTTCGTCATTCTTTAATTTAGCAACTAATCAACTAATCCCCAGAAAACAAAAATGGGCATCAGTGGAATGCGGTGGATCACCAGGCCCAAGTTCTTGATCAATGACTGAGATGAAGCTTCCAACATACATTCCTGGGTACATTATGTGTGTATATATTTACGCAATAATTATCCTTCATATGATATAACCTTATATAACCTCCAGTAATCAAACGTGGCAATGGAAAATCTCCTAAAAATGCAAGTGTTCATGGGGGAAATCATCCATAGATGATGGATGTTCCAGCCACGTTTGAACTAACAACAATCATTGGGGATATCACCTTTGGCTCCATGGGTTTCCTTGGGGTACTTGGGGCCGCGCACGGACCCAAGGAAAAGAGGTTTAAGTTTAGGCATTGGCTGAGTAAGTATACACTATACCATACTATATATACGGCATTCCTGGTCATTGAGTCATAGTACATCAAAACGGGATGAGTGCAAGATCTCCGCGGGCGGCAATTCGAAGGATTCCTCATATCTCCTGATGTAAAATGACCCATAGAGGGAAGGCAAAACCTCCAAAAGAAAATAAAAAAAAATGTTTTCCGTAGACCATCAAGTATACCACAGTATACCTATAGATTCTTGCTCCATGTTGTTCTACCCAGAATGTTCAGTGGTTGAATACATCTCCGGGTGTGTTTCGTTTCTGCGTGTGTTTTCCGAGCAGCTTGGGATCACACCAAATACATGAGCCGTTGTCAAAACTCTTGTTCTTCCCTTGGTTCAAACAAAATGGGTATCGCTTTTGGGGAGGGCCCTATCGCTAACCATGGTTTTGTAAAAAAGAGGAAGAGAAGAGGAACGGAAAAGGAAATGAGAAAGAAAAATAAGGAGGAACGGAAGAGGAAAATAAAAGGAAATGGAAAGGAAAAGAAAAGGAACGGAAGAGGAAAGGAAAAGGAAAGGAAAAGGAAAGTTTTGACCGTACCTCACATGGAGTTGTCTCTTTCCATACCATGGTTGACGCTCATTTTCCCCATGAAAATGACCACAAAATGGCGGCCAAGCTGTGAGTCAGAAACTAAAACACGTGAGTCGGAAACTAAAAACCGTGAATCGGGAACTAAGCATGAATCGGACACCATGCCATGGAATCAGAAACAAAAAACCTGAATCGTACACCAAAAAGCTTGATTCGGAAACTAAACCTGTTGAATCGGAAACTAAAAACATTAAAGTAGCCCTAAAGCAACCCAAAAGAAAACGTAAAGAACCCCTAAAGAAAACTTAAAGAAACCCTAAAGAAACCCTTAAGACTTCAAGGGGCCCCATAGACATAAACCCTATATAAACCATAAACCCCAAAGAAACCTGAGACCAACCCTAAAGAAACCTAAAGAAACCCTACATACATGAGCTCTAAATTAACCCTAAAGAATCCTGCATATAGACATAAACCCGAAATAAACGAAAGAAACCCTAAATAAAACCTAAAGAACCCCTACATAAGCTCTAAATTAATCCTTGAGAAACCTTCAAGAAACCCTTCATAGACATCAACCCTACATGAACCCTCGAGCGAGACTCTACGTTAACGTTTCGTCCTGGTTTTTATTCCAGGTCTACTTTCAGGATTATGAAAACCCTATTACAACAAACCTCCCCCAAGATCAAGAACTCGGGTCCATTCCCAACGAATTGGAGAATGTCAGATTTGTCAATTTAAGATTTCTAATTGATCCCCTTAAAAGAAACCCATTTTAAAATCAAGGTCCCATTTTGAGGGTTTCACCCCTTAAAGATAAAAAACTAGTTGGTTGGGAGCGGTTTGTTATTAGGGTCTCTGACAATAGTTGTTGTTGCTTCGAAATCCAATTTTTTAATAAGGGATTTGATCGATTTTTGAAATTGAAGATTTTTAGTTTCTTATTCAGGTGTTGATTTTACCGTTAGGGGAAAGCTTCGAAGGCTAATTAGATTGTAATAAGGGATTTGATCGATTTGAAATAAAAAAAATGCTAGTATTTAATTGAAGTGTTGATTCGGTATTAGGGGAAATTTGTAGCAGGTAGTTTAATTTGATCTTAATAAGGGATTTGATCGATTCTCTAATTGAGCTTTTCATTTGATTATTAGATATTATTAGGGGGAAGCGTCTCACCCCAATACTAAATACCCCCTAATACCAAAAACTGCCCCAGCTGTGTGTTTTTTTCGGGGTTTCAGGATTAGTAACTGTTATCATTGGTTATCCCTTCTATAATTTGGGTGAACGAACCATTCTTAAAGAATGATTCAGTGTGATGACCCCTCGCCTCCGCGCTGGCCCTTCTCGTTTCGACGGGCCTCGTGTTGCCCAACCGCCATCAGATGCGGTTTCCCCAATTGCAAGGACCAAGAAGGGTCAAAGGATAGGAAAAGATTTCTCCATTTTCATGAGGCATTCACCTCTATTTTCGGGTTCTCTTCGTACCCTATTCTGACACATACTCAAATGAAACTGGCTGAAACCCGGTGAGCCGCCATCGAACCAACGTCTTTAAGGCAACGCCAAAGATCAAATCTGTCTGAAATGCCATGGTCTCAAAGTCCCCACCTCAGTGCGTAGCACATACTGAATCCTTACTTCGGGCCTGTAATATGTGAAAAAAAATCACTCGAAAATTCTTCGACATATTTGGTCACCAGATCTTCAACTATGTTCAATTCAACATATTCAACTACAGTTCAAAGATGTTCAAATATTCTTCAACTCCCCTCAACTCCCTTTGTGTTTGATGTTTTTTACAGAGATCAGCCTCTCTCCCGGCTCCACCGTCACCGTTCCCTACAGCCCTACAGAAGCGTCAGGGCACCAGGGAGGCTCTCCCCAGGCCGGGGTCTGGGAGTTCAGCCTCGGTGGATGCGGATCTTTGGTGGTTCTTTGGTGATTTGTTGGTGATTTGTTGGTGATTTGTTGGCTTCAAGGCACCCAAATTTCTGGCGATCGGAAAGTGGTTGCACTTTCAAGTGAGTTCTGTTGGTGGAATTTGGGCGATGTCTACGAAAATGTCCCCAGAGGTGAAGATTGACGGGTTTGGTCAACAAAAATCACCATTATTCTGGCTCAATTGTATGGGGAACATGTGGTGAATATATTGGAAAATGGGATTGAACCAAGATCATATGGGACCTGGGAACATACTGGGTATAACTAAAATAATATAGTAGTTCGCCAAGCTGAAAATCGTTGGTTTCAAGCATTTAGGGATGATTCCCCGAACCCTGACCATCATTCCAGTGACGTCTCGAAGTCAATGACCTATATGGGAAGGTTCCATAAATGGGGGGTGCCCGAAATGGATGGTTTTTAATAGAAACTTATCTAAAAATGGATGATTTGGGGGTTTTAGGAAAGCTCCATATTGTTGAACGTATTGTTCAATCAGTGGGTAATCATATACCCATACCCGTTTCGCAACCAACTACTAGGACAAGACATTTTTGGGTAAAATACCCCATTGTGTCATCTGGCAGTATGGACTGAACATGTACTATTCTCAGGTGCATGAAAGCACTTTTCCAGACCCTGGGAATTTAGTGTTCCATGATAGCTTCATAGGGGTTCATGTTTGGCCCCTTAGCAAAGCCACAAATCAAACAGAATCAGTTTGCACCAGATCATATCTTTGGGGATTCCCATGTCCAGTGGATCCATGAGCCTTTCACTCCTCTTTTCCGGTCAAGCTCTTGTCGACTGCACCGAAAAGGGTACCGAATTTTGGGCACCGAAAAGGGCGCCTCCAGACAATCTGCAATCGAATAAAATGCCCAATTTTCTCCTTGGTTCATACAATCCCCCTTGTTCAACTGCTCAAATCATCTTAAATCCCCATTCTGGAAAGAGTGAAAGATTGTACTCATAGATCCTCCTTTCTTCATTGCACCAGAGGCTAAGGCCCAACTTTGACCATTAGTCCCAGAGAAAGTTAGGACTCGGGGACCTTCGGTCAAGCTCAACGTCTGCCGGAACCTTGCGCCCAGCACTCCCTGATGGCCCCATGTGGGTTGAGCCCACAGCCGGTTGGTGCTGCAGTTAGTGCTACTGGAAAATGCTGGAAGCTACCCACGACAGGATGCATTTGTTTGAAAAAGAATAAAAAACTCTTGTGGATCGACCTGCATCAACCTGCATCAATCTGCATCAACCTTGGGAGTGACCGCCCACACACAATCCAACTTGGCAAGCAGTTCCCTGAAATTGCCTATTCCAAGAAGACATGGACACAGTAACCCATCGGTGTGATGAAACTAACCCTCCTGCGTTTCGAAACACCACAATAGTTAAATGAGTTGAATAAATCCTTGGCAAAATTGACTGCCCAAGGGATGTCCATCCCTCCCAAACCTGGCTGTTGATACCTGGGTCTGGCCTAAAAAAACGGTTTGAAAAAAAGTTCTTCCTGTGCCCCCAATGACGAGTTCTGGTAGCTTTCGTACTCAAAGGGATGATCCTTCCCATTCTTCCACCCATCCCGAGCCAAAATCACAAAAACCTTCGGATCATCCCACTTTCGCATTGCTTCGGAACCATCGAAACATCTATTCGCAAGAAATCTTCCCTTCCAAACATTCACCAAGAAGGTCCGAAGTCGCAGGATTTGGGACTCATCATATCAGCTGGAACGTGAAGTGGCCAAAATTTGGGTGTGGGATGAGCCCAGTCAATTCACAGCCCCAATTCTCCAACGGCTCAAAATGATGAACTCCCCAAAAAGTGATGAAAGATGTGATTCTATTGGTGTCCACTATTTTTGAGCCATACAAATTTGAAATGGTTCTGGGAATTGTTTAGGCTTTACCACGTTGACCGCAATCTTCGTTTCAAGTTCAGGTTCATGTACGCAGTCATGGACGAGAGGTGTGGTTCGAAGTCCTGGCCTCTGAACCACTAGAATGGTAAGGTTGCAGCAACAACAACAACAACAACAACAACAACAACAACAACAAACCACCAACCACCAACCACAAACCAACCAACCGCCCAAGCACCCAACAGCCAACAGCATCAACCGCCGGATCCCAACACCAAAATCATGGAAAATATCGGATGGTTGGGGCTCCCATGGGATCGTCACTACATCCTGATCACATCGGGCAGGGTCCAACTCAGCGCCACAAACGAATTCAGCCCGAAGACCTTTGCCTCGGTCGAGAAAACTGCATCGGCGGTCACAAAAAAAAATCGATGCCCGCCATGGGGAACGTCAACACGCCGAAAACATGGAGATCTCGCAAGGGATAGAGGTGGCAGATTTCACGATCAAAATCTTCTTGAATCGGCAGGAAAAAGTATAAACTTCCTGCGCTCCACAGCAGCAAGCGATGATCACCATGACATTTCTCTCTGTCATACGTCATAACATGGCATAACATGGCCAAGTCCAAAAGCCTTGGGCATTCTCACCTGGCAACCATGAAACTGGAGGATCACTTGGGGTGCCCTAGAATTTAGGAAAGCTCCAAATTTCGAAGTTCTTGCTATGCAATAAGAACTCCCATTCTATCGTCAATTCAGTGGAAATTGAAATTGTAGATGCATACTGCAAGTGAAGGTGAATACCCACTATCTGATGGTTAATCCCCATGTTCAAACGGTGGCGGTGTCGACTTCCCAGTCGTTTCCCGCGAAAGCGTTGCCGGCGAGGCTTGCCGCACTCTGTGGCGAAATGACTCGTTGCCGATGTTGGAAGAGGATAGACACCATAGGGGATAAGATAATCTAATACAAGTTATACCCATTGACTGGGGTTTCCCAAGGCAGGGGTTCTCAAAATCATCCAAAATCAGATCATCATTTTAGTATTGAAACCCATGATCGTGCCAATGTGAATGGGGATAAAGAACTATTAATGGGATTAAATGGTACTTAATGGGATTTGATGGGAATATTGATGGGAATATTCATGTGTATTCAATGGTTGACCATTTCATGGGATTTGATGTTGGACGATGATACAAATCAAAAGAACAACAGTCTGGGGATGCGGGATAGGATGTAATTTGGAATATTTATGGGTTGCCTGGGGATAGATATAATCCGAAAATGGCCCAGTGTATATACCCCCAGTTGGCCATTGAAATTGGGAATGAAATTGGTGATCAATCATGGTACTTGGGGTGGTATGGTCAGACAAAGCCGCTTCTTTCTGGTTCTTTGGGATTTCAAGCATCTGCAAAATCCATCAAAATCCTTTTTTGTTGATAGGGGCCAGGGGCAAGCCATTTCATTTCAGCAGCTTTCCAGACGTCTCATAGCGGAATCCGCCGGAAGCAACCATGGCAACTTGGGCCTGGGACACCCATATTGCTTCAGTGCAACCAACAAACATGGGAATGTTTACCAACAAAGAAAGTGCAAACACATGTAATGATATTATTAAGGTTTTATGCCCTGCCAAAAAAGGGAAAAACTGGGTAGTATCTTCCCCTCAACGTCTATCAAAACAATCGCCTACTCAACGAGTCAGGTTTACCCAGACTTCTTCCTTTCCCGAAATTTGGTCTGCAGAGTCGTCTGAGTCGCTTCGCCACGGCCCAAATGACAAGTTCAGCAACGCCGCTGTCGATGGATCAGCTATTATCCTCTCAGCTTCCAGGGGAGGTCGGGTTCTGCCAGATTCCTCCAGTTAAAAGGTAAAAGGATTGGTCTTTCAGGTAATTTTATACAAGTTTGGGAAAACATTGGCCCTGCATCTTTTCCAGACACATGTCCCATTTCTTGATTTCACATTGGAAGTACGATCTTCGACATATGACACGAAAAGGCGTTATATTAGCACTGTGGACTTCACAGTGGGCAAATGTGGGAAAAGACCCGATGATCTCATACGGGTGATCCTCCTGGGAGGGTACTCCATCATCCCCCGGCGCTGTATTAAGCTCTCCAGGTTGAACACAACCGAGGAGGGCTTGGTCTCTGAGCCGTTCCGGCACAACAAAATTGGCTACCCCAGACTCATAATCATTGAATGATTGGTTGTTACTGAATAACTGACCAAATTTGTGCTCCCCATACGTTTCTTGACCCTAGGGGCATCTAGGGGCCACTTCAACCCAAAGAAAATGGCACGAGTTGTAAGCAGTTGTTATCCCCTAGGTTGCCCTCAGTACGGACTCTAGTGACACCCTGCTTGGTTGGTGGAAATCGTCTGCTTATACGTGCCCCGCTCCCTGTGAATGCTAAGAAACCCATAGTCTGCAGAAAATTGAGGTGGTTCAATTTTTGTAGCAAATTAATGACGAGTATCACGTTTGGCACTTAATCTCCTAATGAATCAACAGAGTGAGTCTATGTCTATTAAAAAATCCGGGGTTGAAGCTAAAACTGATAGATGATTCCTGTGATTGCTTGGATGTCCAGATAGGGAAACTGGACATTACATGATGTTTAGCCATGATAATGACGCGTGAATTTCATGGGAGAATGCCCATCGTAAGCCACCCAAGCCGCGACGTTGACTGCTGTCTGTCGTATCATCTTACACAGCGCTAAACATTTGAGTCCATAATCAATCAACCGTGCTCCATGAATCAATATACCGTTGTTTGGGACTTTTGTAAATCAAGCCTTCCAAATGTTGTACATGTCGTTGTGCTTGTGTGATTTTGCCACAGATATCCAACTCAAATGGGTCAAGACTCAACTTTCAGCTCCAGAGGCCACCCCAAGCCTCGCGCCCAAGGAGAGAACGGTCGAAATTATGACCGCTGAAATCCGGTCCGGGACCGCCATCGAATCCACCCGAGGGGTCCTTTTTTTTTTTACTCCGACACATCTGGCAGTAGATTTTGTTGGATTTCAGTGGGAAAAGCTGGAAGATGCCACTAATGTGATTAATAATGATTAATAGAAATTATTAATGATGAATAGTTATTAATAGTGGAAGGCTGGATAATTTCTTTCTTATCGGCTGGAACTGGAAGGGCTCACCCTCCTGGCTCCCACTGCACCACTGCCAGATAGATGGGCCAAAATGCGACCCACCTAGAGGGCTGGACTTCTTGTCCAGCCTCCGCATTTTTAAGGCGATGCTGTGACAGTTCCAAACAAGATTCCTCCATTGATGGCTCCTTTAATTAACCATTGATGTTTCAAAATGCTTCATTTTTAGCGCTTTTGTACAGGAAACAAAACTGTTTTGCCATGATAAAGCCATGTTAAGTCTACAAAAAAACAAGGTTTACCTGGGTCGTGACGTATTTTCTCCATGGCAGTGGATGCAACTGTCACAGCTGGACTGTTGCCTTCCCCTTTCGTGTCGCCGATGATGTGGTCAATGCATGGTTTCTTTGTTATGGTCATGCCACAACTACTGGGAATCCCTGAAAATTGGCCGCGAGAAAAATCCCTATGAATGGAGGACAATCCCCCAACATGGTGATTTTTGATCCAATGGCACACATTATATGCAGTAGTGTTTGGGTGTGGTTTAAGCCATGGTGCACGACTCAAGCACACTCAAAGCAAAATGTGGTGTTTGCAAGATGACCATAGAAATCTGGATGGTGGGTCGGCAAGACATTCATCAATTCCTGTGCATCCTCCCATGATACCAAGGCGTGACACGACAGGAAATTTTAGCGATTCTGTAAACGAAACGAAACGACGAACCTTGGGATGCTGGTGGTTTCCATTCCAGACAAACCTGTATATATCACATATATGTAAATGTATAAACATTACATTACATAATATTCTGATGTATGTATATATGTATATATCATACTATATACACAATTATACATATATACATATATGTCTTTCTGTCTCAAGATTGTATCCGCATTATATCAGAACAAGAAAAATCCGATACTTTACATCATCGGGACATCAGGAAGTCAGACTGCCACGCCTTGCGAAAAGTTCCCACTTACGTACGTGCAGCGCTGGTTCAGGGGGCACACAAATGGACAGGGGAAATATCGTTGTCGATAGTTTCGGTGACTTAAGTAAATCATCATTGCTTTGGTGATGTTTACAACTGAGTTCGCTTGGGCTTTCCCTTGAGCACTTTTTTTTTGGTTCTAGCCCGCTCAGCTCTGCAGTCTCTGTTCCAAGTGGGACCGGGCGTTAATTGACAAGTACTAGACACGAGCCTCCCACAGATTGTAGGTTGCCGTGCTCCATAATCTACAAAGCTTGCAGGTCTGAAATTTGATGTGAGCTGCTTGTGGTACTTTGCGAACATCTGGCTGGCAATGCCGAAATGCACCAACCTGAAGAGTTTCCCGAAGCTGGGGTTGTTCACCTTCTTAACGTTCGCTTATGTGTATGTGTATTTTACATAAAGATATACACATACACATAACATGCACATATCCATATAGTCCCTCAAGCCAACCTGGCGAGGCCGACCAGCGGGTGCCAAGTATAGAGAGATCATTCAAATACACATACATGTATAGATATACAGATACATGCACAAATGCATATTTGTATATACACATACATAGGTGTACAAATACGAATATCAATACATATACATGTACATATACATTTCCATATACATGTACATATACATAGACATATCATATGCACATAGGTTTGTGTATATATATATATATATGTATATACATACATACATGTGTGTGTATATTTGTATGTGTGCAAATACAATGCAAATATCACGTGTGTGTATATATATATATATACAGTATACAATTATACATATATATATATACATGTATGATATACACAGATATACACAGTATATACACAGTATATACACATCTAATTCTATGCCGCTCATGAGTCAATCCCTTGAACTAGACATTTCATCAAATTTCCTGCGCGCCGCACTGCAACGGGAAATATGCAGAAATCCTTCAGCAGTGTTACTGTCCCGACACCCCCTCAGAGATGCCACACCGTTGGGAGGCGGCGAACTTCACCGAACTCGCACTGGATTTTCAGTACCCAAACTTAGAGGAAAACATAGTGAAACCTACCGAAATACGACCGAAGCTCAAGAAAAAACCATGGAAAACGCCACCCAAAATGTGCATTTGAAAGGATGTCACTAGCAAGTCATGGGAAACGGGATGATATGAGAAAGAAAGTATCGGGTCCTGATGAAAATGTCCGACCCTTTCAGCGTGTCATTGTTGGTATTAAGTGTTAACCATCCAATTTACAGAGTACCTAATGACTTGACCCATACCCCTGTGACAGTTCGAAACCTCCTCGCAGCTTGGAGTCACAACTCGAGACTGCGAATCTACGTTTTCCTCTCCGAGGATCTCTTGCCTTGAAATGTCCACCGTTAATCTGTGCATCCTGTTGTTGCAAACTAACAGTTTGCTATTGAAAATGGCTATTCATCGTGGATTTTCCCATTAAACATGGTGATTTTCCATAGTTCTGTAACAGTTTACCAGAGGGTACTCATGAATTGTTTGTGAAAGCCTTGTTTCTGTTGGTGAAATTGCTACCTCTGTTGCTTCATTTCTGCCCATCTTGTACTGAATCTTCAGCGAATCATCAAGTTCCATGAGCTCACCATTTGCCCCCCTCTCCAAGTGTCTCCTGGCCTTGCCTTGGAAACCCACACCAGACCAATCTGGGTCTAGCTGCAACCCGAATGACACCGGCACGGAGGGTCTGATGGTCCATCATCCGCATGAAAAGCACATCTTCCCAACCCCCATAGTGTGGCACAACCAAGGGCAGCCACTTTAGGAGCTGGCACAAGCCGCGCATTTTCATGGGCTTGTCTATGGGGCATACCCTATACCGGAATATCCCTGACATTCGCATTTGAATGGGGAAAAGATGAACCACGGGATTCTGGGGCTGCTTTACTTGCCGCCACACCCATGTCCAATATCTCTTGTACCATTCCACAGGGCAGTGATCGTTGCGAAGTCCCATGCAAGTTGGTTGCAAAATGATGAATGTTTGAATCCCAGTAACCAAATGATGAAACGTAGATGTTGAACCGATCTTTTCTGGGGCGGGCATCTTTCAAAAATGGCAACGATTTCCATCCTAAGTCGTCGGACCACAATCGAATGGAACCTCCCAGCCGTTCCAGGCCACTCGGCAAAATGCTAGTGGACTGGGAAGGATTTGCGTGGTCAATTCCACGTCGTACTTTTCACATGATGTCAGGATATGTAAATAATGGTTGCTCTTGCTACAATCTCCTTTCATGATCTTCTGGTATCCCCTTCTTTGCGACCTCGCAAATCCTCACCTGGCAGGCGGCAGCTTGCCAAAGTTATTAGCACTCCAGACTTACACGCTCAACTGCCAGCTGGGCGAAGCCGTTTTCACCCTCTGCCAAAGGCATGACTGCGGATCTACCGCACCTTTCTGAAAGAGACGTGCACCACTGAATTCAGGATGAGCCAGGCATCTGCTGCGAAAAATCGGAAGTTTGCGCAAGTGCATGATGGAAATAGTGATCTAAAATGGGGATATGATGGGAAATAATCGTGATGTAATGCGGAAATATAGTACTCTCAAGCCAAACAGAGCTCCACTGGATGTGATCATTCTGTGCGTTCTTTGTCATTTTGGGACGGGTCAAGAAAGACACAGTGCCATGGCTTTCAGATCAGTTTATAGTTGGTAGCAATACATATTCATCCCCTCAGTCAGATCTTGTAAAAGTCAGATTTTTGCCACTTCCAAATTCTGGCAGGTGTTTTCTTGCACATGAACCATCATGAACCTGTTTCCTGAATAACTTTACATTGCTAAAGCGCCATGGGTGGATGTGATTACTCCAAACCTGTGCTGGGCGTTGTTTCCCTCCGTGAAATGTCCTGGTTTTAATGAAGATCCCCGCAACGGACAGTCGGCGCATAATCCACAATGAACAAAGGGTAGTAGAAGCCCTAAACCAATCATCAACCAATTGGGATAATGGAAATCTCTGTTCCATGTACTCTTTTTGCTCAGAAACATGATAAGTCGTTCCAACACGGGTTTTCATGCCATCAAGTTTGATCTGGGCCAGTGTCATCTTCCTTCTCCAATCATGAACTGAGAGGTCCAAATATATAATGAGCCTACATACCAATCAGGAGCTTATTAAATATTGGGCCAATAGCAATTTCTTTGCTTTCCTTTTTTCACGCTGCTCTCTCTCTCTCTCTCTCTCTCTTTCTCTCTCTCACCATCCAGAGCAGCTGCCCCTATGCCCAACTTGCAACTGCCACTTCACCTCTACACACTCTACAACGCGGCAAATTTGGCGCACAGAGCATGATGTTTCACCCTCTCTGCCAACGCAATCTTAGCCGTTAAATTACCTGCCAAGACAAGCAACGTGGGGTTGGGAACATGCCAGTGGCCTTTTTTTGTGCCTATTGCCTGGGTTCCCACTGGGAGCACTGAAACTCTCAACACAGTTTTTCAGAAAAATACTGCCTGGTTTCTAAGAAATTGGCCCCGCACACAACTGATCTCTGCACAATCCAACCTGCATCAGGCAGCAAGATACGCAAGGCTTGCCTTGCGGCGGCTCCGCACTGCGGAGGGACTGCTGGTTGATCCCGGTCAGCGATAATGATCTCTCCGGGTACCCCCAGATAGCGATGTCATCTGCGATTTCTCAATGGTAACCCCCAAATGAGCAACAGCCGAAAGGGTGAACGGTGAATGAAAATCCAAGGTCAACATTAAGCTAGACTATGCTAGACTATTATCCATTATATCCCCAATAGCCCCATCATACCACCTTTTTTGGTGGTTAAGTCACCATTCTTGATGCTTAAATCACCCAACATGTTGACTTGGCGCAAATCATTCCAGTTCGGGGACTGAATCACAATCAGCGACCAACCCGCAACAATAAGGCATTTCTGGGTGCTTCCCATATAAATATACAATTCTACATATACATATATAAACATATACATATATAAACATATACACACATACATACAAATGCATATATATATATATTATCGTTCATGCCTATACAACGCCTCATCTACAGTTTGATCCGTGGTGACTATACCATACCCGTGGTCACAATTCTTTCGGCCACTTTCGTCAAAGAGCTTGAAATCCTCTTCGAGCGTCTTATCGTAAGCCTAGGCCACACACCAGCCCCATGGCTTAGTCGGAAAACAAAGTTAAAAAAAAAAGTGATGGCCACAACTTAACGTTGGGAAACCTAAGTTTTCAGACACAGCCAAACCTAAATTCTTTCAGGAATGGAGGGTTGACCAAACCTTTGGCGAAGTTCTCCTTGGAGACCCAACTACGAGTATGTGCTGGGACATGACGCGGAAAACGACCCCATAGCAATGGAAACTCTCCACGTCCAAACGATTTGAACTTTACAAAGGAGGAGTGCAATTTTCCAGCATGCCATGTTTGATTACTGGATGACCCGTATATTAACCCCGCAAAAAGATTTACAAGTGGATTCTCGTACCTCTTATTTTAGAAGGTTTTTACTTTTCTACCTTTTTCGGGTTTGCCGGTTTGCCACAAACACAAGACCTGTTTTCTTTTTTCCAGTCGGTTACCCTCTGGAAAGTTAAAATAGCTATGGAAAGTCATCATTTGAAATAATAGGTAAATCATTTCTCACTACATGGGGCATGTTCATCCCACATTTAGTCTGATGATTTTCCCAGTTCTTGAACCTCCACTTAGTTTGGGGATTTCCGAGTCAGCCATGCAATGTTGGATTCAGCGAGGGTCAATAGTCCATTAATATATATATATATAAGACACACCATTAAATAATATCAAACACACCCTACATAGACCTAAACAGGTTGTTTCATACTCGACCATTGTTTCTGGGGGGTGTTTAAGTTAGGGGAATAAATTATATCCCCAAGTATGATTGGTTGATCCCCAATAAATATATAGCTATATCCCCATGTCATCCCATATCATATATATATATATAATCCGTAAAACTACAGAACATCCGAATCTATCCCATTTATAATCCGTATAACTATAGAAATCCCATTTTATCCCATAGTAATCCCCATGTTTGTTGGTTAAATCCCTATAACTTTCACGTCTGGTGTGTCGTTGGATCTGGTTTAAATCTAATCAGTTCAACCATATGTATATATATATATATATATGATGTAAACATGTGTTTACATGTGTATGTGTATATATATATATATATATATGCATAAACTAACCGTGTATGCCTATATATATATATGTGTATATATATATATGTATTGATACATACATGCATACCTATATATATATATAGAGGTGTATAATATATATATATATATAAACACACATATACACGTACATACTTGTGTGTTTTCTTTTAAAACAAATAAAAGTATCCATGATGTCCCCGGCCGTAAATAGGGCACATCATTTCATAACCAGTTACGACTTCTGGGATGATCCGCGGCTAAAAAGTTGACCTTCGAAACCTGGCTGGGTGTGTCTGGAGTTACGCATGTGCTTGTTGAAGGTGCTTGGGACCCAGGAATACTAGGGAGGCCCTTTTGAGCGAAGCCGGTGAGAAGGTTTTCCGGACCCCGAATTGAGCCCGCAAGGGCAAGTTGTTTTTGTGGCTGATTTTGTTTCTTGTTGGGGCAATTGGGGTGCATATTCGTTCGCTGCTTGAAGCTGGTTGATGCCAGCAAGTTATCATTGAATTTAGTCTGGCAGCTGAATTTCTTGCTGCTAGTAAAGGCCCACAACCTTTTGCAGCGTTGGGTGATTCCTTGATGTGGTTCTCGCTATTGCGGAGTTGTTGGGTTTTTGTACTGGTGGTCTGATTCTTCTTGAAGCGTTGCATTGGATATATTTTTTTTAAGTCCCTTGTCGGCCCCCCTTGCCCTCTAGACTCCTACCGAATTTTCAGGCCAGAAGGACCATGGACCTTGATCTTTTTCTTCAATCCCGTTGTTAATTAATAGTATAATTTCAAACGGGTTTAAATGGGGTATACCTCCAACATGGCCATTTGGCCATTGGGAAAAAAAAAATGATGAAGCGATGGATTTACAAAGTCACCTCATTTTCAGGCAAAGCCATTTGAAAGGAGCTTGCGGAGTACCTCTGGTATCAGATTTTGTTGTTAGCCAAAAAACATGAGGATCCACCAGTCAATGATCCCCAAGAAAGCAAAAACAGTAGGGCCCCCTCTGGTACTGCCGATGGAAAATGAGCCATTTGTAGATGACTTGCCTATTAAACATGGCCATTCATTGCAAACTGTTGGAGTACCGGACAGTTTAAAAACCTTAGAGTAAACAATCGCCATCACTTCTGGTGAATCTCCTCGCGTCCAAGCCACACAGCAAGCACTGGCGGTGGTGAGATCCTACGGATGAGCAAGGCTGTTAATTCATGGGTTTTATCATTTCACATGTCTTTGGCATTGACTAGCTCACTTTTTGAGGGTTGAAGTCAGACAAATCAGATTGTTTGACTGTCACATCCACATCAATTGTTTGTCTTGAAGCCTTCTTTTTTCTTGGTCAGATCACAGTTTTTGTCTGTGATGTCAATCCACAACCATCCGCTAGTCAATCTGAACATCTTTTGAAAGTTCAGGATGCGCTCGGCAATCTTTTTTTTTGTGTTCAGCTAAGATCAAATAGAGAAAGATGGAAAGATCTTGGGTGATTCACCGCTCAGCTGAAGAATGGACATCCGTTGGCCAAGAGGGGTCATAGAACACACATCATGGCATTGCCTTCAGCAAGAAGTGGGAAAGGAATGTGGGAATGTCAGCAGGGAGGAAGTGGATGTCTGGGTCTTGAAATCTGCTTCAACCATCTGGGTAGGTCTTTTCTTGGGGGGTCTGACTCAGAGGAAGTCGAAGGAAACCGTTCAAAAACAAGTGATGATGTGGCAACCGACAACCTGAATTTGACCCCTGAAAGTGGTGTGGTATGCTGTGGTTGCTTGTGTGCTGTCTAACCTACCAAATGGTAGGTCATTGGATAAAATTGTGGAATTGTTCATTCAAATTACCCACCGACCTACCATTGCCCGAACCATTTGGGTCATGAACCATGAATCAAAGTGAAACCATGAAAGTAGCTGACTTACCATATGAGCAGTGTTCAAAACCCGCAACGTCATTCCATAATATCTGGTTGGTTCAGAAAGGGATTCCCGGTTCATGGATGCTTTGACAATCGCCAATATCTTTTATAAAGGGTAGATCAATAAGCCCCAAACTAATCATCGACCAGCCATCATTTATCAATTATATCTATATATCTATATACACCTCCCCATATCTCGGGCGGTGTGTATCCCATACAAATGTAATTGTGTGTTCACCCCAATCTTGGATTTGCTAACCCAACAAACTCGAAAAATATTGCCCTATAGATTCCCCAGTGAATATCACCCACTGGAAAACGTTGCCACAAAATCTTCGGCAATTCCAGGCAAGGATGGAACTAATCATGAACCAACCAACCCCCCATATGTTTGAGGGTTGAAAGCCCAATGACTGATGGTTTTACATCCTCATTTGCCAAGAAATCATCAACCGATCAGCAGTTATCAAGCATGTATCAATTATATCCCCAGATTTCTTGACATGTTTGAACGTTCAAGACCCTGGGTTCTTGAAATGGGAAATCCCATTTTAGCTTTTAACCATGGGTTTCAATACACAAAAAATCTTCTGATGACTTGGACGATTTTGGGGTATCCCATGACAAAACGGAAACCTCCGAAAAAACCAAGAGTTTATCTCAAGCTGAAGGCCATCCAGGTCTGCTTTCCCAGGTCCTGGCCCAAGAAGTGGCAGGACACCATGAAGTGCACTTGTGCTAAGCGCCTGAAAAGCTGAAGCCCTGGCTGTTGTCTTCATATGCTACGTGGTCAATGAACCAACAAAGCTGCTGATGTAACCAACTAAACTGGGCTCTTATATGCAAACAAACCAACAAAACCGTTGATGTAACCAACAACAAATGTGTGATTTCACAATCAAACAATGGTGATGTAACAACAAAAATGGAGTTTCGTTGAAGTTCCATCCCTATGTCAACAAGCTGGAGGATATGATCCAAGTCTGGTAGGAAACGATCGGATTTTCTGATGATCTGCTGGGCAGATCGTGGTTCATATGGGGGTTGCCTCTCCAAGAAATGATGACCCCCGAAACCGAATGGTTGTTCCGTCGCCCCAAGAACCAGGGCCGCCATTGTACGGTCCCAGTTATCGGTGTTGTTACCCCCTACATCCCCCATGGTTTACTGAGGATCCTAGCACTGGATGCAGGGAAGATTTGCAGGAACCTCCGAAAGTAAGCCACTGATTAATAGCCATGGCTACCAGGGTTGATAGCCCATGACGTATCATATCTTACCCTCTGGTACTGTAACATGGAAATAGAAAAGGACCAATTTATAGTTGCTTGATGTTGTTTGTATATGATGTATATGGTTTTTCATTGTTGATACACTTTTCTTATTGCCCTGTTTGCTTACTGGAGGATGACCGGTATTGGAGCTACGCACCGGTAGGTGATTTTGTCTAAAATCTTGTCTCGAAATGGGGAGCCCGACTCCATACCATCCCCAGTTTCTGATTGTGACCTGCTTGCAACCTCCGCGAAGTTGTTACAGTTTGTTATGGAAAAAATGTGCCATGTAATTATTTCGATGTTTTACCTGTCTTTACCTATATATTAAAATGTGTGATTTAAAATGGCTATGTTAAAAGCTAGTGGATATCCTAAGCTGTCATCACAAACATCATGATTGTCACCATGAACATCGTCATCGTCATCACCATCGTCGTGGTTGTCGTTGTTGCTGTTGTTTTGTTCGCTATCACTAGTTTTGATAGGTAAAAAGAGTCACAATGAGACCAACAAGTACACTACGATGATTGCCAGTAATTGTTACTTGTTCAGTACTCTTCGGTCATCACTAGTTACTTGAGGCCCAGGGGTAAGGGACGGAAGCTAGCTGTACAGCGCAGCTGCGTAGCTTTTTCGTCAACGTGGACGAGCGGGTCTGAGGCTGGGGCATGTTAGTAAGGCGAGCATCCAGACCTATGTATTGAGGCGATGTATGTTGGAGGGGACGAGGGTCAAGCCACGGCCAAACTGCTTGTGAACCCGCTAGGGGGGTGGGAGGGGGAGGGAAGGGGGGGTATAACCCACGAAATTTCATGGGATTGGAGATTCCAGTGACCTCAATACCTTGCTAAAGCAAGAGGGTCTTCAGCTAGCAGAAGCTAGCTTTCGTGATCATCACCCTCAAAAAGAAACAAGACCTAAAAAAATCACCATCTTTGTGGGATGTTTACCAACTTCTATCTTTTTTACCAACTTCAATCTTTTTTGGTAACCTCCAATAGCAGCCGGAGTCTCATCATCGCCTGGGCGTCGCATCGCCAGGCATGCTGTACCCGCTCAGCAGGGAGAGCTGGGCTGAACACATCGCGCCAGAGACCAGTGGAGTGGTCAAGCCGTCCTGACCTTGGTCGTTTGGGTGACCGTGATGTCTATCGGAGCTTCCAACATCCCAAAACGGGCGCCCAAAATGGCGAAAAATCCCGGCAGTCGATGGGGATCTAAATAATTATCTGGCTTGAACCATCAAGAACTGTTTTTATCATTTTTTATCTGTGCCATGGTCAAGTTACATGGTATATAAACATGGAGTATGGCCATCCCACCGTGTTTCCCTACAACTGGCTTGATGAGGATTGATGACCATCCCCGAAAAAACTTGGCAATTTAGCGTTTACCCAAGGTTTCATCAAGGCACCTATTATATTCATATGATATTCAAATTGCACGTCCTTATCCAACGACACCTCTGGCCTTGTCCTGGTGTTTTGTCATGGTTTTCACCCCCAAGACAACAGAAATTGGAGGTCTCCCCCAAAACATGGGTCCCATTTCGGGTCATCCAGTCAAGTGATTCAGCCTAAATCCGACCCGGACGAGCCTTGTATCGAAATTCTTGAGCCACAAAATGAGTAAACAACTGGATTCCAGATCGGTTTGTGGCTAAACACCCCAGATTCTTCCATTGTTCGTCATGTTTCCAAAAGGGACAACCACTGCATTATCATCGACAATCCAATGATGGTAATGAATGGGAACAAATGGACACAAATGGTAATAAACAATCCATAGACCATCCATTGATCAAACACTGCTTAGCAATTAATGGGCTTGCCTGAAAATAAAGTACCCCCAAATCCAGTGTAGTGTAGCTAATCATCAGTTTCCTCAATTTCAGATAGACCCAAAATGGTATCAGGTATCCTTATGATGGGTTAGTTCATCATCCCCATAAACTCCTCAACCATTAACTTCTGATAGCCTAGGTATAACTAACATAATTCCCACAATACCCAATTGATGGTTATGTAATGGTATCATGGTATCAACTAGTTCGTATAACCATCAACCAACAGGGGTTCCTGGCGCAGGGAACTCCAGCGCTTGGCGAAGATCTGCAGGAATTCCTGGCAAAAAACTGCTTAGGGAAGGATGCAGAGAAATTGTGTCAACGACATTAATACTGAAAAAATGTCTACAAATATATGTATGTGTATATATATATTATATATTATATATATATATGTGTGTGTGTTTGTGTTTATCTTTCGATACAAACAACATAGGTAAACAACTATCTATCTATTCTATCTATCGATCTATCCATCTATCTAATCCATCTAATCCTATCTAATCCTATCTAATCCAATCTAATCCAATCTAACCGTAACCAGCCCAATCCAATCCAATCTAATCCATCGATCCGTCCGTCCATCCATTTCGTCTGTCCATCCATCCATCCATCCAACTATCTATCTACCCATACATCTATCTATCTCATGTGTATGTATGTGTACATATAATATACCCATTTCATCAACTAATCCGGGTGAGGAAGCTGGTCCTCGAAGTTTGCCCCCTTGGTCCCACTGGGTCTGAACAAAATTGACGCCGTCACTGGGTCGATGTCCGAAGAAGATGCCAATCACTTTTCGCTTAAAATCGCCATCCAAAATGATTTCATGGTGAAAAGTCGGCGTTTTAAAATGCCTGTGACCAGCAGACTCCAGGGGCATTCAGAAACATTGCTTTGGAGGTTGGATGAGTTGCAGGTGAAACCTCCATCGACTGCCGGTTGAAACGTTGGAGAAAATGGGGGTTGCTCCCGCCCGACCGGGGGGAAATTTGGCGTGAGAAAGGTGTAAAACTACGATGTTCCCCCCCCTTCTGACTATCATTTACGTATGGTTTGAAGCAACCCAGAAGTAATCATTGGACATTTACCGACCCCCAAAATTCACAGGATGTCAAGCTGTGGAACCACAAACAATCAAACAAACCCATGCACTGAACATATATATCCCAACTTCCTCAAGGGTTCCATTTTGGAGCCCCTCCACAAGAAAAAAACACCCCCACCTGCAATGACAAAAGCATTACTTCTCATAGTCATTATCACTTTGATCACTACCATTATCAGTGTCCATTATCATAATCAATTTTGACACACAAAAAAATTATGTTCTTCAAGTGATCCCCACCGTGGCATGTTTTGGCATATACTCATATATTCTGATTTTTTGCCTGACATATATTCTGACATCTTCTCTGACCTATATTCTGACATGTTATCTGACATTCTATCTATATATATATATATGTTCTGGCATTTTATCTGGCACTTCACCTGACATTTTAACTGACAGTCATGTTGGCATGTGATCTGACGTTCTGACATATATCCCGACATATTAGCTTACATTTTTATCTGGCATTCTTTCTCGCTATCTGGTGATCTCAGCATAGAGTTGCTCTTTGCAGGAGGCAAACCGGCGACCACTTTGCTGTGTGGTGTGTCAATTGTTGGCTGCTGTGGCTGTGTGTGGGTGTCTCTGTGTGTCGGGATGTCTTACCCTCTGGTTATCTAATATAGCTGTGGAAGCCATGGCCCATTTCTAGGTTCTTTATGATGATAGATCGCTATAAAATGGTGGATTATTCCACTTCGCAAAGCGTACCAGTCATCACCGAAGGGTAACGAATCCATGTTCATTGGGATTTTTCCATCAACTAAACCATCCAGCTATTGGGGAATTTCCCCATGACTATGGAAATTCCCATCTAGAATTTCATCACCATCAATCACCATGAATCACCATTATTAACCATGAATCAACCATCATGAATCATCATCATTAACCATTCTTATCAACCAACGTTTAAACCATAATTAACCATTAATTACCATTCTCAACCACGAATCATCTATGATTAGCAGTTTTTGGTTGAACCTCCAACATTTTCTAGTGGTGCAATCCCATGAAATCATCCATTGTTGGTTCTTCACTCATCATGTTTGATAATTAATTCCCCATGTTTGATGATAAACTCCCCATTTTTCACAGTTAAATCAACATTTCTAGTAGGATCCATATGTTGATGGTTAAAATCTCCATATTGTTGGTTCTATACCATTATAATCCCACTATACCCACTATAATCCTATTAAATCTACTGCCCAAAAGGTCAAATCGATCCGCACCTCCACCGAAGGCTCGATCCCCGATCGCAGCGCACGTAGCACGCGCTGCACACCCTGGCGCCGTGGATCCACCGTCCATCCGCACCGGGGCACGGGCGCCTGGAGAGCCGGAAAAAAATGGATCGACGTCGGGAAAATCTATGGAATTCTGGGAAAAAATGTGATGGAAATCATTGAAATTGATTGATTTCATGGACACCCATATTCTGGGGATTTGGTTGTACAATAGACATCTCTAAGATAAGGGGATGTTGTTCTACGGAAATGAGGATCATTGAAACGAGAAACGGGGATGAAGATCATGGCTATTATGATGGCGAAATTTGAAGAATACTCATCTCGTCCCCCTAGAACCTCTGGCTTCGTACTGGATCTATCCATTTTGGTACTCCATATGGGGGTATTTGATACTAGAGGGATGGTTCGTGTTTGTCCCTATCAATCCATAGTAATGCCAATAACAATCAACCCAGGTTTAAAATGGTAAACATATATATCAAAGTAATAATAACACCCATGAAGTTTATTTGTTCATCACTATCATCACAAATAGGAATAAACCACGGTAATCATTATAGATAATCATCAGAATCATAATGATATCACAATCCATAGTTAAGAATTGTCAATAATCCAGTAATCGAAGGAAGTTTAGAAGTGAAACTTCCGACAATATGGACAGTTGAAAAGCAGAGGTGAGAAGAGCCAAGATGTGAAGAGCTCAGCCATGAAGANAGTTAGTTAGTTAGTTAGTGAGTTAGTTAATTAGTGAGTTACTCAGTTAGTCGGTTAGTCAGTTAGTCAGTTAGTCAGTTAGTCAGTTAGTCAGTTAGTTACCTAGTTAGTTAACTAGTTAGT
>BGPT01000964.1:333371-347911 GCA_003297045.1 Symbiodinium sp. clade C Y103 | reverse complement strand
TATTTAATATAGACGTTACCCTCAAGTTCCATGGGAGATTGCAGCAGTCTTGTTGGTCACAAGTCACAATCCCGGCCATCAAACTTGTAGCCCCAAAAAAATAATGGTTACTGGTTGTAAGAATGACCTGTTGTGATTTTGAGACCGTTCAACTTTGACCCAAAAAACCGGTGACACGATCCATCTGATTCTCATTGCAAATGCCACAGCTGAATCGCTGGTGACTTCTACAGCTTCATTGGTCACCCCTCCATGTTCACTGGCATANCGGTGACACGATCCATCTGATTCTCATTGCAAATGCCACAGCTGAATCGCTGGTGACTTCTACAGCTTCATTGGTCACCCCTCCATGTTCACTGGCATACATCATGTCCTACTTCATGAGAACTATCACACTGAAGTCACTGGCCACATCAAAATTGGATGCCAGTTTGACATGTTNCCCCTCCATGTTCACTGGCATACATCATGTCCTACTTCATGAGAACTATCACACTGAAGTCACTGGCCACATCAAAATTGGATGCCAGTTTGACATGTTCCATGCCTTGGTGCCGTGATGAGTGTGGAAAAATCGTCGCTAGAATTTGCAACTTGCTCAAGGCAAACTAGCTCAACAAATACATCCCTATGATTTCATATGGCTCCATAGACAAAACCATCAGATTCCAGCTGTGTAACCATCACCCATCTGCCTCCACTCTTCAGGCTCCAGCTGGTGGCCCTGGGACTTCATTGCCCTGACGGCTGGGGAACCACCCAATGGACCCGAAGAAAAACCCTTTTGGCGCCGCACAATAGATCGATTGGGAGATCGATATTGGATCTTAGAAATTAGATTTTATAGATTATTAGATCTTAGACTTACTGGTGCTCAGTAGGGAATGGGGAATAGCATGATGATTAATGGTTATTATAGGTCATTCCCCCATTCCCTACTAAGCACCAGCAAGATTAGATCTTAGATATTTAGATATATTTAGACACTACGTATAGATATCAAATATGCGCCGGTGTTGGAAATTCCAAAAAACCAATGAGATTCCCTTGCGTTTCAACGCCGCCTTTGAAACCACTCCCCAAGACGACACAGCAGCACTGTACAAGTGGAAAGTCATACGCGCCTTTGCAGCCCCAAAATCAGGAGGTTGAACTAAATTCTGCGAGCCAAAGGTGGATGAGCGACAAAACCATTGGGGACACCTCACTGAAGAACTTCTGATTAAGAACTTGGGGTCCCCATTTTAGGAACCCCGCCATGGTATCTCCAAGAATCTGGGAACACAATACCAGGTGTATACGATAATATCCAGCACCTTATAGGCGCCATCACCAAAAACATGAATGGTGTGATGTTTAACCCTCATGTGTTTTTGCTTTCATTGGGATGTTTCATAGGATACAATAGGGGATATATGTCATGGAATGATATACATATATATATATATATACCGCAATTTCTGATATAACTGAGTCTGTCTAAAACTGTTTGTAAACGTGTATATAACATTACAATAACCACATTTATCAGTGGCGTTCTGAACATAATGATATACCAGTGGAGCAAGTACCCCATTTTCAGACCCAGCCATTGGCTGGTCAAGTGTCTGGGCTCCAGACCAAAGGTGCTGCCCCGCTGCTTTCCTGGCATGGATCGACCAATTGTTTGGGTCTCCCGGGATACTGAAGAAGCCAAATAGCTGCAAAAAGATGCAGTATAAAAGTAGACTTCATCACCATGAAAACTTGAGGCTGTACTTTTTTGAATGATGTTGGTTTCACAAGATATTCATTCGAGAAGAAAACCACTTTTGGTAGAGAATGATGAGAATGAGCAAGTTCTTCTTGGAAAAACTTCTTTTTGATGCATCCACAGGTTTGTCGGCCACACTCCCCATTTTTACGTCATTTTGGGGGGACAGACAGCATGTTTGCTGGGTAATGCCACTGTCAAAACCGATGGCAGAAAATGGTCCACCCATTTCGGGACCACAGCTTTGGATCAAAAATTTGCCACTTCCTGGGCCTTGTCTTCCTGCGAGAAGACCCATGTGCCTGAGGCACATCAACAGCCATACGGCCATTTCCAGAAGACCATAAAAGGGCCATGACATCATCGCATTCCGGAAAAGGGCTATACCGGCTATACCCAATCTATGAACTCAGAACTGCCAATTGGGGATGGGTCTTTGAAAAATATGTCCCAGAGGTATGCCAAAAAAAGTCATCTATGATTGGCTTTACCACTTTCACAAGAATCAGAATACCCTCTGGTGAACTAACATAGCTATTGAAAATTGCCCTTTATAGTGGATTTTCCCATTAAAAATGGTGATTTTCCATAGTTATGTTAGTTTACCAGAGGGTAACCCATCCCCAGATTTCAC
Organism: Symbiodinium sp. clade C Y103; assembly: GCA_003297045.1. Lineage (NCBI taxonomy): Eukaryota > Dinophyceae > Suessiales > Symbiodiniaceae > Cladocopium > Cladocopium sp. clade C. Next base: position 345,521 of record BGPT01000964.1, on the reverse strand, counting down.
AGCGAAGAAAAAGATCATCGGTCCCACAGATTCCACCGCACATGTGTTAAGGCGTCGAGGTTTTTTTAGGCGACATCTTTCTGGATAAATCCCGTTCCCCCGGATATTCCATGGGAATGGGGATATAACTAACAAACACTAGTTGGGGATTCAGCACCCAGAATTTCGAAGATACGATCCCCCCGATAGAAATTTCACATCTCCCAGAAACCGTGGTTTAGTCAGGGATGAAGCTACATCTTTGGGAGGATTGGGGTGTTCAAAATTGCGGGGATTGGTTTAATTCCCTGATGTGACTCAAACCCATTTGAGGATTACCCCAATCCGATTCCCATCGTTGACGTCGCGCCATCAGGTCGTGATCAACCTTATCCAAATTGATACAAAGAAGTCACATCAAACAACCTGCACATGGATTTCCTTACAAAATGACCCAGAGACCACTGACTGAGCTGGTTGGTTGTCCCCCACATTGTCAGGGTTACCAAATTTATTGGCCCCAAAAAGTGGCGTTTGAAGATTGGCCTTTCCATCAGACCCCCAATGCTAAAACTTTTTCAGCATCAATCACCTTCAAAGAACATCGTCCAACATCAAAACATATCAAAAACAAAACATCCATCTAAACAAAACTCAACAAAACAGCATCATCCAACATTAAGTCAAAATGAACATTAAAACAAAAAATGAAAATAAAATCATCCAATGCCACCATCTCCGCACTGAAAAGTACCGGGGAAACCCACGCTGCGATGGCTGAGAGACCTCGCGGTTTTCAAAGAGAATCATGCGACCAAAATAGAACCGGGCCAATGGTATGATAAGTAGTATACTCAATGGATGGGTTCAAAAAAAAGAAAACTACAAGGAACACGGGTGTTTATCCCACAATACCAGGGGTTGCTGCAGATTTTCCATTAACCAAGTAAATTCTGGGATATGAATTTTACGGAGTGAGTGTTCAATCATATTTCTGAAGAAACGATCCATTGCAGTACCACCGGTTCCAATTGGATGTCCAGAAATGGTAGATTTGCCCCCATGCATGGCAATTCTAATTGGGAAAGGGATAATAGATCTGATAGACCATGACATTTTGGGTCGTTTTCGCGAGCGGCGCTGTTAGCAACCCCATAGGAAAACTATGGAAAACTCCACTTTCTATCTGGAGGGTTCGAGGGTGCCGGGGGGGTGCAATAACCTTTAATGACATTTGCATTAATAGAAGATGCAATATTACTTGAAGTTGCTTGTAAGGTGAAAGTGACTTCATCTAAGATAATCTATGTTACGGTATTGAACGTTCACTTCTTGTGACTTCTTCTAACATACATGATGCTACCCTATGTCAGATTAAATTGAACTAGCATACATCATTGTAGCCTACTTCAAATCTTGCACTTGCAAACATGTTTTGCACTCTCAGTGGATGCCACGCTACTTGACATTGACCTGCACTAACCTACATAATGTCACTCTACTTGGCTTTTGATGGTGGGGGGTTCGAGGGGGGTGGGGGGGGTGTAATAACGTTCAATAGCGCTTGCACACATAGAAGATGCTACGCTACATAACATTAACTTCATTTGCTACTTCAAGTCAATTTCATGCAACATGGATGATGCTACCTTACTTGACGTTAACTTCATTTCAAATTAGATGTTATGCTACTTGAAGTGCACTTTACGTAACATAGATGATGCTGCGCTATTTAATGTCAATTTCATTTCAAACAAGATGTTATGTTACTTGAAGTGCACTTTATGTAACATAGATGATGTTGCGCTGCTTAATGTCAATTTCATTTCAAGTAAGATGTTACGCTACTTGAGGTGCACTTTATGTAACATAGATGATGCTGCGCCACTTAATGTCAAATTCATTTCAAACAAGATGTTATGCTACTTGAAGTGCACTTCAGGTAACATAGATTATGCTGTGCTACTGAATGTCAATTTCATTTCAAACAAGATGTTATCTGTGAAAGCTGTGAAAAGTTAGGTTTCTGTGTTTTTTTCCAAAAGAAATGGGTCCTGAAAACCACAATTCCAATTGCCCAAAATGGAAAAAAATGGTTTTCCTGCAAATACCAACGAATTTCAACAATTGAAATCTTGATTTCCAGATGAAAATGTTCCGAAATGCAGGTTTTGAGTTCTTGCCGTTTTGAACAATGTTCAAACTTCTCAGGGTCGCTATTGGCGCCGGTACCTTGTTTTCAGACAAACTCATATCTATCGAATGTGTATTTGGACTGCACGTATGGGTTGTATTGTAGAGTCATGTGATACCATGCAATGTAGAGCTGCGTGATTTCTTGGAGTGCGAGGTCATGTTGCATGTTGTTAGTAATACATGTATGTCTGCCACTTAATGCATTGTGATGTCATGTTGGGCAATGTAGTTTATTAAAACCATGTCGTGCCATGCATTCGTGCTGTGAATCAAAAATATTTGGTGCTATTCAATCGTGTAGCATATTTGGTATACGTTGCCATGGGTATTGCGTTTGACATCATTTTTTTACATTTTGTCTGATGTGAAACCCATTGAGGCCGCTGTGCTGATCAGAAACAAATATGTCCGCTGCTATCCGCTTCTGATTAAACCCAATGCCGTGAACCATCTCCAATATTGTTATAAACGCGGCTCAAACCATCCCCAAATGGTAACTATATGGCATTGAGTGGGTCTCCCGTTTTCCATCCATGTCACATGTCCATTATATGTGCCCATTTTTCCAAATTCACATCGTTAAATCCCCCTCATCGTCGGGTGAATCCAACAAGCCCCAAAAAGACGGCGTCTTCTTCTACGCCCAAATCCCCTACAGGTTCGTAGTTTACGCGCTAAATCATGATTTCGCCCTGTTTCGTTGACAGTATCAAGGATGCGCGCCGTAAAATGGCAACAGCGTTCTTTTAAACTAAATATATGGCACTGCTTTCTCGAGCGCAGTGCCCATTCACATGGCCTCTGCATGTGAATGTCACGCGTGAACCTCCCATTGCTGATCGTGCCTCTCGCAAAGGCATTTCGTCGCCTCTTTGCGTCCAAGAAAAAAGGCACCGTGAATGCGAAAAGCCTGCAGCTACCATGTTTAATTCACTTTCAATCATCGGAAAGCTGAAGAACAAAACCTATAACAGCGGCCTTCGCTGTTCGTGATCAGAGCCTGGAGTCTCATAACCCGTCCCCCTCATCTCTACGCCTGCCACTTGCCGAACCATGTGGCGCGGTTTTCTCATGATCAACTCGAAATCGAAAAGCCGCAACAGCTGGAGAAAACAGGCGCCGGGGCACCTGCAAAGGGGGCGCTGTCGTTCCAGCTTGGTTCGCTCCAGCCACGCTCCTGCGCGAGAAGTCGCTGCGTTGCTCGTTTTATGGTGGCCTGGCAGCTCCAACTGCGTGCCCAAGTGAGCGCAAGGACGGGAGAGCGGCTAGCATCTTAGTCCAAACCCCAACCAGATCCATGAGATTTCCTATTGCTGGTCACACCTTGATATCTTGAAGATCGTGCATCCCGACTTTGGACAGAATCTGGGGCAAACCGAGCCTTCAGGGATGACGGCAACCTAAGCGAACAACAACCCTTATTTTTTGCAGCAAAAACTGCCCATGCGAAAGATATGGTTCAAGACTGGGGGGGCCATGGGCCCCTAGATTTAGTCAGAAAGGGCATCAATCTCTAACCAACCTTGTTTGGAGGCACGTAATTTTCAATGATTCCCACGTCTTCATTCAGAATTCGAAGGGCCCACCGCCTCCTCTATGGGTGAAATTCATGAATCGGCATTCAACATAAAACCCGCCGACTGTTTCGGAAATTGTCCAAAAGTTAAATGTTTGAACTCAATACATTTCTTCACATTGACATTCATGCGTATATATAGATATATATATATATATACACATACATAAATTGTGTAAAAACATATATGAATAGATACATATGTCTATATATATATATATATATGCGTACATATGTACATACAAATATATGTGTCACTTGTGATCATGATATCCAATAATATGTGTATATATATAATTATATATATATATATGTATTCCTTTTGATGCACTTTCAGAGGATTCTGCTTTGTCTCTGCTGGCTAGTCCGATGGCTGATGAACCCTCCAGTAAGCAAACGTAGCAACGGGGAAGTCTCTATCAATGGTGGATTTCCCATTGTCACGTTTCATTGCTGGAGGGTAGCTCTTCTGACTATTCTGCATTTGTTGATAAACTTCGAAAGCTGCCCTGGCTGGAAATCCATTCCACAACATACAGGCGACGACACGGAGCAATGTAAACAATGTGAGAAACCAAATGCCTAAACCTTCCTAAACCTACCATTTGGGGATGATACTTACCACCCAGTTACAGTACTGTAGGATATGATGACTTGGGGATGATATCTCACATCAATCATCATCATCATCATCATCATCATCATCATCATCATCATCATCATCATCATCATCATCATCATCATCCATATCACCTATCGTCTATCAGATACTATCATCTATCATTTACCATTCTCAATCAGTATTCACCATAGTGAACCACAACCAAAACCCCCCAATCAGTAGCCATGTTTGATGCTGAACCAGTGGATGGTTGGAATGGGACACCTATTCTTTTGACTGTCAAGAGAGATCACCAATCGTCTCACAGGGACGGTGGCGACTCATCTGTGAGCTTTCGGTGGTCAGCAAAGAATACATGCTTTTTTTGGGGGAAAAAAGGGCGTTTTATATTGGTTCATATCTCCCTATGGCCGAATCATATGACAATTTTGGGTGTGATTTCTGCTCGGGCGTACTCCAAGATGTTTTCCCAATGGATCCATGCATGGTCAACAAAGAAAGTCGTCCATTTTGATCAGGAAGGCCCAAGATGATTATGTTCCAACCTACACGTGGGTATTGTTGATTGCTTCATAAACCGCATGACATTGATCAAACAACTTCCATCTGTGAGAAGATTGTTGCGTAGATCTTCAATAATTTTCATCGTGGAAACCTCCCAATCCTGGTTTCCCAAACCTGAAACTGTGACTCTGAGCAGTTTAGCAGTCTTCAACCTCGAAATGTAATCCCGTTGAAAAACAGTTGTTGGTTGGATTGGTTGGATACGCTCGATAGGGCTTCCCAATCTACGAGCTCAGTTCATGATCCACAACCAGGAAGTGACCCGAACAGAATCATCATAAACTCCATTTGTTACATGCTATTATGACATGTGAGCCCAGCTCCTGCGGCAGTTCATAATCCACAATCAACACAATCAACACAATCAACCAGCTTGCATACTGTGCTAAGCCCAAAAATAAAAATAAGCAATCCCCAATTGCAGCAGAAACTGTACAAACCTCCCAAGATTGTAGGTTTATTTTTGGGTGTACAACCGTAACAACTCATTAGTATTGGTTGGCATTCACCCCACCGCTTCAGTTCGCGTCCTGCATGTAGCCGTAGCTGTCATACCCCTGGGCTGAAGGTGATCAACACAGAAATTGCGAAACCAACGTGTTCCTCTCTCGATTGGTTTGTGTTGGTCCAACATGTTTCTGTGCACATGAGCCATTTGAGCCACGCTTCTTCGTCAGATATTGCACGAACCTGAACCCAGACAATCGATTCTGGGTCTAACTCAGTCTAACTCCCCTTTCTAGCCATCGTCATGTTGGGGCTTGACTGGCTGATGTGGCTTGTCTGGTTGGTCGAGCCACCTTCCCGGAAAAATGACTGGTCGTCTGGGATGATCGCTGGAAAACCACGTTGCTTTGTTTCGAAGGAATCATTGGCTATAAATGGAAAGACAGCATCACCCAGAATATGTTTCATACCTATGCTATCTGAGGCTTCAACCCCAATTGCAGATACATTTATATTATATATATATATACATAAAATAACATCCGCCAACTAACTAAGTAACATAGACCTAGTAGAGACCCTGAAAACCGCCCATCCCTTGCGAGAAAAATATGGGTCCTCATGTTGGTGAAAGGAAAAAGGAATAAATCAGCCATAGATCAAACATAAATCAAAGATGAATCAAAGATAACTGAACCATGCCTCAACCATAACGAAACCATACCTCAAATATTCCCAAGCCTTCACCACCTATAAAATTCAGCACGGGTTACAGCGGTTTACCCACCTGCGCCGGGTAGTTCGACTCGTAGGCATCGTAGGAACCATAGCTGTGGGCTTCGCCATAACCTGGGGATGTGTCCACGATAAGGTTGAAGGGTGTTCAACCTTGTGAAATCGGGAAAAAAAATACGTAAAAAGAAAAAACTCAAAAAAGGTCTTTGTGCATCTCTGTATCTCCATGTACATATATATATACAATTATATACACAATTATACACATATTTATCCCATAGAGCCTGTTGATCTTGGTCTTTGCTGGAGAATCTCGGGCTACACAGAAGAAAAAAGCTCCAAACCCTGCCATTTTTTGGGTAGCTACTGTTCGGTCTTCCTGGGGCTCCTTGTGGAGACTCGAGTTTTCATGTTCACTGGCGGGTACATACTATGCACTTTGCTAGTCTTTTGAGATCCTGCAAAAAAAGGATTCGTCTGAAAATAAAGTACCCAAAATGTTCTTGCTTAATCGTCATTTTCCCTGTTGAAAACTGCAATTTTGCGGGTATAGCCCATTTTCAAACAGAACCAAATGTTGTTCTCGGGCTGGGTGCATTATTTTGGCTATGAAGGAAAATATACGAAGCTACGCTGGTGCAAGCCATAGCACTGAGCCTCAAAAGAGGCTGATATACACATCATCCAAATTCACAGTAGCCCCCACTGTTGGAGATTTACCAATCCAACCGGAAAAGTGTCAGACAATCCCCTCCAGTTCTTCACTTGGATGTTTATTTCTATGCGGTCATGATTGTGGCTAAGACTCAGTTGCAGCAAATCGTAGATGCCCTGCAAGAATATATACATATATTATGTATGTGTATATGTATATAATTGTGTATATATATATATAACATATATATATATACATATAAATGTAACATGTACATACAGTGTATGTACACGTATACATATAGCTAGTTAGGTTGATGTGTCCCCATCAAAACGGCAAAAAATGAAGTTGTGCCAAACTCCCCGTCCAGTCGGTTGAACCCAGTTCTAAATGGGACGCTTCACCAGATGGAAGCTTGGATTCATCACTATTATTAACCCAATTGAAAAAATGGGATGCAACGAGATTTTAAATATACACATATACAGTACATGTGTCATATATCATATACATATATACATATGAATATCATATCTATATATATGTATATACAAGCACATCATATATACAGTACATATGGGTATGGCTCAAAATTATTAACCCTATAATTGGTTGGTTTATCTGAATTTCCCATTAAAAATGACCATTTTTGGTACCATAATTTTGAGCCATAGCCACTTATGCCTCGCTTCTTCAACTCCCAGTCCTGGAAAAACATCGCCCAGCGGCCCAGCCTGGACCCTCGTAGGGGATGGAAGCGGTCCATCGGCCTGGACGATGTTCGAAAGGGAAAACCATCCCACGGTGAGTTGGGTTGATTTTATGATAGATAACCAGATTTATACACATATTTATATATCTATACAAATGTTATATATATATATATACATATTATTATTATGTAGTAGTATTTATATATATATATATGAATGTGTGTGTGTACATATTCATATATTATTATGTAGTAGTATGTATATATACATACACATAGATGTATGCATATGTATATCCCAAAAGTTTAAGGCCACCATCGAGTTGAATTGAGATATGATATACTATGGCTATGAGCAACTCAAAAATGGGAAGATTCACCACCTTGATTGAGGATAGAAATATGTTAAAACCATGAAGCCAGCAACCAGTTGTGACCGTGAGGCATATCTGGATTGCACCTTGATAGGGATGTGCCGTTTGGAGTTGACTGGGATTTTGGTGACCCAACTTGTGGGTTTGCTGCAGCTGAAGAAAATTCGCTGGGACCCCAACCAGCTGCTTTTTGAATCATTCCAACGATTCTTGGGGGTAAGCGAACTAGGGAAAATCCACATGGCAAGATTTCCGCGCAAAATATGCACCGCGGGTTTTTCGCCCATTTCCGCATGAAGCCTTCACCGACCAAATCGAAACCCGTCAGGGACCCAAAAAAGTGAACGGCCACTCCAAAAAGGTGCTGCTTAGTAGTGCAATGCCCATGTTTTCCTGAAGAAGTCCCAATCTTTCGCAAAAGCTCTTGGGACTTATACTTCTCAGCACCACAAGTTTGGGCTGCCCATGCTCCGCCCTACAACTTTGAGCGCTTGTTTCTGATCCCGCCTCCATCGTAGCTGGCGCCTCCATAGGTTTGATAGGTCATGGCATCGCTATCCATCGGCTCCGACACCAGGTACCCTGCGAACCGCTGGAGATGTAGTGGGATATCACTGACCAGCAACCTATGATATTTGAATGAATGAAAATGGAGTATCTGGTGCCGAAATTCCTGTTGATGTAATAGCGGATGATTTTTACCAGTAGATTAGCATCACCCTATTTCCATACCCACTTGGAGATGTTGAGTTTGGCAAAGTTGGGTGTGTCTTACCTATTATCAAATATAAATCATAATACAATATGGAGGTTTCCTAAAATAGGGGTACCCCCAAATCATCCATTTTAACAGGATTTTCCACTGTAAACCATCCATTTTTGGGTACCACCATTTTAGGAAACCCCCGTATTGTGCCCCATTCCATACTTCATGGCCATCCAATGGGGCCCCGTTCCTGCCGCCTCCGCCATCAAAGGTAGATGTCTCCATGCTCGGGCCATAGTCGAAACCTGAGATCTGTCCCAGGTAGTGCCGGGACACCTCCAGTACCCCACTCGATAGCCTTTCTCAAACTCGGCTCGCCCAAAAAAAACCTCGCACAAATGACTTCCGTGTCTTCAAAGATGAAGAAAAAAAACGGAGTCCAAGCAACCAGCTATCAACCAAACATCCAACAAGCCACCGCCAGACATCCAACCCATTCCCCTGTCTAGGAACCCATCAATCCGCCATCAAAGCCTTGCGCATCGATCTGCGTCTCGAAGGTCTCATCCAACGGCAGATCTGGGGCTGGTGACACCTCAGCCAGGCACCAGCCAGGGGCAAGTGGTGAGTCAACAAAGCTGGGGAATGGGCTTATGATCTCATTAAAAAAGAACAGTTAATTCCTATAAATATAATTTGATATAATAGCTCCGAATGAGTTATACTGCCATGGGGCTATGATCTATGGGAATTATACTGGAATTGTGCTAAGATGATGCCATGAAGTGGATGATCACCTACAAGAAATGCTCATTTCGATCAGTGTTCTGCTTTTCGTCCCTGTGGGGATCTACAGTATTTGGGGCTTCACCATGGGCCAGATTTGTGCCTGATGCCCGGAAGTCGAGGAGCTTTCCAGATGGGTAAGTGTTTGGAAAGCATATCAACATCTCGCGATATTGTTGTATGAACTACTAGACACGTTTATTTGGAATCCTTCAAAAAGTTCTTATGACGGACCATTCAGATTGTCAAGATTTCGTTAAGCCAATTAAAAAAGAACTCTCTTCTGGCATCAAAACCTCTTAAAACCCTCGTCGACGCATCATAGCTGGTAGAAAGCTGGATGTTCATCAACCAATGGTAGGACTCATCCCCAAATCCCAGTATTTGGGCGAAACACACATTTCTCATCATTCCTCATGAATCGAATGAAAAAAGGATGACTCTCTTCATGGGAATGAATTGATCGACTTCCTTGCACGAAAACTATATACATATATGGGTGTATACAGTGTATACACTCCACTACATTGTAGTGCATTGCATTCCATTGCACGACATTACATGTCATTCCACTACCACATACAAGTACAAATACACATACGCATACACATGCATCTGAGAAATTCAATACCAATACACATACACATTCCCATACACATGCACATGCACATACATATACAAATATACATCTATATGTACACCCCTTCTAAGAATGTGTGCTTCCTTGCTCACCAGCCGACAGTAGTGAGAGTCAACTTCAATCGGGACAACACGTATACATATACATATACAGTACATATTACATATTACATATTACATATTACATATTACATATTACATATTACATATTACAGGCTACATCTTACATATTACATATTACAGGTAATAAATTTCGTGAGGTCCTATTTTTTAGCCCAATATGCGTTTTTGGCATAATTCTGCTAGCGAGGGGGTCGATATGCGTTTATGGTGTCTGGAAAAANTAATAAATTTCGTGAGGTCCTATTTTTTAGCCCAATATGCGTTTTTGGCATAATTCTGCTAGCGAGGGGGTCGATATGCGTTTATGGTGTCTGGAAAAAGAAATTGATACACCAGAAACGCATATTGGGGAATTCAACCACTTAGGTCAGGAAAATCCATTTACCATGACTGCAAGGAGCCATCGAACAAAACAGAGTAAATTTCGTGAAGTCATTTTTTGATGGTAATGTGCGCTTTACATATATGTTGGGTGGCAGGGGCCTTTTTTTGCGTTTTCAGTGTGAAATGAGATTTTGGCGGAATTCTGCCAGGTATACCAATCAACCATGTGATTTACTGGGCCTGATGAAAAAATACCATCGGATTGTGTGGGGATATATCATCCAAATTTTCTCAGGATACCCACATATATCAACAGAAGGTTCTCATGACAGTCAGAATACTCTGAAAGTACATCAAAACAGTTTCCAGGAGTTTTTGGATATAAAGGATGACACTGTTTAAATCTGTTTAAAGGATTAGGGACAATATAGTCACATCCTCAGAGGAAAACATGTGAATTGTCGGAGGATTTCGATCTTGAATAAAATGAGGGGAATTGTGTCGTGCGCTTTGAGGATATCATCACAGTTTCTAAAGGATGAGAAGTCTCTGAGGATCAGAATTTTCTGAGGATGTCATCATAAATAATTCTCTGACGGTATATTTAAGAAAAAATCTAGGATATCATCATTCTGAGGTCATCAGATTTATCGGAGGATATCATGAATCATTTCTGAGGACATCATTAGAATTTTCCCAGGATCACCAGAACGTTTGAAGGATATCATGAGGTTTTTGTGAGGGTATCATGTTTCCCGACATGCATCAAATGATTTTGAGCAGGGAAAAAGAGGCAAACACAACAAGTAGAACAGTTCGTGTTGTGTTTGTGTACCAAATAGCGGGGAGCTTTGTGTTTGATTTTTTCTTTGCGCATCAGATTTTGCCAAGGATCATCGTTCTGATGATCACTGAATATATATCTGGTATCAAACATCTCTGATGATTATCATAATTTTCAGACGTAAAAACTCCGAGGACCAGGGAAAAAACAAACAAAAAAACTACACAGTGCGTGTTGCCTGTGTACAAAATAGGTCCTGCCGATTGTGGTTTGTTCAGACAATCACCGCATACATGCTCCGTGATGATCAGAATTCTCATTGTCGGAATCTTCTGAGGACCCTCAGATTTTTTTTTTTTTTTTGAAGGCTATCCGAAATTCGACCCTCAGAATTATATGAGATTATAAGAATTTCGATCCTCAGAATTTTCTGGAGATCCCCAATTGTTTTGAGGATCCTCGGAATTTTCTGAGATCATCAGAATTTTGATCCTCAGAATTTTCTGAGGACCCTCGGAATTTTCTGAGGACCCTCAGAATTTTCTGAGGACCCTCAGGATTTTCTGAGGATCCTCAGAATTTTCTGAGGATCCTCAGAATTTTCTGAGGATCCTCAGAATTTTCTGAGGATCCTCAGAAATTTCTGAGGGCTATCAAAAATTTCTGATGATCCTCAGAAATTTCTGAGTGCTATCAAAAATTTCTGATCATCCTCAGAATTTTCTGAGGATCCTCAGAATTTTCACTCAATAAGCGTTTTTTTGTATGAAAATAAGTGTTTGTTTGGCGCATTTTCACAAAAAAAAACGCTTATTGAGTGAAAATTCTGAGGATCCTCAGAAAATTCTGAGGATGATCAGAAAATTATGATATCAGAAATTTTTGATAGCCCTCAGAAATTTCTGAGGATCCTCAGAAAATTCTGAGG
>BGPT01000964.1:197930-331802 GCA_003297045.1 Symbiodinium sp. clade C Y103 | reverse complement strand
AAATTAAATAAGCTCTAAGCTCAGGAATAGCAAGATCTGCAATGTTTATGGGTTGAAGGTCCTGCACATACCCCCGATAAACTCACAAGCTCAATATGCGTTTTCAACTTACGATCATCAAAAATTAAGCGAAAAAACCTTCCATTTGGGGCTTTCATGTAGTCAAAACGCTTATTGAGGGTCCACCCTCGGAATATTCGCTAAAAATAGGGCTCACNCAAAAATTAAGCGAAAAAACCTTCCATTTGGGGCTTTCATGTAGTCAAAACGCTTATTGAGGGTCCACCCTCGGAATATTCGCTAAAAATAGGGCTCACGAAATTTATTAGTGATTTTCTAGATTACGCACGTCTATAGTAAGCACACTTTACACGTGTTTCAATTTTTTGACCTGGGCGTATAGCATGTCTTTTTAAAGAGGCAGGATTGATCCAGTGTTTTTGTTGCCGAAGCCAGAGTGAAGCCAGACGGCTTGGCCCATCCCCACCATGGCAGTGACAGAATGAATGCACATAGTGACCGGAACAAAACAACAACTACCCTCCGGCAAGATCTTTCAGCTGGCTATGGGAAATTTCCCACGGTTCAACAGGCAGATCGAGCATCCAAGCTTGGTGGATGTAATACGGAGACCATTTCCTCCACGATTTTCCATGGCCAATTCGGACCACTTGCCTTGGGGTATACCTCGCAGTTTTTGAGATCTTTTTCCAAGCTGGAAATTCCCAGCTTTCACAGGGCCTGGAGGCTTCAAAAAAGGGACCGGCAGGCTGTTGGATGGCCATCTTGTTAGAAATTCCTGTTTCTTGAAACGGTGCCATCTGATCAATCTAAGCCTCTAAGCCATTGAAAGTACATGAAAATACCATGTCTTTTTGTATGTGAATCAGCTTGAAACAGGTAATCTTGTGTGGCTATGTCAGTTTACCGGAGAGTATTCCTCATTTGTGCATTTTTCATGGGACAATTTTGCAAACAAACATGTTTTTCGTTTCCTAGGATTATAATGCCCAGACCCCTAAATTGGATGATTGAACCCTTTCAGCGCTGTGTCCAGCCATCCCCGCGGCCGGTCGTCCACGTTCTCAGCCATGGCCCGCTCCATGAGTGTCCTCCCCATGGTGCTGTTGGCGCTGGGCGCCTGGATGTTGAGCTCCTTGACCAGTCAGAGCGGCTTCGTCATGAACAGCGCCACCCCAAGGGGCAGCAAGGTGGCCATGAGGGGATTCAAGGATGACTTCTATGCCTGGAAGGAGACCTTGAGCTCGGAAGATCAGGCACTCTTGCTGAAGCAGGCGCAGAATGCATCTTGGCAAAAGGGAGTGGCTGTGGTTGATTTGAATAAAACACTTCCGCTCTGTTGTTATAAGCTTCCCTGGCATGTAGGCACTTGGCTGACTGTGTGTTTTGGCCCTGACGGTCCAATCTCAGGAATTCAACAAGAAGTTCCGCGCTTCTGATGAGTTCAAGAAGAGCGTCGCAGAGGATAAGATCGAATCCTTCGGAAAGGTCTTGCAGANTCAGGAATTCAACAAGAAGTTCCGCGCTTCTGATGAGTTCAAGAAGAGCGTCGCAGAGGATAAGATCGAATCCTTCGGAAAGGTCTTGCAGAAGTTCTTCGACAACGAGCGGGAGGACTACAAGAAGGATGTTGCCATGAAGACCCCCGACTACGATGCCTTGCAAAAGAAGGCTAATCAGGCTGGTTGTTTTGGAATCATCCTGCAGGGAAGAAGGATCTTTATCAGCATGCTTTATCAAAATGGATTCTAATAATTCGGATCCCGCCATCATCATTATCATCATCGTCGTCGTCGTCGTCGTCATCACCATCATCATCCAAGTTTGCCAATAATACCCATATATCCCCAATATTCCCTAATAATCTTCCTTCTTCGCTGCATGACCTTTGCATCCACCAGGTGGCCTATGACTTCAGCCTCAAGCGCGCCGTCATTGAAGTGGACCGCGATGCGGACCGCCGCTGGTCCTTCGCCACGGACAAGATGAAGTTGGCCGAAGACAAAGACGAGGTCGCTCCCAACTCCGCTCCTTTGGAGNCGATGCGGACCGCCGCTGGTCCTTCGCCACGGACAAGATGAAGTTGGCCGAAGACAAAGACGAGGTCGCTCCCAACTCCGCTCCTTTGGAGGACTTCAATCAGCCTTGAACTTGGATGGTGAAAGCTGGTGAATGGAAGATATTTACCAGCAATTCTGAATTTGTGTTAGGTGGTGGTGGTGGTGGTGGTGGTATGTCGCCTCAAGGTACGTCATCTTCCTGGGGCTCGTTTGCGATTCACCCAGCCGCAGGAGATGTATCTGGTCCCCAACGATGGTGAGAACCACACCAACAATGTGAAGCAGCTGGAGAACATGAAGAAGGCTCTGGAGGAGCAGGTTTTAGGANAGGAGATGTATCTGGTCCCCAACGATGGTGAGAACCACACCAACAATGTGAAGCAGCTGGAGAACATGAAGAAGGCTCTGGAGGAGCAGGTTTTAGGAAGAGAACCATCTTCCCACTCATCATCACTCATCCTGAAATTCCTGGGTATGGTACATGTCCAAACCTAGGTTGGTCCAAACATCATCTCAAGATGCTTGTTGGTAGGGATGCCCCAGNTCACTCATCCTGAAATTCCTGGGTATGGTACATGTCCAAACCTAGGTTGGTCCAAACATCATCTCAAGATGCTTGTTGGTAGGGATGCCCCAGATAGCTTGGTGATATCGGGGCAGGTAGTCCTCCACAGGTTTTGGGTTTGCTGACCCAATTTGCCCTTTGGTACTCAAGCATTGCAATGGAACATCCACCATATGTAGATAGATGATTGTGCAGTAAACCGTGTACATAGGATATTTACATCTTCATAACTTGATTTAAATGGTGATGTTCCATTGGATTCTTATTGCATTCACCATCCGACCATGGTTGTGCACTCGAGGGTATGCCTCGCACTTGATTTTCATCCCAGTTACCGGAAAAAAACAAGTTCATAAGGTCAAGAAATGTCAAGAACCACATCTCCAACCCAGTTATTTCACCTCCATTTCGGCCGGAACTTCCCCAGGGTCACCAGATCCCTTCAGGATCCCTCGGCTCCTGCAGATGCAGCCAAGATCAAGAAGATGTTGGATGGCTTCAAAGTCCCAGCAGCCGGTGAGGAGCTTGCCACAGATCTTGGCAATCTTCAGGTCATCTTTGTGGGGTGTAAACACATGTGTGCACATGAACTATCCATGTTTGGTGTGTGTTAAGTCATGTTTGAGCTTGGAACCATCAAGTTGGAAGAATCCAAGTCCTGGCAGATGTTGGTGATTGATGAAAGGAAAGGGATTTGATCCAATCTGCCGTTTCTCATGTCTCTCACCTCTTTTTCCATCATGTTTTGTGTAGGTCCAATGTCTTCAAATGAGCAACCCTCCTTTTTTTATAGGTTTCCTCCCAGGTTTCTATGCGTGTGACATTTTTCAAACCGTGGTTTCTCCACCTTTCATTGCTTCAAACCTTCTTGGCTTCATCTGAAGACTTGGTGCCCGAAGATACCATGATTGAAGAATGCTGAACAGAACCTTTTTCCCGATTGAACATATTGAAACCGCAATGTCCGAATCTCAGTTGTAAATCACTCTTAATCTACTATAGATGATGATACGTGCATTTCCATATCATCTTGTACCCTGCGAAGCTATACATCATGGCTGCCGGCCCAAGCCCAAGCCCAAGCGAACAGCCTGGGACCCGGCAAGGAGTTTGCCGTGAAGCTGCCCCGCAAGTTGATCGACGACCTCAAGGCCACGGCTGGCGGCATTGCGGCCACCTGGATGCTGGCGGCCTGGGGATGGGAAAGCGATGGAGCCTGACTGTTTTCGTTCGTAGCCATGGCTTCGTTGTTTGGGGACAAAGCATGTTTTTGGGAGTTTCAGATGCAAGTTTGGTTAAGGCTATTTTGGGGGTCATAACAGTTTGTGTGATATAGGTGAGAGCTTGGGGTGACGTTCAAGTGATTTTGAAGCTGCTTGAGCATCGGAGGGCAAGTCCGAGAGCGAGTTGGATGAGATGTGGTGGAAGGAGGCTGGCCAGCTGGTGGCCGGCTACTACAAGCAGCGCGAGGAGGTGGAGAAGGACGTGGAAGGTGTGGAGCAGTGGACAGTTTCAATCTGTCTCCTGGAAGTGTCACTAGTTTTCTACCTTCCATCTGGCAGTGCAGCTTATTTCTTTCACCTCGATGCGGGTGAATGTTTGTTGGGTTTCATGTTTACTTCATGGGGTGCCACCTTCAATGAACAAGTGGATCAGATAGATTGAAGTAGATGAAGCTCGAACTGAGTTGGATTTCAAATGGATTTAATGAGACTAGGAGTTGGATGCAATCCGGATGTGAGTGTTCCAGGTCTCGCTCTCCGCAGTCCCAGCTGAAACTCTGCGGATCGCAGGTTTGAAAAAGTTCTTCCGATCTCAGAAGGACATGCCGGGCAAGACCAAGGCCCGGGGTCAGTGACTTTGGGGACTCCGGGATGCCAATGAGGTGGGACAGTTGGGTATACCTTGAATGGACCTAGATGGGTATTTGATCCATCATTTGATTTGTCACCTGGGGTACCAGTAGCTTGTGGAAGAACATTGCACTTTGACCATTGATAGGGGGATTTTCGGGGTCAAGGCAGGTCAACATCTACCAGTACTTTTACTGGAACAGATGTATAAAACCTACACGACAAGATTGTAGATCAAACCGCAATACACTTCAGCATCTGGAAGGAGCTGCCGAAGCACATGGACACCCCAGTGGCTCCCTTGGATGAGGAGATGCTGGTGGACTTGGCCAAGGAGCCTGCTGTCATTGAAGGTGCAGCCACATCCTGCAAAGAAACGGTTGCAAACAGTAACGCAATGGTCTTGAATGGGATGTTTTTTCTCCTTGGTTTCTTGGGTTCATACCGTAAGGCGGTATATTGATGCCGCATGGTTTCATGTGTTGTCATGTTTGTTCTTTGGTTAGTCATGGTCAGTCCATTGTTTGTGTTTTGATGTGTTGATTACATGCCGCCATGGTGATTTGTCGTTCTACTCTGTAGTCTTCCCAGTTTCTGGGACTAAATTGGTCAACTATGTCAATTGTTTGAACTGTTTGTGTTTCTTATTGGCTCCTTAGTGTTCAAGTTTTCACAGATTCACTAAGAAACCCAACTCTGATCTGCCCATTTTACGGCATGTTGTGCAACATCTGGGGCAATCCCCAAGCCGACGCCAGGTGAGTTCAAGCACAGCTGGGGCACTGCTGAGAAGCTCTACAAGTCCGAGGCCACCAATTTTGGACAAACATTCAAGCAGATGAAAGGGGTTGTTAGGACTTTGAATTTACAGATCCTAGATATTTCATGATATGGCTTTGTTTGAAGATAAGGTACTCCCTAATTTGATGGTGAATCATCAAGTGTGCACATTCGAATGGTCATTGATGACCTGGTGACATGCTTTGCCGCTTCCCATGGCAGAACCACCAGAGTTACACCCCCCAAAACCACACTACGCGACGATGATTTTCTTTGTCGATAGGGTGACCCTATGGTAGATCATTGACATTTCTTTATACGGTGATATGGGTTTGCCTGAAAATAGATGAAAATAGGTTACCCCTATATCCATTGGATTATCATAATTTTCCGTATTAAAGTAACTATTTGGGGATATATCCTATTTTGAGACAACCCCCTATAGTGTGTATAATTTTGGAGACTATATTTGTGTATCAACACATGTAAAGACAAAGTAGTATGATATTATGTGGGTAGAGATGGGTAGAGCAATAGCAAACCATTCCCAATTTTAACAGCAATCGGGGGGTATAGAGCCTTGAAATCATTGACATACATTAATTAAGATATGAGTGGACTATTACTGCTGTACAAACAGTATGACATATTATGATTTGATTATTGCTTGTGTAACCCCGGCATGCGAACAACAAATGAAAGGGTGCTTCACCGTTTCTCCCAACCACAGGCCATTGATTCTTTCGGCAATCGCTATCTGCTGGGCGTCTTTGAGAATAAGGCTGATGCTGAGAAGGCCTTCGATTCCTGGAACAAGGAGTACGAACAGGCCTGGTGACATTCCATACAGGGTCCCAGGGAAACCCACCATGTTGAAGAGGTAAATCATCATAAATCATCCAAAAAAAAGGGCCATACAACTATGTAACAAATACTGTAACCATAGATTCAAATGATAAAATGGGCTATTCTCCACAGGATTTACCACGTAGTTGGCTACAACTGGGCCCAGGCCGGCAAGGACGTCAAGGAGAACCTGAAGAACTGGGCCAAGCAGCAGGAAGCGGAGCTTGCCGAGGCTCCCACCTTGGATGGCTTGGTGATGGGTCAAACTTGCTCCAGTTTGCTGTGGAAACCATGGCCCATGTGGCCCATGTAGTTGGATTGCCCTATCAAAATGTTGTTTTTTCAAGACCGTGTCAAATCACCAGAGGAGATCCTGAGGTTTTGGGAGGGTTGAGTAGTGAACAAGATCAAGCTTTGTGGGCCAAAGATGCACTTCACTAGCAACCAGCATGTGTCGTTGATTGACTTACACAAAATACATATATACATTATATATTGTTAAACTAATCCATGAATATGTTTTACTCTGATATGGATAAGAGAGAGAGAGAGAGATAAGATATATACATATACAATCATACATACATGTATTGATAGATATATATATATATAGATAAAACATGATAAAAATGCACATGCATTAGATAAGACAAACACAAGATACAGATAAGACAAAGAGATAGATAAGATACAGACAAGATATGGATAATATATACGTATAGATACTATTCAGAATAGATACAGAATGATACAGAGAAGATAGATAGTCAGATTGATACTCTGTATGTAGTTAAGATCAGAACATATAAGCTATATAGATAAGATAGCTAGTTTAATGGATTGGAGGTGCGTTGATTTGATTTGTTTTAGTTCGATTGTATTAGAGTAGATAGATGGATAGATCAATACACTGAAATATAGATAAGATGTGAAAAAAAGGGAGAAATCAGATAAGGTAAGACTAGTTTAGATTAGATAGACAAAGAACCGATAGATATCGATAACATGTCGAGATAAGACGACAAGACATGAACCCGTCTGCGTGATCCCATCATATTCTGGAAGGAAACGGGGCGAGCAGCTGGGCATGGCAGAAAATGTGATGGACCTCCCCATATGAGTATAGCTGGATTGTAAAACATGTAATACATTTAAACCGGTAAATTTGCTTTAGACCATAGACCATTAAAGCAACCTCGTGAAGTTTGCTTTAGACATTCCCTTAGAAGCAACCTCGTGAATGGCATCTTTGGCTGTGACATGCTTATTTTTGCCGATTCCAGGCTATTGGCTTTGAACTGCCTCATGGGCCTCATGGGGGGTGAATTCCCTGATATTGTTGCATTTTTTGGCAAAAACCAGTGGGTTTGCTGGTTGGAAGACTTTGTGGTAAATGGTGTCAACCAAAATCTTTGTGCATTCCATCGTGGCATGGGTGATCATATTCCGTATGTTTTAGTTTTAGGCCCAATAGATCTATATTCCCAATTTTTGTTGGTCAACTTCCTTGATTTCTTACCTCCCTCACCTCATGTGGACCTTGACCAGTTGACCCTTGTTGATTGGTTGTGAACTAGGGGTTGTTCACCTAGCTGATTTGAGAATCATGCCCTCAACCAACCGCAATTGGCGGGGAATTTTCCAAGAATCATCCTTGTATATTCTAAAGGTTTGTCCACTCACAACCCGCAGATTTTCAGAGATCGATAGATTAAACATACCCCATGTTTGGGAACTTTGCGGAATGCTTGGCATGAGCAGAAACATACAGAAATGGGAAGTATCTAACGATTTGAATCCTAGCTTGGGAGTATGTCGCAGGGACCCAGCAAACACAACCGACGTAACCTACCCAGTAATCGCCAGGAGCAGGATTCCGTGGACCGCATCCGCAAAGCCCTGGAGGAGGCGCGCCGATGAGCGACACGCAGTTTCGGCACATGCCCACCCGCGGCAGAGCTTTGGAGGGCCGAGCCATGTGAATTTTCAACAATGCGAGGAGGCTTAACCTTCACCATGGCACCTTAGAGAAAGATTGGAACAAGAAAATCACACACGAAATAGTGGGGTTACAGTTTAACCATCAAAATGTGGCTGAAACCTTGGTAGTTGAAAGAAACAATAGGAAGATTAAGCCGTAATATGCCGTAATAAGTGTCAAAAATGGGGTTCAACGAGAAACACAAACTGATCGGTGATGGGTATTTTTCCTATACTTTTTTTAAATGATATTTTATGCAAATGTATTCAGCTAACCAGCCAAACCGATAGCTCTCCTTAGGATCCACCACGTTGCGCCTTCTCAGTTTTTTTTAGCAGCAACGGCCACCCTGCGTGGCTTTTTAGGGAGGCAAAGCGGCAGGTGTCTGATGGTATCAGATGAAAGAGTGGCCTGTGATGGCCCAAATCTTTTTGAGAAGTTTTCCAAAACCGTGCCTTGCAAAGAGGAGGCATCGCACTGCGCAGCGCAGTGTAAAAACGGCAGCTGGAAAGCGTGGTGGTCAAGGATCAAGTGGTTTTAGACAGGATACTTTATCTCATCTAGGAAAGGTTTTGGTTCCTGCTTGGAATCCTGGAAAGAGGGATCCCACTATAGACAATGTAATATAGATTTTAAATTCTTTATTTCTTTTCTACTCCGAAAATTGGCCGCAGGAAGGAACAAAACAGTTTTCTAATGTCAATCTGTGTGGCTTCACAGTGCCAGCTGATCTATTTCTTTGCATGTCATGATGAATGATAAGGGTTTTACGTTTCTTTGGGACCCTTTGGGAGTCAAAACTTAAACTGCCCATGAATCGATCCAAGATATTGGACCTAGGGTTGCGTTAGGGTGGTGCTATGTTTTGGAAATAGGAGGAAGGGATTTAAATGGCTATCTGAAAAAAAAAAAACATTTGGAATGGTAACCTGTCCATAATATAACAGGGGCATACCCGGCATCATCATCGCCCTGTTTGCCAGAGCTATTTTGCAGTTGTAAAAGAAGAGAGGTCTTTGAAGAAACGGACATAGAAACACACACATGGTTTATGTCATGAAACATGATTTTTCCATAGTTTTCCCATGACTTTCCCATGGATTTCATGGGGGACCCAGCACTGAGGTCTGTGTGCAGTGCCATGCTGAGCAGGGTCAGATTAGGGCATTGGTCCATGGAGGATTTCATGAGACAATTACGGGACAATCCTAAAAAACTGGACTTTGAAAGGGACAAATCCTCCAATCCTTGTGATGTATTACCCTGAGGTGAATCAACAAAGATGTGGAAAACCCATGGTTTCCTGTTCGGAACATGATCTACAGATGCTGGCTTTTCCACATCTATGTTGGTCTACAGGCTCGTGTACCCTCTGGTAATTTAGGGATCCAAGTTGCACAGGGAGCCATGGCCCATTTGGTTCGATGATTTCGCTATGAAACATGGACAGTTTCAATGTGAAATTGCCAGCTGGTGAATAGAACTTGCACTGTTTCAGGCGAGATGGTCATCAATCCGTTGATATCCATGGATTTCGGGATGCACTTTCTCATGCTACACGGGTCACCCTGTGGGGTGACCGTGGTTCAAAGGGCGGGACGCCACCATTACCACCGCATCCACGAGTTGGATTAGTTGACCCAGCTCAACTCTTTTGGGGGGCACCACAAAGATCAAAAGATCCAACTGATTTTAGACACTTGGTGTGGATATTCAAGGCTTCAGATGATGGATGATGGTGTTGATGTTTTACTTCTGTGGCAGCCGGGATGTTTCAGAGTTTTTTCAAGTGCTCAAAGTGAGGGAAAAAGAAGAGCTGGGAGGGAGAGCCTGATGCTGCTGCCATGATTTCTGGAATCACCGGAATCAATGTGGTGCCCCCCAGTTATATTTTTTTAAAAGGCGGTTTATAAAGTTTATACACCGCAGAAACTAGCTTGACATTCCTACCATACCCCTAGTTGTATTACTTCTGCGGGATATCAAACAGAAATTCGTCATCGCATCCAACCACATGGACCCAGAAGTTGGCGTTTTTTTTTGCAGTGAGGTGGGCTTTGGAGCCCTGGAAAGTGGATTCACAATGGGCGCATGCTTCATCCAATGTACCATCTGGTAATTGAACAGTTTGCTATGGAAGCCATGGGCCGATTTAGTTTGATGATTCACAGTGCCTATCTATGATTTTAGTGATCTTCCAGTTCGCAAAGTGTTTCCACCACAAAGTACTCCACACTGACAGACCTTGCGGTCCAGATTTGGGCTACGGCCTCTCTCCTGTTGGTAACCCTTACAGTTGTAACGGACGACTAGGTGGATCGATCAACCTTAAGCAATGGCACATTTCCCATGTTTGAATATTTATAGATGATTCCCCTATAAAAACTATAAAACTGTCATTTACAGATGATTTTCCAATGGCTATTGTTGATTACCGGAGGGTTTTTTCCGTTCTGGGCTCCAGGTTCAAGTCCGGCGCGCATTGATTCCGGGGCGTTTCACGGGCCGCCGAAGGCCTGGAAAGTGGAAACTCTGCAAATGGAAAGGAACAAATACCTACAATGTTGGTTTACAACCCCCCATGAATGCTAATAGATACTAATAGTTATAAGTTAGAAGTATTATATTGTTGGAGTTATAAACCAAGTTAGCTATCTTTTTTGGGGGGCCACTTTGTAATTGAGGACCCATTATCTTAGCATGTTGGTGTAAGGGAAAATCAACAAGAGATTTGGAAGGCCTCAATCTTCACTTAAAACCAACACAGTGAAAAGAGATCTTCAGCCACGTGGGCCATGTACGCCTCTGCAGCTTATTCTGTTCATCATGCGGATTTGGATGCCAACATCAACATACAGAAGCATACAGAAGCCATTTAGTAGCCATAAGCATGACTCACATTTAGAAATAAGATAGTTGGGTCAACCCCCAAAATAGTTAAGTCAACCCATCCCCAGTTTGGAAATTGTTAGGAAGTGGTTTACACCTTTGTACGCTATATATGCACATGTATGATCATGTATGCCTGGATATAGATACTAAAACAATCTTAAACACATACTTAAATTAAACACATACATACATACAATATATATATATATATACATATGTATAACCATTAAAAGAACGGTCAAAGTCAACATGCAAAGAAACAACACATTTTGACGATCATGTACAGTTATAATTTATAATCCATTATAGCTATTTCTGCATACATTTATTTATATATATATATATGTGTGTGTGTGTGAATTTACAGTATGTATAGTGTACATCTACATCTCCATTTACATCATGACTTCCTGGCGTGCCTGGAACTGGGCCGCCCTCCTGGGACTCTCGAGCTGCAGCCTGGTGGCATACCTCTGGCTGCGCTGTCCCAAGTGTCCCAATGAGGTGCGGCCGACGGAATTTAGCGAGTGAGTTGCAACCCACTGGGATGAAGCACCAAGTAAATACCGATCAAACCATGAAAAGTGGTGGAAAATCCTTGAGTTCGATGACTTTCCTAGCTGCAAACCTGCATTTACAGATGGATTTCTACACATTTTCCTATTGAATTCCGCAATTTTTCCCAGATGTTCCATGTTCCAAGCCATTTCTGGTGCTTTTCCCAGCCTGAGGTGGATGTGCTGGCGACCTTCCGGCGCCTGCAGGCCGAGTGTTTGCGCGTCTATGCGGAGCTGCTGACCGTGGTGGCGCTGACGGGGGCGCAAGAGACGCAGACGGAGGAGCCCCTGGCGGAGGCAGGGAACAATAGGTGCTCTGCTTGGGGGTGCATCCCACTTATATAGTAAATGGGCTATACCCCCAGTTATATATCATTACATATCATTATATGGAATATCCCCATATATTATATTCACACACATATATATATATATAATATACATACATACATACATACATATATATATATATACATGTATATATATATATATATGTTTTTGATCAACATGCATGGCAGGGAATCCATCAGCAGTTGGTCAGTGTTCGTCTCATCGCAGCGGGACATTAGCTCTCAAGGTGCCGAGAAAAGGCNGAGAAAAGGCGTGAACCGCGATGTGTTTGCCCCGGGTGGGGCTCCAGTGCTATCAACATTGGTAGCGGAGCCCCACTCCGGGGCACCGTGACCACGAAGCCCGGTGGCTACACGTGGTGACATGGCAGGGAATGACAAAGAGTTGTCAACCGGCGCTATCAAGCGCTTCAATGGTGAAGATGACGACCCGGGAAAACAGCTGCGAAAGTGGCAGACCTGGGCCAAAGCAAAGATGATGACGACCAAAGATCTAGCAAAGAATCAGAGAGCACCATGGCTTCTGACTTTGCCAGATGGGAAGGCATGGGATGCTTGCGAGCATCTTACTCTGGAACAGCTGGCCGAGGATGAGAAAGGCGAGGAGCTGTTATGGAAAACACTGCAGGAAAGGTTTCCGGAAAAAAGAACAGCATGACATGATGGGTGAAATCTTAGGTGAGGTATTCGCCCTTGCTGCAACTGACCAGGAAACGATGAAACAGTGGACCGCCAGAGTGAAAGAGACCTTCGAGAAATGTGAACGCCGTGCACAAGTCAATTTCCCTTCACAGGCTCGTGGATGGATCGGATTGCATTGTGCAGGGCTGAGCGAGCAGGAGAAGGCGATTGTCAAGGCGAAAACACAAGGAAATTTGGATTTTGATTCAGTGGCGGCCGCCTTGCGGTCTTGTTTTCCGCTGCACAAAGCGTCTGGCAAAAAGAAGCCATCATCTGTCTTGCAGGTAGATCTCGAAGAAGGTGATCGACGAGATAGCCCCTTCGATGATGTGGAGGCCTTTTTGGCAGACCATGATGTGGCCTTTCAAGATGAGCTGCGAGAGGATGATGATCACTTTTCTGAGTCCGAGGCTGCAGAGGCCTTGGCAGTCTCATGGAAAGAGAGAAGACAGGAGATAGCGAAGTTCAAGCAGGCCAGACAGTTTGGGGCTGCCGGCAAAACCCAGAGAAGTTTCAGGGTTCAGGTGGAGGAATTGAAGAAGAGAACAAGGTGCAGAAGATGTAACAAAATAGGCCATTGGGCCCGAGAATGTAAGGCCCCTGCTGCCTCTGCAACGGAGCAACCATCCAGCTCTCAGAGCACTGCTGTCAACTATGTCGAGGTGGACCCAGGAGATGATGATGAAGCCTGGGATGCTACACCGGCATTTGTAGGTGCAACTGAGGCGCATGAAGTTTTACAATCTGGTCTGGTTCAATCACCAGGCTATGGTGTTGTAGACTCTGGATGCGGCCGTACATTGATAGGCAAAAATACCTTGGATGTTCTTCAACAACTGATCCAAGATCGTGGCATGGGTCAGGTCAAGGAGTATGCTGTTGAGAATGTCTTTAGGTTTGGAAATGGCGCTGTGGAGAAGTCAACAACTGCAGTGCGTATTCCTGTGGGAGTGGCCAAACAATTTGGTGTGATCGATGCTGCTGTCATTTCTGGGAATGCTCCTCTCTTGATTGGGAGACCTACTCTGGAAAAGATGCGGGCACGCATTGACTTCAGCNGCTGCTGTCATTTCTGGGAATGCTCCTCTCTTGATTGGGAGACCTACTCTGGAAAAGATGCGGGCACGCATTGACTTCAGCGATGGATCCTTGCACTTCCTGGACACTAAGGCAAAGATGACTACGAACTCAGCAGGTCAAGTGCTCATCGATGTGCTGGATTTTCCGATACACGCCAAAGCCACCAACTGCAAGGACAAACATGCCGTCAAAACCGGTCCTGAGGATGATGGGATAATAACCGGTCATGGGGGTAATGGGGATAGATCTAAATGTAAGACTAAGATTACCCTGAAAAAGAAAGAATGCAGGTGCCTCCTTGCTCAAATCAATAAGGTCGAAATGCAGAAAGACTCCAAGATTGCAGTAGCCGAATTGTTCTCACCTCCGAGATTCACCAAACTTGCCGAAGCCAATGGGGGTGTTGGGAAAGCTTATGATATCAAACAAGGGATTGATTTAGAAGACCCCAAAGTGCAAGCCAAAGTTGATCGGGAACTGGATGCTCTCAAACCTGAACTTTTGGTTGCATGTCCACCATGTACCCATCGTGGAGGATGGGATCATATCAATCGTCTTCGAAGATCGCCTCTTGAAACAGCTAGACTCATCCGTAGGTCACGTAGACATGTTGCTTTCTGCGCCAGTCAAATCAGAAAGCAAGTCAAACGTGGCGGAGATTTCATGTTTGAACATCCGTGGCCTTCTGAAGTTTGGAACAGTGATGAATTGGTACGCTTGAAAAAGAAGTATGGGGTCAAGAGAGTTGACATGTGTGCCTATGGTCTCAGGTGTCCAGACTCTAAGGTGCCCATTCACAAGGCAACCGGTGTGATGTGTCATTTCGCCCAGGGCGCTCCAGCTGAAGCTTTCCAGACATGTCAGGGATGTGCAGTGCATAGGCCAATTGAAGGTAAACTGTCAAATGGAATGAACGTTAGTACTTTTTGTGCTGAATACACTCCGCAGTTTGTCAAGTCTATGTTTGCCCTTTGTCATCATAGGAACATGTCCACTGATAAATCACCAGAGTTGGAATGCCTAGTTAGCGAGGCTGTGGAATCCCTCAGTCCAGCGTTGGCACAATCACCTGTGCAACCGTCCGCCGAATCGCCAAGTGATGCACCAGTGTCGTCTAAGATTGAACAAGCCATCCGAAGACTTCACATGAACTTAGGTCACCCAAGTTCCAAAGATCTTGTCCGCATGCTTCGACACAGTAATGCATCCATGGAAGCGATCCGTGCAGCGCAGAAGTTTGAATGCAGTGTGTGCAAGAATCATGCACATCCAGCCAGTCAACTGCCTGCGAAGGCCTCCAGAGTGATGGAATTCAACGAAAAAGTAGGCCTTGATATCAAGTATCTACCAGGTTGGCAGCCCAATCAAAGAGTTCCATGTGTCAACATCATCGACTATTCCACTTCTTCGCAAATCATGGCTCCAATTTTCAAGCGAGAGAATGCAGAGCTGATGAAAGGTGTCCTTCGTGATTCATGGGTAGCCTGGGCAGGACCACCTAAAGTCCTTGAAATGGATCCATCCAGTGTCAACACCAGTGAACCCCTTGGAGATTTCTGCGAGGGGCAAGGCATTGACTTGCAATTCATTGCAGCTGATGCGCATTGGCAGTTGGGCAAGGTAGAAAGGCATGGCCACTGGTTTGAACAGATCTTCGAACGGGTCATTGATGAATGTCGTCCAACTTCGGCCGAAGAGTTTGTCGATTGTGTCCTACAAACCCAAAGTGCAAAGAATGCATTGATCAGTGAAAGTGGTGCAAGTCCCTATCAACTGGTCTTTGGTCGAAATCCCCGAATACCACAAGATTTGCTTCAAGATGATGTTTATGTGCCCGCTTCGGATGCAGTTCTTGCAGATGCAGGATATCAAAGATCTCATGCAGTGCGCCAGTCAGCGAGACTTGCCGTCTTGCAATGCCAGGACAACCGTGCCTTGCGTGTAGCTCTCCGTGCCAGACCTAGACCCCGCAGGGAATTTGTCTCAGGCGATTGGGTTTACTACTGGAGATCACAAAAGTGGCAGGACGGTGTTTTGCTTCGTGGTGGTCGTTGGCATGGTGCTGGAATGTTGCTTGGTAGGTTGGGCAACAATTGGATAGTTGCGCACCGACGCAATTTACTGCGCTGTTCTCCAGAACGCTTGAGGCTAGCAACACAAGAAGAAAAGACGATTGCTCAAAGTGACAACAATGAACTTTTGGGTATCAAAAATCTCCTCGAGAAGGGTCAGTTTCCCAAAGGACAGTTTGTTGATCTAGTCAATCAAGAAAAGCCTCAAGAGCCAGAACAGGTGTTGCGACATGTCCATCAAGGTGCAGTGGCCAAAACTGCAGCTGAATTAGTTCAGCCTCCTGCTGAAGTACCGCTGGAAAATGTCAGTGCTCCAGAAGGCCAGTCTGCAGAAAACAGTGCACCCACTGTGGACTCTGGTCCATATGACCGCGCATCTGTAGAAAGCACTTCCAGACGAACTCCACCTCCAGGTTTTGTCAAAACAGAGACATATGGTCCCATTCGTATGGTCCGACATGATAGGTAATCACCACCAGAATACCTGTTCAGACCGCCCGTCATGGAACAAGAAGACTTCGCTGAGATGATGCAGGAAATTGTCCCACAGTTGATCGATGAACATGTGCAAGAACAAGACCATCCACCTTTGAATACTCCAAGTAGTCCTAGGATGCCTAGCTCTAAGCGAGAAGCAATCCACCTTTGAATAGTCCAAGTAGTCCTAGGATGCCTAGCTCTAAGCGAGAAGCAAGTCAAGATGCAGACAGACCAGCTGTCCGAGCACGAGTAGAATCTGCGGCTCCTGCGGAGGAACATCAAGTCTTGTCCGCTNAAGCAAGTCAAGATGCAGACAGACCAGCTGTCCGAGCACGAGTAGAATCTGCGGCTCCTGCGGAGGAACATCAAGTCTTGTCCGCTGAAGTTTCTTCCAATTGTGGCCTGACTCCAGTTGAAATTCTTATGGCAGCTTTTCTTCAAAAGAAATCCCAAAAAGAAATCAAACCTAGTGGTCATCCAGAGGAATTTCAGACTCGAATTGGTGAGTCCAAAACAACTGAATGGGAGACTCTACTTGGCAAAAATGCAATCAAAGTGTGGAAGGGAGAGAAAGCAAGACAAATCAAAGCCAAACAGTCTCATCGATTCATAGGAAGTCGTTTTGTGGTGGTCAACAAGAGTGATGAGGAAGGCGAAAGGATCAAATCCAGATGGTGTCTTCAAGGTCATCTTGACCCAGACTTCAAGGAGAAACTTGACTCCGGACTGCGCCATTCACCTACGTTGCACCAGCTGTCTCGAGCACTGATACTTCAGCTTTTAGTGAGCAACAAATGGTTGTTACAGCTAGGGGATATCAAAGGAGCCTTTCTTGAAGCTGGACCACTCAACCCGAAGTTTGCTCCCCTATTTGCTCATCAACCCGCTGGAGGAGTGCCTGGTTTAGACAGTGACGATGTGATCGAAGTCACTGGAAACGTTTACGGGTCAAATGATGCACCTTTTAACTGGTGGCATACGTTCGATGCCGAAGTGTGTGCTGGCAAATGGAAAAGATCTCAATTCGACAGCTGCNCGTTTACGGGTCAAATGATGCACCTTTTAACTGGTGGCATACGTTCGATGCCGAAGTGTGTGCTGGCAAATGGAAAAGATCTCAATTCGACAGCTGCCTGTACTACCTGTACGAATCCACTGATGATGGTAAATCCTCAAAGTTATGTGGTGTTTTAGGTGCTCATGTAGATGACACAATCACAGGTGGAGCAGGTCCAGTGTATCAGGCAGAAATCGAAAGACTGAAAAAGCCTTTTCCATATCGCAAATGGCGTCAAGGAAGTGGTGAATTTTGTGGTGTGACATATTCACAGAACCCAGTAACCATGGAAATAAGCTACCAGCAGAAAGAATATGCCAATCACATGAGACCCATTTCTCTCAGCAAGGACAGAATGAAGAATAAAGAAGCAGTTGCCAGCGAAAAAGAGGTTGCAGCACTTNCAGAAAGAATATGCCAATCACATGAGACCCATTTCTCTCAGCAAGGACAGAATGAAGAATAAAGAAGCAGTTGCCAGCGAAAAAGAGGTTGCAGCACTTCGTGCCATCAACGGCGCAGCCAACTGGTTAAGCACACAGAGCAGGCCAGACATGTGCGTTCAGACCTCGTTTTCTCAACAATGTTTTCCGACGCCAAAAGTCAAAGATTTGCTTTATGCCAATCAACTGGTACATCGGGCAAAGCAGTACAGTCATGTGGAAATGAATGTCAAATATATTCCTGTGCATGATCTCTGTATTTGCTATCACTCTGATGCTGGTTTTGGTAATGCTAAAGCAAACAGCTCACAGGCGGGATACATTGCTGCTTTTTCCAACCGAAAGTTAGCCGACAATGAGGCTAGTGTTTGGTCTCCGTTTGCATGGAAGTCATACAANAAACAGCTCACAGGCGGGATACATTGCTGCTTTTTCCAACCGAAAGTTAGCCGACAATGAGGCTAGTGTTTGGTCTCCGTTTGCATGGAAGTCATACAAACTCCCTAGAAAAGTAGCATCAACGTTGGCCGGAGAGGCACAAGCCTACTCCACAGCCACAGCAGTTTGTGAATGGATGTCTTTAATGGTTGCGGAAGCCATTGGAGGTCAGTTTGATCTTCGCACCAGCAGCCATTGGCAAGACACGTCCGCACCAACAGTGATCATCAGCGGACTCAAATTGCGAGATCAGATTGATAGAATTCCAATTGTCGATGTCACTGACTGCAAAAGTCTGTATGACAATCTCACATCGATGTCCTCTGTTTCCAAGACCGATGATAAAAGGGTTGCCATTGACATTGCAATTGTCAAACAAAGCATGTCTCGCTGTGGATTACTTGCAAGATGGTGCCCAACAGAGTTGATGCTAGCAGATGGTCTGACAAAAGACCAATTGGACCCTGCGGACCTCTTACGTTCCGCTTTGCATCTGGGAGAGTATCAACTGCACTCAGAGGCCAGTGTGTTGGAGCAGAAAAAGAAGTTGCGTGAGGATCGAGATCAACGTAAAGTCATGCAAATGCACTATGAAGCACAACAAAGAGAAGCCAAGCATCAAAGAATGTCTCGAAATTCAGTGCAAAGTTTCCAACAAGCCGAGCTTTCAAATAAATAAAGAGGTATCTATATAGAGTAAGTTGGGGAAGAACTTACGTAATAGTGGGGTAATATAAACTTGAGTGCTTGCAGAAAAATCCAGTGTGCTGCAATCCTTCTTGGGCCAAATCAGGAGAAAAGTGAGGCAACGACCCTAGTCTCCTGCAATCCAGTGTTTTCCAGTGTCCGCTTGATCTGACTGATCCGTTAGATTTAGTTCCTCCCGTTGATCATCATGTCGCTTCCGAGTGCGAACGCAGCCTATGACTTAGAGCAAGCCGCAATCATCATCAACATTCTACGTGAATCTGGAATGTGGGAAGCTGCTATGTTCGAAGCAAATCGTCGTGAGATGAAGTCTGCGATGACTGCTGGTTCCTCTACCGGTGGTGGAGCAATGCATGATGGGAGCAAGCGTCGGAGCATCTCACCTTCTATGACTATGCCTGAGGATGGAGAGTTTGAGTACATCCCTGATTCTCCAGAGATGAAGGCCAAGTCTCAGAAACCAATTCCTCCTCAGAAGTCAGTACCCTTCCAGAGGGTATTGTCTCAGTTGAGCAATGGGGCAAAACAATTTGTGCTTTGCCCAAGGTTCAGAATCGTCGCTTGACGTATGAAGCGATGGTGTCCAAATCGAGTGTCGATGCTGAGCTCAAGAGTTATCTGAAGTGGATTATGACAAGCAATATGAAATCAGCGAAAATCGATGATCTCAAGGGCTATCTTCTCAGGGTGAAGCATGAGGTGTACGATGCTGGTGCCGTGATGTATCCAGGTACTGGCTCCATCCGGGAGTTCGGATCATGAAGGTCCTTTTGAGCGACCTCTTATATAGAAATATAAGGAGTGTTTTTGATCAACATGCATGGCAGGGAATCCATCAGCAGTTGGTCAGTGTTCGTCTCATCGCAGCGGGACATTAGCTCTCAAGGTGCCGAGAAAAGGCATATATATATATATCTATATAGATATATGGGATACACATGGATTATAAACCACTTACTAAGTGGGATGCACGTCCAAGTTGGGGATTTTATTGGATTTGGCCAAGCGAAAAAGGGTGGTTTGAACATGGGGGATGATGGCCTAAGCACCACAAGCAGGGGCTTAATGGCGAAAATATTGGGTAAACCTTGGAGAATGAAAGTGCTGCTCCCCATTTAAATCGACTCAATTTTGTTCATCAAACTTTTCACTGTCATACTTATCATACTTAAACCAACTTAAATCCCCCAAGAATAACCTTTCTCCACCATTCCCCAGCGGATTGTTTCAGGTCCTGGATCAACCCTTGGTGCTTTCCTCCGCCCTCAGCGCCTGCGCGCAGCGGGTGGCCAAGCAGCTGGGCTGGCGGCCAGAGGATCTGGAGGCGGTGGTGGGGTCCTATGCGCGGCTGGAGCCGGAGGTGAAGGAAGGTGTCTTGGATGGATTTTTGATGGCAGTTTTTGGGTAGATTTTTGTGGGAATTCAATGGGATTGTTGTGGGATTTTGATCGGATGTCATGGGATTTTGATCAGGTTTGATGGGATCTTATGATTTGCGGGGTTTTATTTGGTTTGGATGGATCTTACACTGGGATCAGAATGGGACATGACGATCAAACATGGGGCTCAACCAACCCAATTGTGGGGGTTGATCGTGATTCACGCAGTGGGTTGGGTTGAAACCACTTGAAGATGGGGGGGGCCCACCATGAATATATGGTTTCAAGGAGAAATTGTGAATTGGGACAAGCAAATGGGGAGAATTTATGGGATTCAACCACCAAATGCATGGGTTTTATAATGAATACTTGTAACAACTCCAAAATAGATAATTAGAAACGTGGGAAGCCCGGAATATGCAATAGATGTCATGTATAACATCCTGTACATTATATATCATTATCTTGTTTTTTGTGCCCGTAAATGAGAAAACAATCAACATTGCCATTTTGATGGTAACCAATTGTAATCTATGTGTTATATATCCATTGACTGGTTCAACCTTGATGGATACCTTAGTACAACCTGTTTTTCCTATCAATTGGGATGCTGATCAAAAAGTGGATACCAATACAAGCCACACTGATGGTAGGCAAGCAATGTTACGCCCAGAGAATTCTCCCATGATGAAACATCTCGTAATGTTGACGTGGTTGCCCCCAGAATTCAAGGAGCAACTGAGTTGCAGTTCAGGTTTCTGTTGTTTAGACCCGCAACTTGATGAACTATTTAATAGGTCCCTCTCCTTCAATTACAGAAATAGTCCCTCTCATTATATAGTGGTTGTGAGTGGTTAATAAGCCCCCGCCAAACCATAATTAGTGACTCAAATCCCCAAGAAAATGTTGATTGGATCCCCTTTTTGCAAGGCCTAGCCGAGTTGCAAGAACTGCACCGGAGCTGCCTCGAGACCGGCTTCCCTCCTGCCCTTGGCTCCAAAAACCCGTGGCTTTCCGAGAATTCGGAGCAGGATTCCACCCGTGCCCTGCAGATCTTGCAGGATCTGGGAGAACGCAAGGCCCAAAAATTGGCCGAGCTAAAGGGCCACCATGGACCTGGACTGGGCCCAAGAATCTTGCAGCTCTGCAACTGGGTGGCTGCCACGGTGCTGCTGGATGATTGTTTAATATGGTTTATGTTCAACCCATATTTGGGATGATAACTGGCAACTATTCTTTTGAGATGGGTTGAAACAACCAAGCAGTTGTAGATTTATTGATCTAGCTGTTGCTTTCGGCCTACACGCATGAATGACATTGTACATGACATATGGGCTTGGGTCAAAATCAAAGACCAGTAATTACTCAATCCAAAAGTTGCCCTTTGAAGCAGGGAAACTTGTGATAAAACAGCAAATTTGATCCAATATGGTGTTTTCCCCAACAAGTTCAGATGACAAAACCCTTCTAAGAATAACAAACTCATTGCCATAAACTGGAGGTGTGTGCTTGCATACTATTGTGGCAAAGGGTAGAACTACTGGTGCGATTTGGGCTCAAATGCACGACATGGAAGAGACACCATTTCTAGATCATTTTGCGTGTCTTCCCATTGTTATATTGGTTGTGTTATGTTGTGTTAATCTATTGGAGGGCTCCCTCCGGTAATCAAACATGGCAACAGAAAGTCCTCGATTTACGGATGATTTTTCCCATTCAAATTTCCATTTCTAGGGGATTCGACTGATCCAATTTAAAGGGTAAACCAGGTCAACCTCTCGGTTGGTCCCACCCAAGGTGAAGAGGTGGAGCAAGATTTCTGGGCACAACTGGAGAGCTCGGGGCAGCTCCCAAGAAGCGAGTCGGGTGACGCGAACCGCGACGTCGTCACGGTGGCCTTTGGGTCTGCCGTGCTGTCCCTGGATGCCAATGGCGAATTTCAGGGGAGTTATACCAAGCTGATGAAGGACAGTAAGCTTTTCTTCTGCTGGTGGTGGTGATGAAATGATGGTTTCTTTAAGATCCCCAAAACTAAGGGTTTCAATGCTAAAATGGTTGAATTTTGGATGCTTTGGGGCTACATTTTGGGGCACCTGCAAATTGTGTTTGAAGTTTGTTTCTTTTTTCCCCTGAGAAATCTGAGAGTCCGGTGTCGGAGTTTTAAAGGTTTGTTGTCCACGGTCGGATACTTGAACCTTGGGTTCTGCACCAGACTTTACCATGAAGTTTAGTGAATATTTCAATAGTTTTAATGTTTCTCTGTTTTTTTTTTCTATGCTTTCCGGTTTGCCGGCATACTTGGAGTTGCATATGTGTTTACATGTTTTTCTGCCAACAAGTTTTCTAGGGTTGGTTGAATCCCCAATCCATCCCCATTTGGTTATCCTGCGGTAATCAAACATAGCAATGGAGAATCCCTCACTTAAAGATGTTTTTACAGTTTTCTGAGCGATTTTCATGGATTTTCTAGCCAGCCACATTTATTTACCAGGTAAATCCCCATTTTCCGTCATTGCTTTGGGCCCCCACCTGCCATGGTCACAGGACTTGGAAGCCACGTTGCCCACCTTTGGCCGAGGTCAAGAAGTGAAGGCTTAAAATCAATGCATAACGAGCATCGCTATACGTGCTGGGACTGTAGAATGTCTGAAGATAGGGACGCCTGGCCGGTAAATGAGCATGACTAGACGATTATATAGGTACTCGGTACTCGTATATATTGTATAATATTGTATATATATATATATAAATGTATTTGCTGTTATTGTTGAGTGTCATAGACATTCATCTACACATGTACGCAATTGAGTTCCAAAATTCTAAAAGACCGAATGTTGCTGAGTTTGCGTTTCCCATGGCGTTGTTTTTCTGATCCATATGGTAAAAACGGTGCTTTTGTTGAGACAATTTGACAGTCAGTGCCATGAAATTGACGAATTGGTTTTGAGGCTCAAATTACCAAGCGGCAGATGTTTCTCTTTAATAGATATATTTATAAATGTATCGCATCGAAATTTATTGAACGAGTAATATGTCTTTATGTCAGCCCATTTCTTTCTACATCCATTTAGCGACCAGATACGAGCTCGGTAGGGACCAGGACCCAGTTGAGCCAAGAAAGCCGAGCCTCTGCAGCTGGGATGTCCTGTTCAGCATACGAAGACATGGTCTAATTTGGATGATTTGGGGCTACCCCCGTTTTAGGCAACCTCCATTTGGAAATCCGACGAAGTTGGGACAGTTTCCGTTTCTGATGGGCTTTAGATGTCTATGAGAATGAATGTGAACGATCGACGATCACAGGATCACAGCCATGTTATTCTATGGTATTTTCCTTTTTCATGTCAACCCCGGATAAACAAGCGGGTTGATTAATTAGGGGGACTACCCAAATACAATGGTCCCCAAATTTCATGCTTGGTCATCGTTTTCACGTGAAAGTAGAATTGGAGGTCGATCCCATTTTTGGACAAAGCCATTTAAGCTGTTTTTGGGGCGACGTGGTAAACCTTGGTGAATAGGTACAGTGCAAGAACAACTGAAATCGTTAAGACAAGACGCTGAACTTCTCTCAACCTACTGTATGTTTGACCAATGAAACATTGTCAACAACCGATGTTTGGACAAATTGCAACATGTTTTTGGTGAGCATAATGTTCGAATAAAGTGTCAGAATGAGCATATGTTGCAGAGGTGTTGAAACCACCAGCTGGACAAGTTCACGTAAAAAATAGGAATATCAAGCCAAATTGGATTAGCTCGACATAGCTCGACTCAGCATGTGTTCTTGCCGGCTCTTTCGGGCCCTCCCCTTACGTTGGACCTCTGCCCTTACCAGGTGACCGGAAAACACCATGGAGCCTCCAGTCTGGGAGCCAAGCTTTCTCCAAGTCGGATCAGCCCTAAATCTGTTAACATCTGTGAACAACCATCAGAACATATCAGAACTATCAGGCTGAACATATATCATCTTCAAATCATTAAAACCATCATTGAATTCTTAGTCCATGGCCGTTTTTTGGGGCTCTGAAGATGCAGGAGAAGGATCATCGTTGGGATTCAGTCAGCCGAATAGGCGCCATGGCGAAGATGGTCCAAGTTCTGCTCCCTTAAACCGGTGGTTCATCTCCCAAAAATGCAGATCAACACACAAAATCCTGCGAATGTTCCGCAAAAAATGCGGGTGTTCAAAGAAATGGGTGCCCCAACTCATCCAAGTCAGTAGACCATTTGAGTATTTGAGTATTGAAACCTTTCACTTGGGGATCCCCATCTTAAGATTCTTAAGAAACCGAACCAAAACTCTTTCCTCCAGGACTCACCCTCAAAGAGGCCCAGGCATTGGTCCATTGGTCGCGGCCACGGGTTGCAAAGTCCAGGGTGCCATGATTTAGAACCAAAATCGGTACTGTAAGTTATTTACCACGTCCTAACTAGGGATGGATTAAGACATGTTAAACCCTATGTTTTGTCCGTTAATTTGGGGAATCTACGTCCATAAATCCCATCCATGATGTGAACTACAGGGCACCAGGGTCTTGACCCATAGCCAGATGGTCTGCCAAACCAACATATGTAATTTGGGGGTTTCCTAAAATGGGGGTACCCAAAAATGGATGGTTTATAATGGAAAACCCTCTTAAAATGGATGATTTGGGGGTACCCCTATTTTAGGAAACCTCCATTTATGTATATTTATGTGTTGTCCCCAGCCAACAATATTGCAGGCTGCCATCCTAATGCTCGTGCAGAGATATACTTTCTTTGTTTGACTTTGCTTCACCTTGAAAGAGGCATAGAGAAAAAAATCGAGGGTTTGAACAAATCCTCCGGCCCAGGGCCGCCAGGAATGTGCGATGGACATTTGAATTGCGGTTGCCAGAAACAGATGAATGCACGGATGGAACAATCAAGTGCCTGACCATTGAATAAGCAGACAGAAGGCAGGATGGATGGACAGTAGGCAAATTGACATATACACACGTAGAAAGATTTACTGATGGACTGATCATGACAAATCAACAAAACAGATGAAGGGAGAGATAAATAGACAAATGACGAAATGAGCAAAACATATTGAGCAATACCTGCCGAGCTTGCCATCAACGGGGTTGGCTGGATGCTGGGGCTTTAATCATTCAAGCAATCCAGCATTCAATCAATCAGTCAAGGAAGCGACTGCTTGAACTATTTGAACGTATTTGCACTGAGTATTCATCTACCGATCTACCTGCCTATCAGAAGCACTCCAACTGTCCAACCCTCGGCAGGCCTGTGGAAATCATGACGCACACGGTCTCCCGAAAGTGGGGCTCAACCCAGCATGATGACGGGTAGATGTAGGATTGACATTTACAGCGCGTTTGCATCTATATCATAGATCTTTCAACTTAGCGTAGTTTATGGAAACATGTGTATCTCAAATATTGATGTGCGTGGTTTATTTACACATCTATTGTACATGTATGCATAGACTCATAATGACTCATATACATGTACTGTACAGTGTGCCGTGACATATTCTATGTATATACATGTGCAAACGCACGCATTTGTCTGTGGATGGGTAGCCACATACTCAAACGCTCTGACATGATTCCCTCCAAGCTCTGATGCGGAGGGATGGGAGTTGCAGAAGCTAAGCGGGGAGACATGGAGAAATCGCCCTGACTTCTTTGTTGGGAAATCCACCAGGACTGG
Organism: Symbiodinium sp. clade C Y103; assembly: GCA_003297045.1. NCBI lineage: Eukaryota > Dinophyceae > Suessiales > Symbiodiniaceae > Cladocopium > Cladocopium sp. clade C. The sequence goes on along the minus strand of BGPT01000964.1, from coordinate 305,859 downwards.
GGAATCGACCAGAAAATACCAGAAATCTGATGGAAATTGATATATTTTTGGGCCATGTTGAGCAAATCCCAGCGATCTTCCAAGCCCCAAGGCATGGCAGGGTCTAGAGGCGCCTCCAATCGCCCCACTGCTGCCTCTCAAGCTGAGTGGCCCTGTGCCCAAGCAACACCATTGTAGGGCTTATATTGGGCCTTGTAAATAACGACACAAAAATTAAACATGTTGGTAAAGCATGTGCTGTATGTGGCCTCGATTTTCCGTCAGCGGCATGATCGATACATCCCGGCTAAATTGCAAGGACTGAGGTGCTAATTGCCGGATTCAACATCAATTTGTGCCTTCCAAAGAAACAAAAGTCTTGTACCATTGAAGCCTCCGAGCATGGGACGACTGTTGATGGTGTGCAGAATTCCAACCCCCAAAATCGTATGGTTCATATACAGTTGTACAATAAAGGTTTAATATTGAAAGTTTCTCAATTTCATGGGTATCATTGAGTATGTCGACAAGACTTTCCATATTTTTGTTCCACAACTGCAGTCGAATTTTCCACATGTGCTTACCACATTGTCTCAAGATGATGTTTCCCACATGTTACATCCATTTTACATCAATGTTTCCGACATTTTCCCACATGTTCCATCAATGTTCCATCAATGTTTCTACATTCAATGGATTGGTTAATGGGAAAATTTACAGGAAACCATGGATGTTCCTATGAAATATAGGGTGTTCCTGTAAAATTTCCCTTAACCCAATCCAATGATACATGTTCCCCACAGTTTCCATCCCTTTTCACATATTTTCACCACCTTCCCAGCAGCTGCCTATCCCACACCCTTGCGCCATACCGTCGCGCCGCACCTCGATGCATCCGGCCAAGCGCCGCAAGCGCGGCGGCGTGAAGGCGCGCGAGCGCCGCGAGCGCCAGGCGGCACGTGGTGGGTTGGGGTCGTTCAGACATGGTACATATGGTTATCATGGTAAATACCCAATATGAGAGGATGGGTTAGTTGTATATAAATATATGTATGTATATATATATATATGATATACTTAATCAATTAATGTTAATCTAAGTGGTTTAGGTAACCATAGTAATACAGTAGTAACCATGTTATTATCAGCTGGTAATATTTATCATTGACAATGATAAACGTAGTAGTAACAACTAGGAAGAAGTGGTAACCATTGATAATGTAATAACATAGTAGTGCTGTAATGGTAACTAGTCACTTGGTAGTCAATGCTCATAATTATATGTAATATGTAATCAACATATTAGTTGATAATGGTCATTAACTTTCATAGTTTAGTTTTGCGAATGTAGTAAATAACCATCATGAGCAAACAAAACCATGGTGATAGTGATAGTTCTGTAGTTAATACAACAGTATTTTTAATGCTTTATAGTCATCATATAGAAACAATGATAAATACTAGAATGGTACTCTAGACATTTTACTAGTTCTACATCTAGCATATGGTTTACCATTTTTTTGGGGGATGGGCTCTGTAGACCATCCCCAGTCATGTTAGGTGTATGGCACTGTGTTTCCCACCTTAGTTAATTATTCATGGACATTAAAATGCTAGTTAAGATGTTACAACGCTGGTCTTGTTAAATGATTCTAGTTCATAGTTGAAAGAACATCATATACTTGGAGGATCATCCCACTCAGTAATTGGTTTGTAACTGGGGTTATAACCCTCTTGTAGATGAGATAACCTACTTAGGGGACTTGCTAACCAGGGCCATCATTCACTTTCAAGCGGGATGAAGTCCTATTATGTGAGGGTGCATCCCAGTTAGTTATAAAATAATCCATACTAATTCTCCATAGAACTGGTGATATGTGATATTTCCAGATATGTACTGTATATGTTGCTTGCATCACTGGTACATCTGATTTCCATTGTTAATATACAATGATGATTGTGTACTCGCATTTACCTAATGATGATTTAATTGCATATCTAATGGGTCTTAATGATATGATTTACCAATCATTGGGATATGCATGAAAATGTTTAATGTTTATATACCTAATATATCTATTAAATGTTTTCTTTCAATATTATTTTGAACGGATTTGTTCGAATCCCATCCCACCCCCCTGATAACAAACACACCCGTAAATGGTCCCACACATGTGTAAATCCCGTACGAATTTTCTTGGCTAAATCGGCTGCATTTTATGGCCTACATAATTTGCCAACTGTTGGGATATGTTTGAACATGTCTCACATATATATATATATATATATGGGGTTGAATATCAACATACCATTTTATGGTGTATCTACAGGTATGTCTGTCTATCTATGTATCTATCTATCTGTTTGTCTGTCTATCTATCTATCAATCTATCTATCTGTCTATCTATCTATCTATCTATCTATCTATCTATCTATCTATCTATCTATCGATAATTATAGTTGGGATGCTATCATAACATACTATGCCCTGGGCTTCCAAACACCTGCTTAGAAGGTGATTTTGGGGGTTCAAATACTTTCTCGGAAAGTGTTTGATGTGTATTGCAGTAATGGATTTCTTGGCTTTGTAAATGGTGTGTATAATTTATGAATCATTGGGCATTTCATTTGGCACCTGTAAAGCCATTGGTTGATTCATTTTATTTCCTATGATAGAATAGCCATTTTGGGGCATACCCAATGTTCAGACAAACTTATATAGATGTTTTTCTAAAACTGTTTGCTATTGATATGTGGGTATGTCTGAACACGGTGTATCCCAACAGAATCGTTCAAAGATAAGCCGTGGGACTTTGGGGTGCTAAATTTTTCAGATAAACCCATGTGCTCGCTATTGATATATAGCAGAATTAATATGTATGTATGTAGAAGTTGGCGACCTATAGTGTTGTGATGTAACTATGAACATGTGGCTAAGGATACTCCATATAAGGCCATATTTTATGGAGATGTTCGCTGAAACTAAGGCCTTATAGAGAGAATCAATACCTCTAAAGTAGGTACCTGAAGTATCCCCTGAATTGCCGGGTGGTGCCCCCTACTTGAGAGCCTTTGTTTGAAGCAATGCTCCTTCCTTGCATGAAACTAAACGTACATAAAAATGCAATCAACGAATCGGCATTCTGGTTTCTATTTTGCTGGCTGAGTTGGGCAAACTCTCATACCACCAACGACAAGGAAATGCCTTTGAGCTGTGCAAGGATTCGTTTGAGGCTTCCACCTCAGTATGGTCAGACCGGATTCTCCTATCCTTGCAAGAAATCAGGCAATGATTGATTGTCCAATGTTGTCCACACAAAGCCACTGCCCTGGCAGGTTGCGGAGGCTCCCATCACCGCCTTCCGCGTGAATCGTGGCTCTGGTGCCTCCAGCTCTGCGTTCCCCAGCGCGTCCAGGGATGCCCCACGGACGCCTTCCTCGGTCTTCAGCGTTCCCAGCGTGTCGTTTTCCTTCTCAGCGTCTCCGACTCCCATTGGCGCTAGTGCTCCAAGGACAGGGTCATGATGGTCATGGTATGTCATGGTTCCATGTATCAGAAATCTGATAAGCCACTTGGCCAGATAGGGCCAGAGATATCATGAGTCCAAGTACTGTCAGATTGTTGATGTCTGATTTCTGTCTAGTCTTCGCTTCGAGGCCGAAATTGAAACCCTTGAAGCCCCAGGACTCCAGCCATTGGCGGGAGCAGGTTTTCAGCCGCCGCGCCCGGCACTCCCAGGGCTACTCCAAATGGAACGTTTGATGCTCCCAGCGCTGCTCCAATGACTCCAGCCTGGGATCATCCTGGCGCTGCAGGCACTCCTCCGATGGACGGCGGGATCAGCACTCCTCCGTGGGTGTTATCCCCTCCACCGGTGGGGGCCCTGGTGGAGGGGTCTGGATTGCGGGATGCACGGATCTATGGGGAAGTCTTGAGAAGAAATTCAATCAAGTGTTGAATGCAAATCCCCTCCCCAGGCAAATGGTACTTGATGTTTACGGGCCCAGAGGCAGCCAACGTTGCCTCGGGAAGTGTAAGAACATGTGTAACTATTCGGTATTAGAATATGATATATACATTATCTCACACACACACACACACACCTATGTGTCAGGTACTGTAGCCTCAAGATGACTGGGTAGGGGGTGGCTTTAGGGGTAGGAACACAGAGAGCGGATGCTCACTTGTAGAAATTCAGCTGGTGCATGTTGTTGGCTCAAGAGGCTGGATGACTTGGAAATGGTTTTATCCAAGGGTTTGGGCTCCATCCAGGGATCTTCTTGGGTGCTGATACAGGGCTCAACACAGCAGGGATCCCACCCGCAGGAGCCTCCAGTGGAAGATGAGGAAGAGGGAGCTGAGCCTTCCCGGGAAGAGGCTTCCAAGCTTTCAGATGCAGCATATTTTGAGGCTGAGCTGGGTGAGAGAATCCATGAGAAAGGAGAGGAACAACTACAGTGGACATGTGGAGTATGCTTAAGGCATGTTTTCAGAAAGTACGGAAGTATAAATGGCAATCAGGGATGATGAATGAGAACAAAACACACATGCACAGTTTTTGCTGCAACTTGATGCCTTTGGATGAATAATTACTACATTTTTTCCGATGTCTTTTGTCCTTGGCAGACATGTGATTTCAGTGGTCGCCAACTGGTTGCGCTCAGCCTTATTCTGGATATCTCCGAAAAAAGACATATTGGCAACCTCCGAATCTCTCAGAAAATTACAATTGTGCCCGCCATATATCCTCATCAATCCCCAAGCATCCATCCGCAACCATTCATCATTCACCCACATCCATCACCCAAGAATCAGGTGTTCACCCATCAGCCATGATTCATAGTTTTTCATCTCCTAATTTTTGCTGCTTCTACCCCTATTTGTCAAAGCTTGTAACGAGTTCGCTTTTGGAGAAAATGATCCAGGTCCAACCATAAGATTCCAGGGAAAATGAAAGCGCATACCACTGATTGTGGTATTCCTCCTCTAGATATACAGCAACCACCCAAAAGATGCATTTAAACAAGCGTGAAATTTCGGACATGTCACATACTTGACCACTAAAATCCATCAAAAGTAATAGTAGCTACAGATCTTTTTTAAAGTATCTATAATGTTGCAACTGTAGCAACTACAGGATTAGCCTGGCATATTTATTAGTCAGTATACTATAAAGTACTATATACATTCCATACTATCATACTATCTAGTATCAACTATAAGTGTACTGTATGATATATATATATATAATATAATATACTATCTGATGTCTACTAATATACTATATAATATGATCTACATACTATTGTTGCTATACATCATAGAAACTGTATGAGTTACCAGCCTTTACAGATGGAGGCCACGCGCCAGGCCTACGACCAGATGGAGGTGCACGCCTTGATGCTCAACGATTCCCAGCGCCTGGGGGCCTATTTGGCTGCGATCCGGGCGCATCACTTGCAGGTGGGGCTGGCAGGGCCAGGCTCAGTGGCTGGTTACAGGTGTTTCTTTTAGATTTGGGTGTGTCTGAAAATATGGTATACCCCCAATATCCTTCCAATTATATCCATTTTTTATAGGGAAAATGATGATTAACCATTGGGTGAAATGGGGTACACGATTCTCAGACAGTAATTTGACTTGAAGCATCCCATGAACAAAAACATGGCAAACGCATGATTTCAGGTGAACGATATGTTGGAATTAAAACATTTGAAAACAATAGTGCAAAAAAAATTGACTTCAGGTGAAGTATACATATGTTGAAACTGATGTTATAAATGATGTGTTTTTCTTGAAGTGCTTTCCATCCTTATTGCATGAGGATCATCCCGCAGGCATTGTGACTGGGTAGTGTTCGGGATGAATCTTCTCTGCAAGGACTTAAGCAGGGTATGTTTACCCTCCAAACATACAAAAAGCTGTGGAAATCCACGGGCTTTGTTTGGGTTTCCCCTAGTGTAGGACATCCAAATTGTGGATTTTCCATATCTATGTCACTAAAATGGAGGGTAGCCACTAGCCATTTTTGAAGCAGAATGCTCCTCCAAGTCTCCGATTGATTCCGCTGCGAAGATCTACCGGAAACTGATGATCGTATGTGCTATTTTCACCCTCAAATTATGAAGGGGGGGTCCTGAACATGTTGATGAGACTTGGGATTTGAATTGTTTTTGATTATCCTCCTTGTGATGGTCCAATGTTTTCGTTGGGACTTCAGATGGCAGGGTAAGAAGGTCCTGGACGTTGGAGCCGGAAGTGGCATTCTGAGTTTGTCTCTTGGTGGCACCCTGGGACCTCGGATCATCCTTTCGAAAACTCCAAGTGGTGCAAAGTGGTCCTCCCCCCCACAGTGATGTTTGTTGGTTCCCAAACCCCATGAATACTGGGGAGATATGTACCATAAACATCCATAAACCACATAGTTAACCAGTTAACCTGCTTATGAAGCAACAGAGCTAAGTATGGGGCAGCACCTTCTTGTTGTTTATAGCAGTTGGGCTTACGGTTTACCACACATTATTTTCCAATGCTTACGGTCGTTTTTTAAAACGGATGCGAGAACATGTGAGAACATTGTTGATCACGCAATGCCAATTGAATATCACCATATACAGAACAGCATTACTCCTATGCTATGTCATTCGATATGTTGCTGATGAGGGTCCCCATTTTAAAGAATGTTTATGCAAGGATGTTCAATTAAAACCATGAAATATTATTCTAGTCACAGTGCTCTTTCTTTTTTCATGGTCCACCACAGAATGCCCATGCAAATCGATTTGTGTTTATCAAAGAGAAAAGCACGGAGCAAATGATGTCATTAGAACATCCACGGGCCACCGATTAATACGATTATTCATTCTTATTTACAGCAAGTGATGTCTCCAGACTAGCAAACACCTTCTGAGAAGGCATCTGAACCCCAAAGCTAGCTAAATCACCTTCTTAGGAGGTGTTTGGGAGTCTAGGGTGTCTAAAAATGTCTAAAACCATATTTTAACCAGATTGATAAGATCTTCCCATTTACTTACTTCACATCAACCCCCAAAAAATCGAACAAAACAGAAACTTTCTCATAAATTAGCAGTACATTTTGGATAATCTACTAAGATTTAATATGAATGCTGAAAGCTAGTCCAAAGGATGTTCAATCAAACAATTTCTCCAGAGTCATACCCTGAATTAGCAGTTGATGTCTCAAATCCTTGATTTTTTGCAGGTTTTTTTGGAGGGGAATTCCTATCTTTCGAAAGCCATCCCTTCCCCCAGGTTGGCGGCCAAGCACGGCCTGGCGGAGCACGTCTGGGCGGTGGAGGCGGTGCCGGGCATGGCCAAGATGGCCAAGCAGCTGGTGCACCTGGGACTGGAAGCAGTTTTTTGGGTCAAAAAATGGAGGTAAAATCACATTTTGTTTATGGGAAAATCCACTATTAAACTAATATATTATAGCTATGGAAAATCACCATGTTTAGTTGGAATATCAACTATAAATGGACATTTTCAAGAGCTAACTGTAGTCATTACCAGAGGGTAATACAATACCCTCTGGTAAACTGTTACATAGCTATGGAACATCACCATTTTTTTATTGGAAAATCCACTATAAATAACCATTTTCAATAGCGAAATGTTAAATTACCAGAGGGTACACCGAGATTTGGAGCTTTCCCAAGTCATGGGGGTACCCCCAAATCATCATCCAAGTCATGAATTAGACCCTTTTTAGTATTGAAACCATGTTTATATAGAAACATGTGCGGATGGGATAGTGATGGCGGATACTAACTAGTATTAACGCGAGAATAATTGCAGAGTATTAATTCATGGGATAAGAGTTGGGATTGGACTAAGAGACCTGGATGAATTTCCTCTATTGGGAGGTTTCCTGAGTCATAGGGGTACCCCCTTGCATCATCCAAGCCTGGGAGAATAATATGATAAATAAAGCGAGGTGTCCTATAGATATTGATAGATCTGGGAAAATAAAGGGATGTTAACAAGGTAAAAAAACTAGCGGGATAGTATATAGTTCGATGTATAACAATGGATTTACCTAATAGATCTGGTAATTAAAAAAAGTTTCTTTGGTTGACACGGATGGGATAGTAATGGGAATAATGGCCATATATTTGGATCCGCTTGGGAAATCATGCATAATCTTTAACAATTGGGATTGGAATGGAGTTAACCAATACTTCTGAAACTGTGATTTATAAGGATGCAAAATTGGGGCCAAGAGAAAAAATGCAGAAGCACACCTGCAAAACAGGAGAGAACAACCCTAGTAGAACTGATGTAAAACAACAAGCAATGGTATAAAAACATGATGACATGATTTAACATGGCTTACACACACAAAAAAACATGGTGACAAAAAAAGTAAGCCGGGCAAAGAAGTTGTTGCACAGGTGGAGGAGGATGGTGTGGTATGAGATGATCGTTCCATGAGAATGACGTCACTGCGACATCACTAGAAATGCTGGGAGTTGTAAGGGTTGGTGGTATTGTTATATCATTACAGATTTATGTTGTGATTGGATCTACTGTATAATAGCTGGGATGAACCAGCTAGAAAATGGTCTTGTAACTTATATATACTTCTATTATAATCCCATTGGCCAGCCATTCACTGGAAAGATCCAACCATCTACAGTGAATAATAGCTGTTTTGCTAGCCATTGACCATCAATCATGAGATATCCCAGCGATGAGGTCATAGCGAGGCCATCACGTCATGAATTGCTGTGTGGTTTTTGCCATGTTTTCTCCCGCGCTTGGGCGGCGATCGCCATGGAAAACCGATGGCAATTTGCGTACCACCTTTGTTAGGAACCCCAGTTTGTAGCACCGTTTGTTCTCGAGCCAAGGGAGCAAAATGGTTTGCAGGACAAGGTGTGCTGCTGGGGTGGGAAAGGGTCTTGTGCCAGGTAGACCCCCAGGATTTTGAATCAGAATTGGATTTATATAAATCTGTATGCCTTCCGGACATCAAACACAATGGTCAAGCTCCATTTTGACATGATCTAAACACATTCAAACACGATCTAAAACCCGAGTGTTTTATCCCCCCGCGCCTGGAGACAGCACGAAAAACAGGCACAGCCGAAGCGGCTGGTTCCATTGGAATTTCATTGGAAGTCAGAATCATCACGAGTATCAGTCATATGAGTCATATGAATTCATAATATGAGGTATAATATTCTCACTAGATTGGTTTAAGGGAAAATCTACAGGAAACCATGGTTTTTACCATAAAATATAGGGGTTTCCTGTAAATTTTCCCTTAACCCAATCTAATCTAATGATTTGTGGCCTTTTTTCCAGCCCCCCCTCCATTTTTCCACATCGCCTTGGAAGACACTCGCGTGGCCCACAGGTGACGGTTCTCAATAGTCGTGTGGAAGATGCGAAACTTCCTGGCAAGGTGGAAGCTAGGACGGACGACGCTAGGGGAGGTGCAGTTTTCAGCTGCTTTTTGGATAAGCTGGGGTGAACCTTTACAAGGATGTGAAAAAAGATGGTTTCCCTAGGACATTTCTCTATAAATGATGGGTTGCCATGGGTTGTCCACATCTATGTTAGTTTACAGGAGGGTAATTCCTTGAATTTTCTGGCGGTTCATCGATGAGCTTAGCTTTTGAGCCTACCACAATAGGACAGAAAAAAACTGCAAACTGGGGACCTTTTTCGACGTCCATGGCTGACCAATTCCTGATTTGCAGCGCTCTGAGGATGTGATCATCTCAGAATGGATGGGTTTCTATTTGGTCCACGAATCCATGCCCTTGGGATGGCAATGGAGAAGAATGCCATCAGGTTTTTGGCAGTTTTTGGTCCCTTTATCATCTAATGGCAATTGGGGACGGACGAAGATACGATTTCTATCCATTTCAATCTGATTTTGTTTGACATGGATGGCAGGTTTATACCGCATCAAAGCGCTAGATCCTGGAGGTGCTTTCATTATTCTTAAACTTGTTTGTTGTGTTTTTCAAGGTGCTGCCCCATTGATCATGTTCATCCCAAGTCTGTGGCCAGACCGGTGAGTAGGTCGATTGCACTATGATTGCATGTCCGTTTCTCATTTGTTGGAAGATCTGTGAATTGCATCTAAGAAATCTAGTCGACTAGCCATGATGCCCTTCCCATACATCATGGGGATTCACTTGCCACCCGAAAGGAAGATCACTTTATTTATAGGTCGTATATCGTCATCTATTTTCGATTATAGATGGGTCATGGCTTCCATAGTCCATAGCTATGTAATGTAGTAAACCCAAGAGTAAATCTACCATCTGGGGTTTATACCACCCATGTCTGGTGATTTTAGGCATGGTTTATGGTATTGGGTTTGCCAAATTCACCAATTCCTGCAGGGTACCCGACATATGTTGCATCAACTCAGTTGCAGCGGCACAACTCCCTCAGGTTAGAGTCGGTCTTAAAAGCTCGGGACCTTTTCCTCCAGCCACAGGTGTGCTGTGGAGGTGGTGATCAAGTCTAAGATACCCTTCGGTGATCGAAATAAAGATAGCCTTCAGTAGTGGAACATGGCTGGCTGGGAAATCCTCGCACTACATGGAGGTTTTAAATGGCCTTAGTGGAAAATCATCGAACTAAATGCGGGATTTTCCAGCACGCCACGTTTGAGTACCGGAGGGTAAGGGGTTTTACCCGGCTTAGCAAATGGACAATGGAACTTCACCAGTTGGTAAGTGGATAGTAGCCCCTTGTTTCTCCGGTAAACCCACTGCTTCCTGCAAATACCCTAGTTAGTAACCTATCTACTGTCTATCATTGTCTATTCCATGATTAAATCCGCAGGGTTATTCAAATCCTTGTTTCTGATGATCAAAGTACGGTAAAAACATATATAAAACATGTTTTTGATCAAAACGATGTTGATGGTAAAATTCGCGTGTTTACTTGATTCCCTTAAAACAAGCACCTACCGTGTTGGATGCTTGGTCTTCGCCAGGGGCTAATGCTGCCATGCTCCGCCCGGATCTGGGCCGCCCTGGTGGAATCTGAAGACCTTCGGAAGGAGATCGTGCGGAGCCAAGCCGCGGAGTGCTGGAGTCGAGTCATGGATATGATTGGGATATAGTTGGAGTTGAGGCCTCAAGAAAATTATGGTTGAAGTTTCGCCAACCCTTCTATTTTGGCTTGGCCGCGATCCCGAATAGGGTGAAATTTTAACTAGATGTGGAAACGTTGAACTTATAACTTATAACCAATTGTTTAAATTTGCAAGGCTAAGAAAGCTTTTTAATCAACCAATGCAAGGGGATTTGACCATCCAATACGATTTTTGTTTGGGTAATTGCAACCAGTTAATCATGGATTTGGGTAAGTCTGAAAATGGACACCCCCGGCCCCCCATTTCAGCGGTAAATCACCCGCATTTCCCTAGTTCTGGGTGCATCCCAGTTGGCAAGTGGTAATCACATCAAAGCCCAGTTATGAAATATCCCTATAGTAACCCCCAAAAAGATAGACGTTCGTAAAATCCTATATAGTAGTGAAGATTCGCTGTTCATCATGTTTGTATCTTTCTAGGGGTTTACCTATAATTGTACATGGCTTATTTGCGAGTTGTCAGCCACTTGAGATATTAAGAATAGCCCTATCCCATCTCATTACACTAGTTGATTGATCGGTTTCCCTTCTATATGGGTTAGTTCATCATCCCCTAAGCCAAGAAGTAGAACTCCCTATAACCAACCAACCTTAAGGCATTCTTCATGGTTCATTTCCCCACGCAGGCTGGCCATGTGCCCAGCACCGCCTGAGGCCGGCTATGACGACTTTTTAGGCCTGGACCTGGGCGTGGTGGGCGAACACCAGCTGATGCAGCGCATGGCGGAGCCGCAGGTGGAGGAGCTTCAGCCCAGGACGGATGGTCAGGACTGGTCACCCCGCAAAAAATATGGAATTTATAGTCCCAATTTATAGCCATATTTCAATGGATTGGTTAATGGGAAAATTTACAGGAAACCATGGATTTTCTCATCAAATATAGGGGGGTCCTGTATATTTTCCCTTAAAGCAATCCAGTGAATATTCTCATAGTTAAATATTGAACATATATTTTAGATCTATTTACACATGTATTTAACCACTTTGTTTTCACAAAGTTGATGAATGATAAAAGATAAGATAACATAGGATAAACATATATAAATATAGATCGTGTATGGATGGATTGATAGATGGATGGATAGATCTTATATAGAAAGTGTCCATTCGCAAATCTCCGACGTATGACATATGGGAAGACATACTGAGACATATGAAGGGGAAAATTGGTGCAAGAAAATGCCGCCTCAACTGGCAAAGATGGGGGTTTGCCTGATATGTCCACCTTTTGAGGGCTGGTTTTGTGGTGAGATCGTGGTGAATCCCTTTAAAGAGATGATGTTTTTTCTGAGAGTTTTTTTTGGGGAAGTACATGAAAAAGCGTAAGGTACCCGGTTCTCTATGTCTCTCTTGGAGTTTACAAGTTGCTTTCCTGGGAAAAGTTGGTTGTTTGGGTTTCAGCTGCGCCGCTTTAGCGTTTGGGCTCTAGACCCGTGGGGCTGCAAAACCTCACCGTGCAACGCCCATATTGCGCACGTTGCTCGGAGTGGAAGGATGTGCAGTAGGTTCTAACATGGGATGCAGTGATGGTTCCCAATTGTTGACAAACAGATGATGATTTAAGCAGCAGAGTTGTTTAAGGCAATTAGGGATTTTTGAGCGCCAAAATGGCGTTTGACGCAAGCTACTGTGGCTATCCATGGCTATTTTGATACATTTCCATCATGAGTCACAAAATGCATCAGTGGGGCGCATGATCCCCAAAATATCCCAAGCACCAACGGCCCGAGAGATTTTTTCGCTGCCCATCGGAGGAGGATGCTGGCGATAGGATCCACTACTAAGCCAGGGGTATGTTGGAGGGTATTGCATGGTATTTCATATGAACCGGGGAAGGGATTAGTGAAATAACATGAAACAACAGAACCTTTTTCCAGTGATGCCAGAATTCTTTTATGTGAATCCTATGAACTGATATGAACTGTAGGGTTGAGCAGGGTTGCAAGTCTTTCTTGGATACACATCCAGTTGCCCCAGAGTAGATTCTGAATAGATGGTTTTTACCGGGGTTTCAATCATTATGGTTCAAAGCTGTTTGTCTTCTGAGCAAGCGGATTTGATCTGTTGTTCGACCTCTTTCCGTGGAAAGAGATGCCCAATCGTCAGGTCCAAGATGTCCAAGATGTCCAAGATGTTCAAAATCTAAAGCCATGACATGGTTGGATACCATCTGATTTGTCCCTCAGTCAAGACTGAAAAGATAGGTCCTTTTGCGCCATGTCCCATTGTGGGAACATATTTGGGTGTGTCTGCAAATGGAGAATTTAGCGCCCGTTTGTAGTCATTTGAAAGGGATAACGATGATTAACCAATGGATTTATATACAATGTTCCATCAAACTTTTGAGTTTCCACTCACCCCAGAACCGCGAAAAGGATGGCTGTTGTTGTGACTCTTTAGCTGGAGAAAAGGCAAATCAGAGGCGCCGGTCGTGCAGGTACACCTCAGCATGTGCATCATTGCTGATGTGAAATCGAAAGTTGAGCTCCCATTCAACATGAAGTGCAAAGTCGAAGAGTTTGAGGAGGCCAGTATGTATACGGATCAAGATTTATGCTACCCGGGTATCACATGTGATGAAGATGGTAGTAATACCACGACCACCCGCTGAAATATCCATGCAATCCATGTATTGGTGATTTTTCTTACATTAGGATGGCATTCATCTCATTTCCAATGCATGTCCACTGTGCTAGGTTGTGATCAAAGGATGTATCAGCCTAAGGTGTCAGGTTGATAACTTCAAAAGCGTGTGGTTTTTGAGTAATTCCCAGATGCTCCATGTGGGGAAAAAGTGCTCATATCCAGCCCAAGAATTCACCTAAATCTAAAAGACAGATTTTATACATGGAGCACTTGGGCTTGAAACATCCTCACAGAAAAGATCTGGAAATGCATTATTTTGGCTGCTGGTTGCTCAACCATCCTGACTCACTACCTTTGACCAACTCCTAAGACCATAAAAAAAGTGGTGTGTGTGTGTGTGTATGTGCAGATATGTTGTTACATATGTAGATAGATATACAATTTGGACTGTAAAGATGCAAATCCTTATTGACTACGTATCATTATATAACACATATACACATTGGTAACAGTTACATGTCAAAAAAACATAGGTATATCAATAGATCTCCCAATTCGATGCATTTCATTTGCGGTAAAAAAAAACGCAACCTCAGCTGGATTCCCCCCATGGATCCCGGAGGCAGACGAGTCGATTCCCGACGAGCGAACGCCCGTCGCCCGCCCAGCAGAGGCAGCGGCTCCGTCGGCCCCGTCCAGCAATGGATCGGCGCCGTCGCTTCCGCTGATCGGAAAGATCGACAAGGCACCTCAGTTGTGGCACAACATCAAGCAGGATCCTCAAGAAGCAACAACATTACAAGACATCTCCACTTCTCAAGCATTTTTGGGGGCACCGGTATGGAGCCTCATTTGAAGTAGGAGGCACATACAAAATCCAGCAAAATCTACCTTCGCCTATAATAGTTTTAAGCAGTTATTCGCTGAACTGGAGGAGGAACCATAAGAAATGGCTCAGAATGGGGCCCCCAATCAAGAGGAGGTTTGACAACCCACAAAAAAAGACATTTAACCAGCACGATTCATTCAACCAAACTCGAAGTCTTATGAGATGTTTGATAGGTAATTTAGTTGTAATTAGGCTCAATGCTTGATTTAAGGCAGTCTTGGATGCGGTCATAAAGCAAAAACTAGGGGTACCCTTCTTGCCTGCGCAATCTGTATACATTACGTAGATGTGTGCATTCGAGGCTTACTCATTGACAACAGAATCGATTTTTCATGTGGGTATACAAATATGTACATAGTTGTACATGTGCTGTATGTGTATGAGTCGGGTTTACAGTGCCTTGAAGGGTTTTGCAGGTTGATTGGTGGTGTGTGTTGTTTTTTAATGGATGGAGAAAACTCTTGTTGTGCCAAGGACATTTTCAAGTCAGGTAGATTAGAGCCACATTCTCTATTTGTAGTACCCTACCGCAACCCTACTTGGCAATGGAGAGAAGAAATACATTCTTTTATATTCTTTTTTGGATCTGTTTGGACTGCTTTCCGATGAACGGAATGTGGTAGCCATGATTGTGGGGATCAATTGGGCTCTTGGGAGGTAAGGGCCGGAAAATGCGCCATGGAGGATTTGCGTCTTGCAGCATCAACGATGATACCTAGATCCTCATGATACCCGGGAAAGTGTCTATTTATCCCTAAGAAGTTTTGACTTTGACATGGGGATACGTCGAAATCTCTTAAGCATGACAATCCTTGAGGGAATAAACATCCATTAACCAGCAATCTTAGTGTACCTAGTGTGTCAGGCTGGTGAATGATAATATCTGATAATCACATGTTGTGACGAGGAAACTTCGGGTCACGGTACATGAAGGCTATGTGATTCCACCAGCAGCTTTACATTGGCAACAGGTAGCCTGGGAATGTCAACTGCCATTTTTCAATGTAGCACCCTTTTGTATTCCAACACAAATTAAATGAAACAATGATCCCAAATTGTTCATTTGCGGTAACTTCAAGATGTACTAATTCCCATATGGTAGGAATTAATATGAATTAATATAGACCATCAATTAATATATGGATAAACCATCAATTTGACATGTTTTCCCCAAGAATTGGCAGGAAACTTTACCTGGGCTCCCCCTGATGTTTTTTCAGGTGGTGAGCCGCCACAGATCTGTTCTGTTCAAGAACAGCCGCCTGCCGCAGAAAAAAAGGGGAAGATCCGCATCGGAACCCCATTTTTGGGAATGCCCTGAAAAAAATGATGAAAACCCTGGAAGTTGTTCCATATCATCTATATGTTGGTTTCTTTACTGGAAGATAAAACATGTGTTGTTGAAGCAGTTTCCACCTCTTGAGGGATGAATAGCTGAACCTGAATCACAGAGAGTCGTCTCTTACATCGTTCCTGTGGTGCAAAGCGGCAAGTTTCAAGGAAGGTCTCAATTCATTGTTTCATATTGTTCCTCATTGCCCATCTAAGCATGGATTGTCGTATGTCAGTCTATGTCAAATTATGTTGATCTCAGGTTGATAGGCTGCAAACGCACGTTTTTTCCATGGTACCTACCAGAGTTTGAATTCAAACCACCGTTATCAATGCTACTAAAACCTGGAAACCCATTCTCGGAAAGTACCTGTATGATCCTGTATGAGTTTGTCTGAAAATGGGGTGCTGTACTGTATCCCTAAAATAATCAACTGGCGTATCATCATTTTCCCCATAACTACTATCTTTTTAATGGTATAATGTGGTAAACCCAATAAGAAGTAAAAACAATTCTATATATATATAGTAGCATTCACCCACCCAAAAAAAAACAAAAAGATCACGGTTTATACCTTCCCAATTTCACCGGAAATGATTGGTATAAACAGACCGTATTTTTACCCTCCGAACTTGGAGCAACTTGACATGCTTGGCATCCACAATGCTTTCGGAGGAGCAGATCTATGTGCGCATACGTGCGCACGCTACACATACATCTATATGTATATACATATTATATATATATATATACAGATAATAATATATTAATATGTTATTATACATGTATGTGTGTTGTTTTGCATGTGTAATTATGTAGAATGATGATTGTATACAATGCGTATCATCGGTTGTGAGGATTTTGCTTGCAATCAAATCTGCGATGCAGCCTCTCCCTATTGATAGAGTTTATTGCCAACGGATGTTTAAAATGCTCATTGCCAACTTCCATACCCATGGAGGTCCGGCAGGACAAATCCAGCTCCAGCCATTCAGAATACCACTGTTGAGTGGTTGATATCGGGGCTTTTGCCAACTGGTTTATTGGGGATTATGATCATCAACAACTAAGTGGATGCCAATTCAATGGGACTTGAGGTGGTGCCCCCCCCCACCCAGGATGTTGGTCGGTTGATAGGCCATAGAATTCACCTAGATCTTTGCACCAACTTTGTGATTCCGAGCAGGCGCGCCCCCAAATGTGGGATACCCTCTGGTAAACTAACATAACTATGTAAATTCCCGTTTTTTTTTAATAGGTATAGCGGTATAAACCAACTATTTCTATGGCCGTATTCAATGGCAATTCCTATTAGTCTACTAGAGGGTAATTCATCATTTTTTCCCATGTTAAATCCCATGATGGTTAGATCCCACTACTCCCAGTAGCAAACTGTGAGTTTGAAAGAGCCTCAATTGCCCAGGAATGGCCATCATGAACTTCCTCGAGGCCAATGGCTTCAAGCCTGGTGAGGTCAATTCCAAGAAGCAGACGCCCGGCACGCAGTTGGGGAACGATTTCCCAAGCATTGATGGGAAATAGGTAAAACTGCGATGTATATATATATTGTTAGTATTGTTATTTTTGTTATTATTGTTATTATTGTTATTACTAGTGTTATTATTATCATTATTATTACTATGATTATTACTATGTTTATTATAGTTATTATTATCATTATTAGTGTCATTATTATTTTTTATTGTATTACTATTATTTTATTATTATTATTATTACTATTATTGTTATCATTATTGTTATTATTTATGCACATAATGTTTTTACATGTATAATTATAGATGTATTCACGTTCATATATATACATTATTTATATATATATATGTTATATATAACATATTATATATATACATGCATGTGCAAAATCAATCTAGATGGCAGGTCAGGGTATCTTAGCCACCATGAAGAGTTCAGACTTGTTTCTTGTCCTTTTTCAGCACGTGAAAAGACCACGGAGATCCAGCGATTTTTCAGCTGTGGAGATGCGGCTGCAATCTAGAAAAAAATGGGTTCCAATCCATTCTTCGTTATATACCCAATTATAGGGTATATCCCAAACATGTGGCTATTGAATGTGTGTGTTTTTTATGTGGAGATGATTCGATTTATTCAATCTTTTTTTGTTGTCGGCCCAATTTTCAAAGAAACCAATCTTATCTCACAAGACCTCCACAATATTCCCAGATCTTCGAATCATGAAATCCCCACATATTGAGCTGGGAAGCTCGGCCTTTCCGACCTCCAGATCCTCCTGCAGCCGGACCTAGGAGCTGGAAATTCTTCACCTCGTACCCCCTGCATGAGGCCGTGAAGCAAAACAATCCACAGATGGTGGCTCCACAGAAACGGCTCCAGGATCGGTGTACAAAATGAACAGGGTAATGTGGGTAAAACAATAATAAACCACCCATTTTGGAATGGTTTATACCACCTTTCTATGGTGATTCGGGGGATCGTTTTAATTTTTGTTCTACCCACATTAGTATCTATGTTGTTTTACCAGAGGTGACACCCGATGTTGATTTGTAAGCTGCACAAAGATATTGAAACAAAAAGTAAATCACAGTGAAATAGTGATAAATTGTTTTTCGATGTTTTTTCTTCCCTCTGGGTGCTTCTGACGATGGGAGGATACAACTGATTGGTAATTGCTGTAGACCCACTGGTTAGTCAGCTATCCAACGACTTCCACTTTGTGGGTTGGGAATCAGTGGCAATGACGCAAATTCAGAACCAGATGTTGGGCTTAGGTACTGGGAAACCATCATTTCTTTCAGGGTGTATCAGGGGCATCTCGCTATGGTCTTGCTGGAAACTCCCCATTAGCTCATTGTTGGATTGTTCCTCTTGGTCGAGTGAATGTCACCCGCAGAAATTCGACCGGCCGGGTTCGGGTTTTGAAAAAGTCTCTAAAGGGCAAACCGAGGACGGAGTTTTTCCCACCACATCTCCAGAATTAGTATGAATTAGTGGGATGGCATACACATGTGCAACAACCAGGATATAGTTGCTTTACTTGTGTTTTCTTCACCCCCCACATCAACCACCAACCAGATACACGTTCCAAACACCAAATGCGTATGACTTAGGATTTCCATGAAGTTTCTATCTTTGGATAGATCTACCATGTGGGAAAAAGGGGAAATCTATCGTGGATGGGGTTATGCTCCTATCAGCAAGAAGGAAATAGGCTCATGATTCGAGTAAATGGGCCAAGAATCCATGATTTTCCTATCTCCTATGGTCTCCTGCGTGGAATTCCTTTGGGTTTCCATTGATTTCTTGTGTACATTTTGGATGGATTTCCCATGGGAGTTGACTCACATATGTCTACAAGCCCAGGTGGGACCCAGTTAGGATCATTTTTGATCATCATTTGCTAAAAAGAAATATAATCAGCCGATTCTTGGGTGGTCTCCCATTTATCACATTATATATATATATATATGTGTGTGTGTACATTCCCCAATGATAAACCCATTCTATTCTTATCATGTGTTCATTCTTCAATATATATTTACTAGTATTCAATTAGTAAAGGCAGTTAAGGACTTAAGTCCTTATTGACTGATTGATTTTTTTAAGTCAATGATATTCCCATCATATTCCCATACATTCTTGCAATCTGAGCATGTAATAATCCCAAGGATCATCCCATTCTGGCAATACTGACTGATTTAAACAGACTGAGGGAGATCATGAATATTACTTACTGGCTGATTTACTGTGCATCTTCATTCCTATCAAAATACCAATATATATATAATAATGATAATAATTCCACAATTATTCAGCCAGTTTTGGCAATAGGTGAGGATGATTGTTGATTTTTTTGGATCCTAGTTGATTGAGGATGATAGATAGGATATGATTACCCCCTGGTAATTTAACATAGCTTTTGAACATGGCAATTTGTTGTTGATTTACCTATTAATACTGGTGATTTTCAATAGTTATGTTATGTTATGTTGAATTATTAGAGGGTATCTCAACCCATCTGCTAATGATCTATCTCAACCCATCTGTTAATGATCTATCTCAACCCATTTGTTAATGATGAGACAGTTGATGCGTGTCAAACAGACTGAGGTGTCCTTACTCCTCAGCTTCGGGGCCGATACCCTAGCCACGGACCATTTGGGACGCACGGCCTATGCCTTGGCCAAGAGCTACAAGCACCAGGCGGCGTGGACTTGGAAATTTCAACAAAAACATGGCATTCCTATGTGGTTTCCATGGGATTTTAATGGATTTCTATGGGATTTGTGTGGAAATTGCATGGAAATTCTTTGGGATGTCATGCTAAAATTATAATTTACTTTCATTTTTCATTCAGTTTTTGGATTTTGTTGTTCTGTTGTTCTACTTGGATGTGTTTCTCAGATAGTAAGCGATTTATACGCAATGGAAATTGGGACTATGCCTTTGGTCTAGCTGGGATAGTGGAAATCTAGGAAATATGCGAAACAATCATCGTGCCTGCAAACAGAGGTGTTGTCATGGAGTGTCCATTGACAGGTTGGATTGCCTTGGTTCGTATGGTAGTATTCTGACTTCAAGTCAGTCGCATTCTGATGGGAACATCGGGTTGAAACAGATTTAAGTGCGGGAGTTTCCATTACCAGCTTAGAGAACACCGGAGGGCAAACCTTTCTTGTTAATTGGTTCATGAACGACTTCTTACCAACAACTTTACACAGATGCTCAAAGCAGTAGAGGCGTGACCCCAGGCTCAAACCTGTGTCAAGCAGGTTCTGAGCTATGGGCATCCCATATTATCCTGTAAGCCAAGGGTAATCAAGAAGCTACGAATTGAGTTTCCCAACCACATGAGAGTCCTTTTGTGTTTTCCCCATCACTATTGATCAAATCATTGAAATTCAAATTCCCCGCTTTGTGTCCTTGAAATATGTCACAAAGAATTACACCACCTGATATAGTGTAAACCATGGTAAACCATGGTAAACGGTAAAAACCATCCACAACAATCCACAAAATCTATCCATTTTCACCGTTGGATTGCAACCATCCCCAGTCATGGTAGGTTTATGGCACCGGGTTGTCAGGAAGTCATCGAAGCCTTCGACAAGTTCCTTGCTTTCGACCCGTCGGATCCAGCTGCGGTGATCGAAACGGGGACGTTGAAGGGACCCGTGTGGGAACCTGAAATTCATGATGCTTAATGATGCTTAATGATGGTTAAAGTGGATAAACAATGATAAAGAACAAGTTGCTGCTTGGAGCTGACTTTGGGAATGGCTGGTGGACAATCCTGCCCCGCCTAGCTGAACTCAAGGAGACGAGCCATGGAGAGAGAAGCCAGTAACGGGATGTTCATGATTTTGGGGCTTCACATGCGGCATTTGCAGGCAACAATAGGTTCCACCTCAAATGGAGACTGAAGTGTACGGTCCAGGTTGTATAATTACACTTTGTTGCTACTTGATCTGACTATTTTGCCTTGGATGTTAAAGTTTGGGGGAGTAACCCCAAGTGGCAACTCAGTTTGCAATGATTCTGAAACGCCAACTGGCTTGAAACTGAGACAACCTCACCATTGCAGCAAATTCCTGGGCCCTAAAAGCACCCAAAGAGCTGCTTCAGAGGCAGCGAGGCTTTGTGAAACTGCTCGGTCGTTGCATCCCAGAATGTTGAATATAATTTTGAATTTGAAATGGTTTGAATAATTATATCTATATTTCACTCATTTGTATGGTCTTATTTCTTTTATCACCCATTCACTACTTGTCTTTCCAGATTTGTTAGCAGAATCAGTTCAGATGTGATGAAATTCCCATGGCTTCCCGGTTCTGATCCCTGATCCGACCCAGGTTGGGCCTGTCACCGACATCTCCCTATTTCAAGGGCAGCAAGTTGGAACAAAATCCACCTCCTCTTGGCTTCGAGCAGTTCTTCGCTGATCTGGGGAAGGACAATGAATCGGAAGGGAGAAGATCATTGGATTGGTTTATGGGAAAATTTACAGGAAGCCGCTATATTCAATGGGAAAATCCATGGTTTCCTGTAATTTTTCCCTTAAACCAATCCAATGAGAAGATCTTGGAAGATTGCAAGGGGACGATTTGTCAGTGCTGCACGCTCCGTGGTTTTGAAACGCTCCGATGGCTTTCTACTGGAACATATATCTAGACATATCTACGTATTCTTCAGTGGGTTGACAGTCTTACTTGTACAACATATAGTGGCATGTTAAATTGCTGAAGGGTCAGTCAGATTTCCAGTCTTCTCAGAGAGCCCCCTCTCGAGGTTATCTTGCAAATCTGAAAATACCACAGGGTCACCCCAGGCAGAAACAGGCTGCTTTTGGGGTGATATTGATGAGGAAATATCCAGCAGAACAGTGAACAATAGGTGCAACTGGTAGCATCAGTTCCCGTCAGTTCCCTATAGTTCCCTCTTCACATCCCTAGAACCTCTCTCCATGATGATACCCTTTACCTCAACATCCTTTTGAAGGACGAACATCACCAACCAAAACTCTGCCACGTCCCCTGGGCAGGACCCACTGGTCCATCGCAAATCCGCGGATAACGAATGGTTGGAAATCTCAGGGACCAGAAGGCTCAGAACTGCGGAGCCCAAGGAATGGCCTAAGCGAAGGCAGTCGGCCCGGCGGTCAAGAATTGGACGATTTTTCCAATGGGAATCCATTGAAGTCGGATTTATGATGATTTATGAAGATTTATGATGATTATGATGATTTATGATGATTTATGATGGATTTATGATGGATTTATCCAGGAACCTCCAACGTCACTTAAATTTATGCCCCCCTACCCTTTCGATACCTAAATCAAGAAGTCGTCACTTAAATCACCTTTTCGTGACATAAAAATNTTAAATTTATGCCCCCCTACCCTTTCGATACCTAAATCAAGAAGTCGTCACTTAAATCACCTTTTCGTGACATAAAAATATGCCCCGAGCACAATTCTGAAACTCGAGCACTTTTGCTTGTAACGACGCATTCAAAGAACTCTTCTGCCTGCTGCCTACCTTTTTCTTTGCCGTGGCCGCTTATCATTAAATGTGTGCCAATCACAAGGGTTGNTGCTTGTAACGACGCATTCAAAGAACTCTTCTGCCTGCTGCCTACCTTTTTCTTTGCCGTGGCCGCTTATCATTAAATGTGTGCCAATCACAAGGGTTGAACACCTTTTTCAAGACCCAAGTGCTCGCAAACGTAGCGCAAAAAATGTGCAAAACGGGCGCAAATCGGCGCAAAAAAGTGCAAACGGGCGCAAATCCAAAAAACGCTACTTCCACACCCCCAAGGACACTTCTCAGGCACATCTATTTGTGTTTGTTTAAACACCCCCATGTAACTCAGAGAGAAAAGTGCAACACCACAGCTTGCAANTTCCACACCCCCAAGGACACTTCTCAGGCACATCTATTTGTGTTTGTTTAAACACCCCCATGTAACTCAGAGAGAAAAGTGCAACACCACAGCTTGCAAGGACTTGTGACGAGCATATTTTTCAAAACGAGCACTTTTTTCCGTCTCGAGCGTAAACCTGTGTTTTAGGGCGGAAACTTAACGTCATGTAAATTTACGTTACTTTGGAGGTCCTAGGATGTATATCTATACGGCCAGCACTTGTGCGTCCCAACGTCTTTCGGGACGATTCTCGGAAACCCCGATTTTTCTGCCGACCGTTGCAGTACTATGTGCTCTTCCACTATGTTGGGATGATTTAGCTTCATGTGGTTCACGTGGCTTCGTGGACCACGTGATTGATGACCCCCTGCGGGGTTTCGGCTGTCCCACAATCGCTGTTTTCAACACATTTTACATAAACCCTAAAGAAAACCTTGAAAACCCATGGGGAAAACACTAAATTAACCGGAAAGAAACCCTAAATGAACCCTAAAGAAACCTTAAAGAAACCCTGAAAAAAACTATGTAAAAGTATAATAAAAGTGTATAGTGAAGTACCTGTGGGGCGTTGCGGACGTGCTGCGGGTATCTACTATTATATAGCCCACTTATACACACACTTGAACACACTCATATACATATATATATATTATATATATATAATTACATATGATTAGAATGTTTGATATTATCTATATATATATATATAATTATATATATATGTGCATACTGCATGTGTATCCATAAAATAAATTAAGAGAGAGAGATACATAATATGTTTATTATGTATTACATATATACGATATTATAACTACGCAGTATGGTTAGGTTCCCATGCCGATAGATCACCATACCCTGTAATTATATTATATATATATATAACTCACCATGGCGCTGGTGATTGGAACTAAGCATCCAGCGTAAAAGATGGCTTTGAAGTGATGGCGTTCCTGAAGTCGGGATTCCTACTTGTAGTGGTTCCACATCTCCCCCGCCCCATGGCTTCCAGCTTCCCAGTGGCTGGGGCAGGCAATGATGAGCCGACCTCACTCCGTGTCAGTTGTTTGACTGGCTGTGAATGGGCAAAAATTTGCCCATAGCAGCCGGGGCAGTATGCCGTCCGTTCGCCTTTTTTTTGCTTCTGAAAGGGACAAAAAACGACCACATTGGGTGAGCCACAGCAATGCGGTTTGACACACTTTGAAAGCCATTTTTTAAGTGTATGAAGTCAATTTGGCAGGCGCATCTTACATACCTAAGTTTTTGTGGTGGAGGACGGCTGACTGAATTTAATTTCATTTGCCTGAATTGGCTGTGAAAAGGCCAATCAATTTCAAGCGATCAGGCTTCATTTAAACTCCATAAAACTCGCTGGTGGGTTTTCTGACGATGTTTTTCACTGTCCCCATCCCACTATAGCTATAAAAACAGATGGGAATAAAGATGGAATGATGGCATCCTTCAGCAATTCAACAGATGGCTAATCCACCAGATCGGCGCGAGCCGGATTTCGGGGGGGTCGTTGCAGACTCCGGAAAAAACAGCTGAATGAATGTGCATGAGGTTTGAAGCGCGAGTAGTTTTCTGTACTTTCCGCTACGTTTTCCCGAAATCAGATCATCAGATCTGCTAGGGGAACCCAATGCTTCCAGTTTAGCATGTGTCTTCTTGCTTGCTCATATTTGGAACCAGGGCATTTGTTTGTGCCAAACGAAGCACCAACAATCCTAGCACATCCTAAACATACACATTTTATATATACATATATAGATATCATAGTATAATTCCGTAATATCGCATAAACTTACGTAGGTGGCACACATGGTCACATATGTCTACAGTGTATATTTCAATATGTTGCACATATATATATATATACATACATACAATTATACATACGTGTATATACATAAATGCATGTAAATTAGCTCTATATATATATATATATATATATAGCAAACGGGCTGGGACTGCCTGAAAAAACGAGAGCCGCCTCGCCGCAATAGCAATAAGCTCAAAAAGCTTCGGACGTCAGCTTATAGTATTGTGTATACGAATATGTAATTATGTAATTATATTATACAATACATAATATGATCGAAGGAAGTTTAGAAGCTAAACCTTCCGACAATATGGACAGATGGAAAAGCACAGCCATGAAGAAAGTCAGAAGATGAAGAAAGTCAGAAGNGTTTTTCCAATGTTTTGTGGCTCCGGAGGGTCGAGAAGTAGGCTCGCTAAAGCGGCGGGTGCGGAGACATCTCGGCAGATGAGAGATGAAAAATTGCACACCGTTTTGGCGCGGAAGTAAAAAGTGCCAAAACACCGCAGCTTCGGACCACTTCTGGAAGTTTCGATGTGGAAAAAGTGCACGGCGCTGTGGCGCGAAGCACATTTGGAAGTAAAAAGTGCTAAAAACTGTCATGTTCGGAGCACTTTTGGAAGTTGAGATGTGGAAAAAGTGCACGGCGCTGTGGCGCGAAGCACATTTGGAAGTAAAAAGTGTTAAAANGATGTGGAAAAAGTGCACGGCGCTGTGGCGCGAAGCACATTTGGAAGTAAAAAGTGTTAAAAACTGACGGTCTCAGAGCACTTTTGGAAGTTGAGATGTGGAAAAAGTGCACGGGGCTGTGGTGAGAAGCACATTTGGAAGTAAAAAGTGTTAAAAACTGTCGGTCTCGGAGCACTTTTGGAAGTTGAGATGTCGAAAAAGTGCACGGCGTTGTGGCGCGAAGTACATTTGGAAGTGAAAGGGTGTTAAAAACTGACGGTCTCGGAGCACTTTTGGAAGTTGAGATGTCGAAAAAGTGCACGGCGCTGTTGCGCGAAGCACATTTGGAAGTGAAAATCGTAAAAACGTGAGGGTCTCGGAGCACTTTTTGACGATTCGATGATGATTCGATGTCGAAAAAGTGCACGCCGTTGTGGCGCCAAGCACATTTGGAATTCAAAAGTGTCAAAAACTGAAGGTTTTCAGCAAATTTTGAGATGTCAGTTAACTAACTGAACTAACACCTTAACAACTTAACCACTTAACCATTTAACAATTGAACAACTTAACCACTTAACAATTAAACAACTAAACCACTTAACAACTTAACAACGTATCCACTTAACAACTTAACAACTTAGTTAGTTAGTTTAACAGTTAGTTAGTCAGTGAGTCAGTCAGTTAGTCAGTCAGTTAGGCAGTCACTCAGTTAGTCAGTTAGTTAGTTTCAAAGTCAGCTAGTTAGTTAGTTAGTTAGTTAGTTAGTTAGTTAGTTAGTTAGTTAGCTAGTCAGTTACTCACTAAGTCAGTTCGTCAGTTAGTTAGTTAGTTAGTTAGTTAGTTAGTTAGTTAGTCAGTTAGTCAGTTAGTCAGTTAGTCAGTTAGTCAGTTAGTCAGTTAGTNGTTCGTCAGTTAGTTAGTTAGTTAGTTAGTTAGTTAGTTAGTTAGTCAGTTAGTCAGTTAGTCAGTTAGTCAGTTAGTCAGTTAGTCAGTTAGTCAGTTTGTTTGTTAGTTAGTCAGTTAGTCAGTTAGTCAGTTAGTCAGTTAGCTAGTTTCTTAGTCAGCTAGTTAGTTCGTTAGCTAGTCAGTTAGTCAGTTACTCAGTTAGTCAGTTCGTCAGTTAGTTTGGTAGTTAGTTGGTTAGTTAGTTGGTTGGTTAGTTAGTTAGTTAGTTAGTTAGTCAGTTAGTCAGTTGGTTAGTTAGTTAGTTAGTTAGTCAGTTAGTCAGTTAGTCAGTTAGTCAGTTTGTTTGTTAGTTAGTCAGTTTGTCAGTTAGTCAGTGAGTCAGTTAGTTTGTTTCTTAGTCATCTAGTTAGTTCGTTAGCTAGTCAGTTACTCAGTTAGTCAGTTCGTCAGTTAGTTTGGTAGTTAGTTAGTTGGTTGGTTGGTTAGTTAGTTAGTTAGTTAGTTAGTCAGTTAGTCAGTTGGTTAGTTAGTTAGTTTCTTAGTTAGTTAGTTAGTTAGTCAGTTAGTCAGTCAGTTAGTCAGTTAGTCAGTATGTTAGTTAGTTAGTTAGTTGGTCAGTTAGTTAGTCAGTCAGTTAGTCAGTTAATAGTCAGTTAGTCAGTTAGTCAGTTAGTTCGGCAGGCAAATAGATAGACAGATAGATAGGCCGACGCTCCAACCACCTTTTGATCCATCAGTGGATCTGCTCTGCCATCCATGACTCACAACAACGAACTTGTGCGGTACTACTGGTATATGCATCTATGTCTATATTTGTCTTTACTATAAATACACATGTAGACACGACAAATAGACTCTTAGCAGAACAATGACAATTACATATCAGATGCATTGTGTATCTACATATTTAGCACGCATAACATAATACATGTAACTATCGATCAGAGCAGAGCGTATCTCTACACAAACACACTAGATCCGAAACAATCCATTAAGAAGTTGTGCTGAGCTCCAATCAGAAGTTCTGCTGGGCCTGGGTTTTGGTTGCATTCGGTTCACACCAACGAACAACGGAAGAACTGGAAAGCCTTGGGAAATAAACCGTATCGGAGGTCTCATCTCTGCAGAGTCTTCACTCCCAAGAACCAAATGGTGGCTACAACCAGCAACAAACAAAGTTTAAGCAATTTGAGTATAACCACTGGTGATGGAAAATTGACTACTTCAAACTTTTGTTACCAACAGATGTAAATTGTATTAAGTTGTCATGTTTACCGAGCAGTTGGCAATAAATGCAGTATAGAACAGTATAGGAATTTTACACATTCGCCATTCGCCTTGCGTACGGATCAACAATTGGTCTTAACTTGTAAGCAAGGCCCAGAACGAGCATGCGGATCCGGTAGGACATGGACATTCTTCTATATTGTTTCATATCTTGCTCAAAGAGAAGGGACCTCCGAACGATGTGGCATGTTTCTTTTCAAACATTTCGCAACGGCGTCGACCATGTCGACCATGTCGATGGTCCGCGTGAAATGGATACCCTTTCCTCGTCGTTTCTTGTGGAGTGCTACTCTGGCCACGGCCATGTTTCAGCCTCACAACATCCATGTTGGTTTTGTATGTGACTAGTTTTTAAATTGTTGAGTGCTTCATCAGTTTGTTTTTCTTCCGGTATCATCGTTTCAGTTTTTTTGTTCGGCTCATTTTCCCCCAAAATATCCAGAAATATAAATTAGCCGGGGATTCGGGGATGGATCAAAGCTTGACAGGAACTCAGAGTGAGAAACAAGTCAAGATTTCCAACCCATTTGCCATTGACACTCTACCACAGTCTAGCCACGTATCATCGGATTGAACTTGCAGAAATGCGGCATGTAGTTATGTCACCACATTTTGGGCTGAATGGACTTGAAAAACCTGATGGCTGCAGATACCGCAAGTCCCCACACGGCATGACTTCCCCAAACTGTTGGTCCAACAAAAAAAATGATGATCCACAGAACCACAACATTCCCTGCAACATGAGAGGCTATTCTTGACTAGAAGTACCATTGCGTGCTGTGTCAGACTGTACTGCTTGGTCTTGCGGGTTGATCCAGTGTAGATCAATCAGATCTTTGGACGTAGGCTTTGGCAGCTTTGTAAAACTTGCACTTCTATGCTTGAGATCTCGAATTTCATTCAACATGCTCCAACATGTCCAATGAGCAAAAAGGGTGCCCTATGCCCTTTGAATGACCGGTATATGTATTGTTCTTTGACTCTCCGCGCCTGGAATCCTGGAGAGGCACTTCACCAAAGTGGGAAAGCTGGAATCATCTATTTTGGTTGGTTGCGGC
The DNA here is from genome assembly GCA_003297045.1 of Symbiodinium sp. clade C Y103. Lineage (NCBI taxonomy): Eukaryota > Dinophyceae > Suessiales > Symbiodiniaceae > Cladocopium > Cladocopium sp. clade C. The sequence continues at coordinate 276,767 of BGPT01000964.1, read as the reverse complement.
TGCGGGCTGATGTTCCGATTGCCAGTCTTCTGGAAGATGGCTGGCCGCGGAACGTACCACCGCAAGTCGTCGTAAACACTACACAAGTGAGTTCTGCAACTGTCCAGTTTTGGCAATCTTGTTGATCTTACTGGCCTCGCATCATCTCACACTCAAGCCATGATTTATAAAAATCTTACAGATCTTGGGGGGCATGCATTAATTGCAGACGAGTCGCCGAGTCGGTTCTTTTTAGCCGCCCGCCCTTGTGATCAATCAGAGGGATTGCATGAATTCTATTGAATTCTGGCTTAACTGGGGCTCAACTGGGCACACTTGATAGCAACAGCAGAGCCTGGAAGTTTCAGCCTGTCAAAGAGGACACCACTCATCCATAGACGCTTCACTTTTGCGCATCCAAAAAGCTTAGCTTCTCCCTGGACTGGATTGACCATCCGAGTTCTGTCGACGCAGCCTCACTTGTGTGTTTCAAGACACTCGCGCCAGCATTGCTCAAACTGCAATCCATTTGGCATCCAAATAATCTGGAAGTGGACTTTCAAATGAATTCATTGCGCGGCCTTTTGGCAGTGAGGTCAGGGCGGATTTGTATTGACTCCGATGCTGGACCATCACCGATGAGGGCATTATAGAAGGATCATTCACGTTTGTTTTAGTCATCTACAGAAGCCGAAAAAAACAATTGAAACATAATTTGCCACAATTGCAGTCGGGTTTTACTTTTCTTGGTTGTCTCTACAGGTAGATTGAAATCCCAAAATCCAACCCCTATCGGGTCCTATCGGGTCGAGGAAAGAAACAATCGAGGCCTAAGATGTGACCCCTGGAAGCCATGAAGTTCATTTTTTGTGCACTTAGGTGCAACGTACTCGCACCAACAATATCCGAAAATGTACCTAAATCCAATGGTTAATCATGGTTGATCACCATTTTCGCCGTTATTTGATGACCATTTGAAGGCCATTCGGACATACCCCATTTTCAGACAGACCAATATGACTTGTGACTTGATACGCGACCCTGACCTCTGCTGGCACCCTGCGGGTACAACGCCTCCCTTGGGGCACTTGACAAATTTTTGGTCTCTTGGCTGCATTGGTCACCTTCTGAAAAATCCCGAGCAACAATTGCAGTATTCGCCCTAGGGTTTTATTTCGGGAATCAATTGCGGTGTTGATGGATTATTGTCCCCCTGCTCATGGATTGTTAAAGGTTGTCATTGCTATTTATTTCAAGCAAGAAACGAGGATAAGACCAACAGAGGTGAGGAAAAAACACCCATTTGGGTGCTGGGAAACCCAGCGAAAGCGTCGCATTTTCCTACCCGGAATGATGATGTTGATGAATTGGCTAGAGATTTGCAGGGTGGCTGGAAAACCCCAAGCAAAATATCATTGAGTCTGGACATTGGGATGTGAGAAGACTACGATATGCTGCTGAAGCTGTTGTTTATTTTTATTTTTATGGAACACTTCATTAGTCCAGATATGCGTAAGAAGATGCAACAAAAACATCCGTACGGCCCGGAAATCGGACCAGCGTTTTCATCGTTTTTGCAGATCATGATCCTTTGCAATTGCAGAAAATGCTGTGTTTTGCACATNCCGGAAATCGGACCAGCGTTTTCATCGTTTTTGCAGATCATGATCCTTTGCAATTGCAGAAAATGCTGTGTTTTGCACATGTACACAGCCATTTTTATGTACATTCTATCGCAAATTACAGTATGTCTGGATAAAAATGTGACATTTCGTGTCATGAAATCCAAAAAAACATGTCTGAGGACCCCCAAATTTCGTATACNTTTTACCACAGCGCCAGCGCTCTGATTTCAACCTGTTTTCAACTCAGTCCAACTTGCGCACATTTTTGCCTGTGATTTCACAGACGTTCGAGTTCCGATATCGCCATTGCCACGCTTTGACATATGACTTTCGTCATTTGATGTTCATCGAAGAACCGAAGACGTGTTAAGCGTAAAAAAATTTCATGTTCATCGAAGAACCGAAGACGTGTCAAGCGTATAGAAGCATTTGATGTTCACCGAAGTACCGAGACGTGTTAAGCGTAGCAGCATTTGATGTTCACCGAAGTACCGAAGACGTGTTAAGCGTAACAACATTTGATGTTCATCGAAGTACCGAAGACGTGTTCAGCGTAACAACATTTGATGTTCACCGCAGTACCGAAGACGTGTGAAGCGTAACATCATTTGATGAACACCGAAGTACCGAAGACGTGTGAAGCGTAACAACATTTGATGTTCACCGAAGTACCGAAGACGTGTGAAGCGTAACATCATTTGATGTTCACCGAAGTACCGAAGACGTGTGAAGCGTAACATCATTTGATGTTCACCGAAGTACCGACGACGTGTGAAGCGTAGCAGCATTTGATGTTCACCGAAGTACCGACGACGTGTTAAGCGTAACAACATTTGATGTTCGCCGAAGTACCGAAGATGTGTTAAGCGTAACAACATTTGATGTTCATCGAAGTACCGAAGACGCGTGAAGCGTAACATCATTTGATGTTCACCGAAGTACCGAGACGTGTGAAGCGTAGCAGCATTTGATGTTCACTGAAGTACCGACGACGTGTGAAGCGTAACAACATTTGTTGTTCGCCGAAGTACCGAAGATGTGTTAAGCGTAACAACATTTGATGTTCATCGAAGTACCGAAGACGCGTTAAGCGTAACATCATTTGATGTTCACCGAAGTACCGAGACGTGTTATAAGCGTAGCAGCATTTGATGTTCACCGAAGTACCGAAGACGTGTTAAGCGTAACAACATTTGATGTTCATCGAAGAATCGAAGACGTGTTAAGCTAACAACATTTGATGTTCACCGAAGTACCGAGACGTGTTAAGCGCAGCAGCATTTGATGTTCATCGAAGTACCGAGACGTGTTAAGCGTAACAAGATTTGATGTTCATCGAAGTACCGAAGACGTGTTAAGCGTAACAATTTGATGTTCATCGAAGTACCGAAGACGTGTGAAGCGTAACAACATTTGATGTTCATCGAAGAACCGAAGACGTGTTAAGCGTAACATCATTTGATGTNAAGACGTGTGAAGCGTAACAACATTTGATGTTCATCGAAGAACCGAAGACGTGTTAAGCGTAACATCATTTGATGTTCACCGAAGTACCGAAGACGTGTGAAGCGTAACAACATTTGATGTTCATCGAAGTACCGAGGACGTGTCTCCATAGATGCCCGATTGTGAAAAAGAAGACTTAAATGACGTTATTGCACCCCCCCCCCACCACCCCACCCCCACCCCAAAAAACCTCGAACGCAAAAAAATGCAAAAACGCAGGTCCGGTTTTCGGGCCGTAGGCAAAAACATGAACGTCCGAAGTAGACCTTTGTTGGGTGGAATATATTTTACCCATAGGGGAACGCCATTACATACAGCTTTGACATGTAGGTATAGATATTTTCGTAAGGGGCATACAAACCTGGCCATGAGCATACAGCCAGCGTATCAGCGTTTTGGACACCTCATTTTCCAAGCTGTGAAGGGCTCAGATTCATTGGATGATTCATCCCTGCGATTCCTGCGAGTGGGACATCTACCACACTTAACACTTCACCTTCGAACTCCGCACTTCACACTTCACACTCCACACTGCACTCTTCACATTCCACACTTCACACTCCACACTTCACACTCCAAATTTCATCTCATCTCATCTCATCTCTTCTCATATATAGTCTAAGCTTACACAAATCACTTCCCAGTACTACTTCGTCCTACAAAGCTTGCACAAAGCACTTCCCAGTACTACTTTGTACTAAGAAGCTTGCGCAAAGCACTTCCCAGTACTACTTCGTTCTACAAGGCTTGCACGAATCACTTCCCAGTACTACTTCGTCCTACAAAGCTTGCACAAAGCACTTCCCAGTACGACTTTGTACTAAGAAGCTTGCGCAAAGCACTTCCCAGTACTACTTCGTTCTACAAGGCTTGCACAAAGCACTTCTCAGTACTACTTTGTACTAAAAGGCTTGCTTCCCAGTACTGCTTTGTATTACAAAGCATGCACACAGCACTTCTCAGTACTACTTTGTATTTCAAAGCTTGCACAAAGCACTTCTAAGTACTACTTTGTACTACAAAGCTCGCACAAAGCACTTCCCAGTACTACTACTTCGTACTACAAAGTTTGCACAAAGCACTCGGCAGTGCTACTTTGGTATATACTACAAAGCTTGGACACAGACAAGCTGTTACACACAAAAGCTTCTACACACAGCAAGCTTTGACACACAGCAAGCTTTTACATAAAGAAGCTTTTACACACCAAGCTTTTACACACAGAAGCTTTTACACACAGCAAACTTTTACACAGCAAGCTTTTACACACCAAGCTTTTACACACAGCAAACTTTTACACACAGCAAGCTTTTACACGGAGAAGCTTTTACACACAGCAAACTTTTACACAGAGAAGCTTTTACACAAAAATCTGCTAGCAAATCACCATCGCAACCTTGATGCAGCCACTCCAATACGATTTACGATACCCAGCTGCACAAGACCATAGAACATCATAGGAATCATAGCACTATACGTGCGCAGCCGCAGCACCAAGGCACCTTCATGCAGCCATCACAACATCCAATGCACCATTCATGCAGCCATTACAATGCATTTCGCATTATCGCATGGCAAACCCGCATGTAACTATGCACATGGCAGCACAACAGGGCAACAATCATGCAGCGATTCCACTGCGATCTGCAACCACAGATGCATCATCAAGCGCGTAGAACTACGAACATAGGAACAACCGCACAATGCAGAAGATCATGGAGGAACCAATCCCTAAGTCACCACTTCTCTAAGTCACCGCTTCCCTAAGTCACCACTTCCCTAAGTTACCAATTCCCTAAGTCACCACTTCTCCAAGTCACCATTTCCCTGAGGCACCACTTCCCTCAGGGACCACTTTTCAAGGCATCACTTCCCTAAGGCACCACTTCCCGAGGTCACCATTTCTCTAAGCCACCACTTCCCTAAGTCACCATGTCCCTAAGTCACCACATCCCAAAGTCACCACATCTCTAAGTCACCACTTCCCAAAGTCATTACTTGTATTGTTTCGCTTGTAGTGTTATTGCTATTCCAGCCTTACGTAACTCAGAAGATTGCTTCCCAACTTCCTTTGGTGATATATACTATGAAGGGCAAAGCCTCTCAAGTTGCCCGAGGCACTCTCAAAACACTGTAAATAGCAGGTCATCCTGGCATTCATGAAAAGTTCAGGTAGGGGACTTGTGCATCATTGCGCAGGTCATCCTGAACTCTAACAACTTCGAATTCTAAAATCATAAAACTCTAAACTCTAAGTCTTAAAACCCCAAACCTTAGACACCTCAAAGTTATATTGGGCGAAATGAGGCTATTATGTTTTTTAAAAATAAAGATGCATAGTACACCTACACATGTATCTATATGTAGAATTGTTTACATGTAAATATCTATATACATGTTTATCTTTAAATGTGCGTATCATATATATATATAATATATATTTATATATATATATATATATCTCTCTCTCTCTCAATATATGCACATATTGCATTCCCAGCAGAGGCTCGAGCGATTGTGAAACTGGATGAGCCGATCGCACGAGTGTCGCTAGCCGCGAACCGCAGGGCACACAGGCAAGGACAGACCGTACGGTGGAAGTTCATTGTCCAGGGACGGTGGTTCTCTCCTTAAAGATAGGGCTTGAAGATACTTTAAGATCATCACAGCCAGTTGGGCTTAAAACCTGTGCTTTTCCTCTTGATCATAGACAGGTCTATGAACATGGACGTGCATGTAGCCATGTACCCATCCCTATTCTTGGACTGCCAAATGTCACAATCATGAGGCTTCCAATTGCTGGGCTTCATTTTGAGGGGTTAACTTAAGGGCCTAAGGGTCCGTGGATACCACACCCGCACTTGGACACAAAAACACTTGGAGAGATGTGCATTGAATCGCTCGGGATCCACCAACAAAAAAACTGTATTACTTATCGCCAACAATCACAATGAGATGATATCCCAATTGCTTAAATCTATGGCGAATCTTAGAGGCAACATGATTTTTTGCTTTAACCACATGATTTGCGGGGCACCCCATATACAAGGCCAGAATGAGATAGAATGATGGATGAATGCCATATTTTTCTTTCACATGTCACCAGGTTCCTGATGAACATCCGAATGCGCATGGAAGTTTAGTCAGGATGTACAATTTTCAACCATCAATTCTTGGCAAAAACGGTCTTGACTTGCAGTCCACTCTACGTCGGGACTACCCGTTTTCCAACTTCACCTATTTGTGAAACACCCTGAGACCTCGGTCATGCGGGATGACCATATTGGCTCATGTCTGGGTGCTGAGACAAGGTTGCATGGCATTCTATGATACTCTATGGTTTCCTGTAGGTATCTGTACATACTTGGAATATGAATTCCAGTAAGTATAATGTGGGAAACCCAGCCATAAAGCACAGCAGGCCCATGTGCACATATATTTTGAAGGGAATAAGTTGCATTGGGATTGCTACAGTCAGTAGTTGTTTGACAATATGTATATATAATAGACATGATACAGATATTCAGATATATATATATATATAATATATTCATAATACATTGTATTACATACAATACATTTTATCAAAATTGCAAACTTCAAAGTTACGGACGCATGTCCATGGTCAGTCTTGTCATCATGTCAACCACAGAGGTAGCAACAGCGGCTGGCAGGTGGTAACAGAAGATCATGCCAACAGTTCGGTTGCTCCCGGCAAGGGAGAGTCTGTGTTTACGCGGTTCCGGGCCTTGATTTGGAAAAGACGTCGTAAAAAAGCGTGCGAGACTGTAGCGAGAGCTCGCTTGGCAGTTTAAATCCAATAATCATAAGAAGAATTGACAGCTGCAGACCACTTTGGGAAGATGCGGCCTGGAAAAATGAAGGAGACTGCGGCACGCACGCACACACACACACACACATTCACACACACATTCACACCAACCCGTTTTTTTGCGCGGATGATTTCAGGTCCGAAATGGTGTCGGTTCAATGGTGCGGCCTTGTTTTGCGGGATGGCAACCGGCTGAGAGAAAACGCGTTAGCACGATTGCGGGCAGGAAAGCCATATTGATGCTGCCGCGGTCCTTCCAAGTGGGATTGCAGCTGGAGCTTGCTAAACGCATTTTCAACAGCTGCGAGACAAGTAGTTGGTTGTAGCTCAGAGCAGGAGCGGGTCAGAGGAGAAGTCGCGCAGGTAAAAGGGGCTCAGTTAAACAAATGGTTGAGAGAAAAGGTACCTAAGGGGCTGAGAAAAGAGGTTCGTTCGTTCATGCAGTCATGCATGCATTCATTCATGCATGCATGCATTCATTCATTCATTCGCTCACTCATTCATTCATTCGTTCATTCATTCATTCATTCACTCACTCATTCACCCACTCATCCATTCATGTACGCATTCATTTTTTCAATTATTCATTCATTCACTCACCCACTCACTCATTCATTCATTCATTCATTCATTCATTCATTCATTTCAGCCGTTCATGTATGCGTTCGTTCATCCATTCATTTATTCATTGATTTTTTCATTCATCCACTCAGCCATTCATGCGCTGAAGTTTTAATGTCATTGATTTCATGTCCCTGCAATGGTACCTCAACAGTGATTTGCTCATTCGTTGGTGCACGTGTTCCAAACTTCCGCTCCCGCACGGCCCACCACTGGTATTCAAATAGAATTATTTGTCCGAGGTTAATTTATTATCCTTCAAATAACGGGCTCAATGTGCGATCTTGGTTAGTGCATGGCCCCCCGCCCCCCACAAGTATATATCGCACAAAAAATTCAATTTTTGTATCATTTTTGGCTCTTGAACTAGAGCTGGACTTTTTGTCAGGCGAGGATTTGATTTGAAATCAATTTTAAATCAATTTATTTCCAACGGATTTTCCTTTTGAAATCAATGGATATAAGAAGGATCTCAATTGAAATCAAGTTACTTTCAAATGCTGTTCCTTTTGAACTTGAGAAGGAAAGAAACGATTTCAATTGAAATCAATTAACTCGCAATTGTTTTGCATTTTAAACTGAATGGATAAGACATGATTTAAATTGAAATCAATTTACTCTCAGTTGATTTTCTTTTAAGATTCAATAGAAATAAACGGATTTCAATTGAAACCAATTTACTTTCAGTTGCTTTTCCTTTTGAGTTTAAAGGAAAGGAAAGGATTTCAATTGAAATCATTTTACTTTCAATAGTGCAGGCAAAAAAAAATCAACCCAAGAAAAGTTGGACACAATACCGAGCCCCCAAGACAAACACAGTATTGAAGATCTGAGTTGTTCATGGGCTACCCTTTTGAAAAATTGTTTAGGTGCTGTTTTTTAAACTGGGTTTTCATCAGTTTTTTTTTTTTTTAATCTGGAGGAATGCGGCATTTTGTGGATTCCAGGAGAATTGGACCAAGTAAGGAAAAATAACTATAGTAAAGGAAAAGGACAAAAGTATACAAAAGTGGTTTTTGAAAAAATTCCACGCAAGAAAAATTGGACACAATACCGAGCCCCCAAGACAAACATAGTATTGAAGATCTGAGTTGTTCATGGGCTAACTGCTTGAAAAATTGTTTGGGTGCTGTTTTTTGATTGGGTTTTAATAAGTGCTTTTTTATTTTGGCGGAATGTGGCATTTTGAGGATTCCAGGAAAATGGGACCAAGTAAGAAAGAAAAACTATAGTAAAGGAAAAGGACAAAAGTATACAAAAGTGGTGTTTGGAAAAAATCCACCCAAGAAAAAATTGGACACAATACCGAGCCACCCCTGCTTTTCTACAGGTCTGGAATTATTGTGGGAAAATTTGACACAATTGAGACCCATTGCACTAATCGAGGTCCCACATTAAGATGTGATTAGTCACTAGGTCACTAGGTGGAATGCGCGTCCAAGTATGACCCCATCGCATGGTAATTTTTGGTTTTTGGGGCTTACCACCTTACAAGACTGCAAGAAACGTCGACCTCTAGACTTTCTATATGCCCTATAATCTTCACGCTGTGGTTAAGCTAGATAGCGGACCCAGTGACCCATGTTCAAGAAATCTTTAGCCATTTAGGCCCCGTCTGGCATGTGAGTTTCATTCACACCGGTTACCGGCCAATGGATTGATGTCAAAGAGGGGTTTCGGAGAATCTGTCAGTTTGACCCAAACCCACCTTACATATAGACATCCGTTAAGACAGACGGCGTTGCCTTTGACCCATTCTGGGAACAAATGGTTCTACTGAAGCTTAGTCGCCCCCTTACTTTAGAAGGGGTTTTCTAGCAAGTCTAGCAATCGCAGGAAGGTCAGCGCCCAAATTTGTAGCCAAGCGGCAAATTCTTGCATACTGGAAAAAAAACATGCTATGACAGGCACTTTGGCAGGAATCTAGAATTCCTAAAAAATTGGCCACATGAAAGTCAGAATCTCAAAAAGATGGGGTTCCCATACCCCTCCAGGGCTACCAATGTTTCTTTGATAAACCCCTCTATTGTTGGGAAAGATGATCCTCCGCCAACCTTGAGAAGGCATAAACTGAATGGTCGGCACAAGCCACATCCTTCTGGGTTATTGATTGTAAGAACCAAGTCTCATATTCAGTGTGCAGATCGCCGCCCAATTTAAGTATTTCAGTGCAGCAGGCACGGTTCCCAGTTTCCTGGATCTTAGACAGGTTGCGCGGGCACCTGAACATGTTGCAACTGCGTGGATTTAAAAAGTCAAATTCGGCGGGTCTGGGAGCGCTAGTAGGATGTGTGTCAGAATTGCCACACCCACAAACCGATATGCAGCTCGCCGGGTGGTTTCAAACCAATTCAAATTTGCCCGAAAACGGTGATCGCGAACTGGGGCAAATTTGTTGGTTCCTGTAATTTGTAGCAGGAAGGGTCTCCTTTCCTGGTTTGTTGAGGCATTTTTTGGCCTTTGCATCCAAACCTGGCTTTTGCATGGGACAGAAGCCGCCAAGGTGTTTCCGCTGTTGCAGTCAGCGGGTTGTGAGCACACTCTGATGCTGGACTATAGTTCCAAAAGGTTCAGTCAGGTTTCTTGGCACGAAAGGTCCCCATGACCATCGAAGGGCTACGACCATTAGTGTGCAAAGGTTACTCATATTTGCAAAAGCATGACCGTCTCAGCAGCAGCATTGTCCCACTGGGCTATCCCAAAGTTGCTTCAAGAAGGTTTAAACGGCGGAAAAACCTCAAAGAAAGAAAACAACATGTTTTTGGGAGCACTCTTAGCCTTGGGAACTCGGAACGCGGTGGTGTTTTTCGTCAACCAGTTGTCAAAGCTTTGAGGGACAGATCCAGAGTGTGCACAGCCCCCTGGCCAACCTTGCCGCCCCTGGCCACACATCGGGTTCCGCTTCTCAGTTTCAACAGGCAACTCAGCGCGTAAAAACTTCGCGCGAGTCGTCTCATACAGCAGCAGCGATGTGTTTCATTGCCGGGGCCCAAGGGTAGTTAAGCTCTGTGTTTGCGCCAAGGTCACAACGACAACAGGTGACAACAGATGACCACATTAGTCGGTTATGGATTGCCCATGGATTTTTTCTACTACGTATCCAACCTCATATGTTGAGGAACACGGGGATGGAGAAAGACCAATCAAAACTAAAAACCCTGAAGATGCGTAGGTGAACATATGAAGATATCTTGAGATAGTGAATGCTCCCATGCACACTTACGCAGATGGGATGTTCAGGCCATTTGTTGAACGACTGCAGGGAGCCCGCAATGCACGGGTTGTTGCACTAAAAGCAGGAAATCAACAGTAAGCATGGATACTGCCACATAAAATGAGTGGAACCTAATAAGAGCTATTTTCGTCAATAGTCAAGAAAATCATGTTCCAATGTATTGTTTTCGGTACTACATATGAAAGCCTTCAAGAGGCATGCAGCCTGAGCATACAGGGACCAAACATATGGAAAACCCTGGCAGCACCAAAAAAACAAAGCAAAAAACATCAAAAAACAAATCATACTCCTGTTATTGTAAATGAACATGGGCACATTAGCGTGTTTCATTGCCATGTTGAGTTTCTAGAGTTGTGTTCAGAAACCATTTGATATTGGACTAAAGTCAAGCAAACACAGCAGCTGCGACAGAGCCGCTGCAAGAATCAGTCGGCTCATTCGGAGAAGTTTTGGCCAATGGACATTTTGGTCGGTGTCTCCAGCTTGCACCGATGGATACTGGTTGACCTTAAGGGTAAAGCAATGGACTGTATTAAAGAAAACGAAAAGATTAAATGTAGTAGAACTCTCCAAGAATAGTGGCACGTTGCTCTTCCATTCATTTGGGGGTTAATTATAGTACTATACAACAACTACAGGCCGAAACATCATCATGGTTTCTGTGCGGGACAATAAGATTTACCATCCAGTTGATGCCACATGGTTTCCAAAGATTCCTTCTGCAGGCAAGGCCCCTTTACCAGTTATAACTTATAAATTATGTTTATATATGGCTATAAATGGGAACATATACAATTCATGATAATTCTATCAATGGGTGACTTAATTACCGGCTTATAACTGGTATTTTGATTGGGCATTGGGCCAATGGCTCGCCTTTAGCCCCTAAACTCTCGGAGATGGCGATGTTTACCCAACTACCAGGCTCGTGGCACCGGCCATTCAGAAACATTGGCGCCGCCTTTATTGGCAGCCTTGGATTTTTGTGGCGCTGGCTCAGCCTGGCAGACAATTCACAGGGTGTTAGTCATCCTTGTGCTTGCAGGACCAAGATTCAATCAAGTCGGAGATGAAAAGATATTGTGAATGTGGCGCGTGACTCTCTTTGGAACAAGCATGGGATGTGGTGAAGCCTATGATGGATCCCCTGTTCACTTTGAAAGCGCATTTTGAGATAGATAGACTACCATGGTTTAACGCTTTTGGAAAATATGTTAGCCCGTGGGGTCATTTATGAGAATAGTCCTAGTTCACAACTCAGTCACCGTGTCACCAGTGTCTGGCTCTCTAGGAGGTTGTTGGCTGAGCCGATTGTGGCCGTCGATTTGGGTGATTTGCTGCATCTGCCTGTGGAAGGAACACGTGAACTGCAGGCCTTTGACACGGGTGGCGGGGATGGTGATGCAAGGATTTCTGCCAACCTGGTAGGTTGATGCATGGAAAACACGCAAATGCAATGGTTGAATGCCAATGCTGTTTGCTCGATTTTTTCCGTCAGATAACGTAGATCAGAGGTTATTCCAGCTTTCTGCGGTGTGTCTGCATGGGGTGCCATGGTCTGACTCAGTAGGACCATAGATGGAGTTGACGAAGCGAGCAGTGGCCAGAGATCACACCCAATCATGGAGGAAAAATGAGAAAAAGTAGTCTTCCAACCCACAATTCCTGGGTAAAAAATCTATGCCCATCCAGTTGGTTTTGCTAGATTTGCGTTTGACATCTTCAATCCCATCTTAAATACCCATGGCTGGTGCCAATTGTTCAATCTTCCGATGTATCGGCCATGCACGGACCATGTTCCTATTGGTAGACATATGTAAACATCTTGGTTCGATGAAATCCAATTGCCCGGCCATCAAACATCCCGTTGACAAGTTCCCTGAAGATCCTATCAATTTCATCAAGCCGATCAATGGATTCCATGAAAGATACGCGGGGCCACTCGTACCGTTGAAGATCCTGTACCAGTAAATCCCGATGAAGGTCCAATAAAGTCCAGAAGAAAGAAAAACAATCAACGGGATTCAACGGGCCTGTTAAGATCCATGAAGTCCAGAAAGTAGATGGATGAAATCAACAAGGGCTTCCACCAAGATCCCAGTAAAAGTTCCATTCGACGTTCCATTACAATCGAGACAAAATCCAGACACAGTTCCATTCAGATCCTATTAAGATATATTAAAATACAAGTAAAAGTCCCACACCCAATGGATCTAATCACTCCCTGAGAAGGTACGGATACCCCCAAAGTCATGCAGAAGATACTTGGATCGGGATAAAAAGTTCCATGAGAAGTTCCATTGAAAAACAACATACGTTCCATTGAGATCCCATGAAATATCCCATTAAGCATCCCAGATGAATGCCATTAACATCCCATTGGTCCCATTCCAAGTCTTATTAAGAGGTGCATTCTATATATATATATATAAAAGTATACCCGCGTTTAAACTATTGCAGATGTGGAAAGCACATCTATGTCAGTTTATTCCAAGGCCCCTGGGTAAAATATAGCGATTCAAGGTTCCATAATCCTTCCCCCCTCATGTTAAACATCCCCCAGAAACCATGGATTAGTAAGTGGTTTACACATATTTGGGACCATACAATGGGTGTGTTTAATATTGGGGATGGAATTCGAAAAAGACACTGTGTAATTCAATCAAGGTCCCAATTTAACAAAAAGCATTCAACAATCTCTTACGCCTGAACAGTTCCATTCAAAGTTCCCTTCACCCCCTTAAAATCCCATCAAACAATTTTATATACCCTTTGGTAATTAAACGTACGTAGCTATTGTTGATTTTCCCATTCAAAATGGTGATTTTCCATGTTAGTTTACCAGAGGGTATCCATTAAAACACTGGAAAACTGGCATTTTCCACCAAGAATAGGCCAGAGATCCCATCCGAGATGCTGGCAGCGGATCCAAGGCCCAGCTCTGCTTTCGCGCCTGGCGCCGTGGCCACGCTGCTGGCGTGGCCTTCTGGTTCGACGTCTCCTTCGGCACCCTGGTGGCGACTGAAGTGGTGGTGGTTGGAGTTTTGGGGGGTTTCTATGGGATGAAAATGGGGTTGAACTGCTGGCCATGGGATTTATGATGGGATATCCTGGGATTTTTCACGAGATCTATCGGCTTTCTTGGGTGATTTCATGGGAGTATATGGGGCCCAAAATAGCTAGCTAAGTTGGTTCAAACAACTCAGAGAACTATAGGGTTGATGAGGGGGGGATAGAACATGATAGAACTATATAAATTTCAAAGGGATTCTAAACCAACTTGGGACTGAGGGGCACCGCCCTGAATAGGATCTCAAAGATCATGAACAGTGAAAGTAAACCAACAGTGCGCGAACTGGAAGCCATGGCCCATAAATAGTTCGATGAGTTACCTAAAAAGAGTTGTGCTTTCCATAGCAATGTTACTCTACAGAGGGTAACTATGAAAATATTGGGTAACACTGGGGATTTCATGATGAACATTGGGATAACATGGGATCACGAAATCGGACTTGATTGTTGGAAAATTCGTGTACAAAAAGGGATTTCACCCATGCATGATGGAGAAATATGGTGATTTAACTATGAAACTATGGCATGGGCCAGGGTGAATTTACTAGAAAATGGAGGTGTTGGGCCGGTGTTGGGGACCTATTGGCTACTTCCATCCAAATCCAAGGAGGAGTGGGATAAACCAAGTGTTCTATGGATAAATATCGTGTGGCCCGCCTTCCGCATGAGTGCTGATCTCCCGATGATATCTCCTCCAGTTGCCCAGTTGCTGGTTCGTAAATGGGCTATATCACATTATAACTGCATATATATGATGGGATATTTCCCACTTCTATACTTGCCGCTTTGTGATATAACATCGTGGCCCATCTAAGCAGGTTGCGCATGATACAATGTATTGATCAGAATTCTTTGGCTGGAGCAGCACCAACGAAAATTGAAGAAAAGTTCACCATGACTGCCCAACTTGGTTGGCTCTTTTGCTGGCGTTCCAAATCACCAATCCAATCCGCAGCTGTGAGCTCTTGCTAGCTGGCTGTTTTCAATTGTTTTCAGTAGACAGCCTTGAGTTGGAGGTGGTACCCCCTGCCTACTTGGTTTTTAACCCCCAACTATATCCACAATCTAAGTTGGCCATAATTAGCCTATTATATACATATATTGCGAGTGGGGTCTAGGTGGGAGCACAGTTCCACATAACCCCATGTGTATTAGCATCAGGGAGGTAGCCAACCATCAGGTCAGACACCTTGTACATTTACTGTGATGGTTTGGCTCAAGACCCCAAAGATTGCAGTGTCTAGGAGAAAAGGCGCCATATCGTGAGCTTTCAGTGCCGTGTTTGAACTGGAACGTTACAGCTAGCCTTAGGGAACTAGCTATTCACATATATATATATATATATATATATATATAGTTGTAAGCCAACTTAATCAACTTCCCCTAACTATGGGCAACCATTTTGTGTGGTGTTTCATTCACCACTAGGTCACCTTGCCCCTCCAATGTCAAAGGTGACGTGCTGGAAAATCCCCCAGAAATAGTTCGATGATTTTCCCAGCTATAAAATTCTATAAACTTCCATCTACTTCGGGGATTTTTCCCATTCAAAATTCAATTCATAGATGTTTTTTTTTCCAGTTATGAACCTCCATTTACAGATGCTTGCCTTAACCATGGATATTTCCGGGATTTTCCCAGCGAACTCAACCTCCATTGCCATTTCGGGTCAAAACGGCACCTGCTCGCCTCTCCTCTCAGGGCACGAGGTGATCCTGAAGACGGACCCAGGCTCACCGCCCACGCATTGGAAGCAGACGGTTCCATGGCGCAGTTGAGGCTTTGTGATAAATGGGATTTAGAATGGGATATTTAAGGGTGATTTAAGGTGTCTCAACGTGATGATTTCATGGGATTATTTGGAATAAACATGGTGCCCCCTTTTTTGAGCTACGTGAAAGTGAACATAACTCCACTTTCACGTTTGGCTTATGGTAGAAATATCATGATATATCTATAGTTACTTTGGTTTATAAAGCAACAAACATAACTGGGGAGCACCACCTTGTGGGGGCTACATTGAACCCAAAATTCGCCCTAAAATGTGGATAGATTTACTCCTCACACGGAGCATATGGGCTACAATAATCTGGATGAGATACTTAAATAATTGGGACACAATGGAAACTGGGCATTAAAGCTTGATTAACCAAAACTAATTCACTTGGGGCCTAGACGTGAAACTACTGATATATTTACCTCAAATACTGGTTGATTTTGGCGGTAAATGTTGGCAAACATTCCAAAACAATGGAGCGTATGGAATAGACATGTATTATTTCATTTCTTGCTGATCTTGCTGGCTTTCTAAGATTCGCCAGGTGTTTTTTTCCCAGTGAGTGGGCCACTTCCTGGAAGGACCATCTAATCAGTTGGTGATTGCAACCAGCCATAACCTCAAGGACTTCTTGAGGATGGTGCTCCTTAGGAAAACAAACTCACTAAGTCAGCCTGCACAAGATTGCTTGAGAAGATACAATTATTCCTGACCTGCTCTGTGGTTTCAACTGCGTTTCCATCCCTCTTTCAGCGATGATATTGGCCCAATGCAATGACAATTGCAACCATCGTACGCACATGCAAGAAGGGATCTCCAGCCATGTTTGTTTGCTTAGAAACCACTCCAAGCATTAATATAGCCACAATAAACCCAACAGTTATCCTAGTTATGGACCAACTTACCAATGATAAACCATTGGTATTAGATCCCCATTTTTCCCGTGAATTCCCGTTTTTGACCTCGCAAGTTGAGGTGGTCTATTTGGGCGCCTTCCCTGAAGTGGAAGCAGGGGACGTCTTGGAGGCCGCAGTCACACTGACGCAGAGTGAGGAGAACCCGCGGCAGTACCACATCTCCATCGAGACCTCATGAGATTGTTCTCCGTTTCAAAACGGTCAGATACTGACAATCAATACAGTACTCAACGATACAGATGTTATACTATATTATACTAAGTATATAGATAATAATAATGTTCAATGAGATATTTTTTTAATGTGGCACACCCAATGCCCATAAACCATTCCCAATAAAGCGAATATACAATTGGATAATTATGGGATAATCATGGGAAATCATGGTGGTCGGCCTTTGACTGTCAGTTTTTATGGCACCAAACGAAATGTTGAAACTTGATGATGATGATGATGATGATGATGATGACGATGATTATGATGATGATGATGATGATGATTATGATGATGATTATGATGATGATGATGATGACGATGATGATGACGATGATGATGATGATGATGATGATGATGATGATGATGATGATTATGATGATGATGATGATGATGACGACGATGATGATGATGATGATGATTATGATGATGATGATGATGACGATGATTATCATGATGATGATGATGATGATGACGATGATTATGATGATGATTATGATGATGATGATGATGATGATTATGATGATGATGATGATGACGATGATTCTGATGATGATGATGATTATGATGATGATGATGATGATGATTAAGATGATGATGATTATGATGATGATGATGATGATGACGACCATGATGATGACGATGATGATGATGATGATGATGATGATTATGATGATGATGATGATGATGATGACGATGATGATGATGATGATGATTATGATGATGATGATGACGATGATTATGATGATGATGATGATGATGATGATGATGACGATGATGATGATGGAGGAAACATCATCAAACCAACATGCTGGAAGCACTTTTCGGCATCTTTGCGGGGGGGTACTATACAGATAGGGATAGAACTACCATGGTATAGGATGGTGTAGGTGATAAACCACTATATAAAGATATTTTAAAGCAAAGATTTCGTTCGACCACTACATATTGGGGATTCAACTCAGAAACATCAAACATGCGGATGTGATCGATGAACAACTTAAGGCTTCTTCAAACAATGGCAATGGATGATATTTGATGAGACTTGGGAGCTGATTGTCGGCAAAAGCTGGATACGATTAGTCTTTGGCAATTTGTCACGGTTTGCTATTGACAATCACCAACGAAACAAGAGGTAAATTGACATTCAGTAAATGGCAATGTTCAATTACTTGAGGGCAATCCTATAATAAAGAAATGATATGTGACAGTGGATTCTTTAAAACATGGAGATGGAATTAGTGAATGTGGTGAATTGATGGGATGTAGAATTAAGTATTGTTCAATTTTAATCATACTCAACAAATGGGGCGCCATAATGTGGTCATATAATAAACAAACAAATGAATCGAGACTTCCTGAGACATGCCAAGTAATGGGATTACTATCACAATAAATTTGGATATTTGGAAAATTTACCACCAAAATTGCCAGAATGTGGGGAGAGAATGGCAAAGTTACCTCGTACATATAGGATAAATTAATCTATATAGATCTCCTGAATTGTAACAGCAAACAAACGGTGGATTTAGACGGATATACTGTAACCGCCAAACAGCTGGCTGGAAAAACTTTATATATATATATATATATATCATGTAATATCGTGATATGCCCAACAGTTGACTTTCGTAAATGTGCCAAGACAATGTAGGATTTGAGATGAGTTCAACCCACAAAACTGGTGACTTTCACCACAATAGATATCACCCAAGAAAATGTCTCTTACGGGACAATTGAATGAAACCGCCCTGAGAATTGCCTGGTTTGGTGTTCGGTGATTGTTATTTGGGAGCGTGGCTCAGAGAAAGACTTCTTCGAAGTGGAAATGGGCCACAGCTCAGCTAATTCCACTCCTCAGGGAACTGCGTTTTTGTTTTGAAAGAAAACTGCAGGGGTTCAAAGTGTCAATATGTTTCAATGTTTGTTCCAAGAGCAGTTGTATGGCATGATGAAGATTTCCGCTAAAAGGACGCCTCGTATATTGCACGTGTTCTGCTAGGAGGCAAGGGCATTGCCAACCTGATGTACAAATACTTTATCTTGCGAGGTCTTGTACTCGGGCATGAAGAAAAAACTGCCGTGAAAATAAGTGAGCTAGGAACCACGGCTGGTGTCCGCCGGTTGAAGGTAATTAAAGTCATTCATGGATCAGAAGATAGATAGGATAAGTAGCCATATTGATCTACTTTGGTTTAGCGATGTCAGGATTATATAATTGGATTCAATACTATTCAATGGGTTTACCAGTATTTACCAGGTGCTACATTTTCCCACTACCTCCCACTACAGCAACGCGTTTACCTTTTACCGGACCAGCATACCACCACAGTATGATCACTGGACTACTGTAGATCAACTTCTCCAATGACCACCAAACACGGGGATGCGAAACCGCTGAAGGCGTTCCAATTTTCCTTTCTAAATCGATCTTCAACTGGTGGATCAACTGGTCCTTTAACTGGGCTGCAGAGCCTGAGAAAAAAACATGGACGCCTCCTGACGCCTCCTGCTGGGTCTTGGTAGGCGATGAGAGTACCGGTACCATGGAATCGGAGAAATTGGTGGTTTTTTGGGTGAACAAAAACATATGTCTTTCCTTGGCCCCTGGATTTTTGAATTGGGACAATGTACTTATAGCATAGTTCCAACATGTTCAAACCCTCAGAGTTGCTTATAGAAGATGGTTTCCGAGTCACCGCCCAGTTCCGGACTCCATTCGAATCTCACCACCTTCGGTGCGGGGGACCGTTCGGGGGCTCAGAGGATGGGTCTGTTTCTTTCTCTTTTCCGGCTGGAAAAATTGAGATCAAATGGCTGGAAAATTCAATTGTTTTTAGATTTTTGTGGATGATGTTAAGTTCGAACAAGTTGTTGTTCCTTTTTTTGATGCACATGTGTGAATGTTACATATATATATATATACACATATTGTACAATTGTACTATCGCATCATATTGCAGGTGCTTTCGGCTCCGTTGCGAAATCTCAGTCTTTGGATATCATCATCCCATTTTTTAGGACCGACACAATGAGTATGCTCTTGCAATCAATCATCGTTGGCCAAAAAAAGAACGCAAATCCACAATCTTTAGATGACGTTCGTACTAAGACCATCTAAAACCATCTAACAAACATATCATATATGGTAATATACCACAATGTATATATATATATATAATGTATTTATATATATACTACAGTAAAGGTTACTATATGATATTACGTATACCACCATCTACATAACCTTAGTGCTTCGTCACCTAAGGGTAGCAGTGCATACAGGGCATCCATTTTTTTACAATTGACCCGTGCCCAAAAGGCTATACATAATATATTATATATATATATGATATGTATATATTAACATGGAAAATGATAAAATGATGGCCAAGTATCAAATTTGGAAGTATTCCGTTTTCACACAGAGCTATATTCCCTTCTTTTGGGGGCGGCAGGGGCGGTTGTTAAAGTGACCTTTTTGCCTGGGTTGAATCAATTGAAGTGATGCTGCACCTTGCTATGTGCATCCAGGGAGATCATTTTCAGTAAGGCAAATTGGCGCGGGTCAAGAGTTACGACCCTGTTCAACACTCATGTATATATTCATATCCCCAGTGCCCCAGTGATGTCAGTTATATTATATAGGTCATATAAGAGTCATATATCAGTTCTATCTCCAGTTGCATCAGGTTTATAAATGTTTATAAGGAATATCAGCTAATATGTTGGGTGTAGATCTATTCGGTGCATCACCTTAAGCAGCCCGATGTTCGCAGCGGAGGTTTTGCTACTCACAAGAAAGTTGTTGGAAGGGGAAGGCCCACACACTGCAAAAGGTTGGAACATGTTGGAAGCTTTGCTTGGATTTGATGAAGATTATTTGTTCTCCATGGGAAATCTACCATTTGGAGAATCTATAGGGGTGAGTTTTTTTTTGGCCATCTTAAGCAAATCCAAGTATTTTAAAGTCCCATTGTCTCGCATTACTTGTTGAGGTTGCATGAAAAAAATAGATACATATATTGTGATTGTTCTATTTGCCGTATACCTGCGTGTATAACGGAATGAATATGTATCCAGGGTGTATTCGAAGCATATCCCTTCTACATCCTTCTACTCACATGGCAAAAAGCTTTGTGAAGCTATTTCACATTCAGCTGCGAGAAGGTAAGTCATCAGCACTAGAGCTTCATGTCATGTTGGAATCAATGGCTTGATCTAGCTGGGAAAATTTGAGCAGCCAAAAACTATGATTGGGAACCACCCAAAGTAAAGGTGTCCTGTAAATGTTCCCATCAACCAATTCTGGGATAGATAGAAGCGTGTGAACTTCTTGGTTTCTATCGGTTTGGGCTGAGAGTAAACCCTGGCATCAGTATAGCTTGGTCGGAGATTTTTTCCAAGTCTAGCAAGAAATGGATCTTCATGAATCTTTTGTAGGTAGTCTAAGGTTAGCCATGCAGATTCACGCTGGTTTGGACTGGTGTTTTTCTACGTCAGACAACCCCTCGCTGCCTGGGCAGTGTTCGCGGCTGCGTTCAGGGATTCTCCCAATGGCCGAGAGTTCTATGCACACAGTCCCCTACAAAAATTGAAGTGGGAGGCGCAGTGGCCATGATGTGGCGGGCAGACGTGTGAAGAACGGTATGTTTTGGCCATGCTGACCAAAAAATCAAAATATATCCAAAAGTTTGGACGGGATTGGTGCAGATTGCTGCAAGTTTCTTGGGGACCCCAGGGACCCCATTCCTCTTTGTCCCTAATTGTGTGCCATGAGATTGGTGGGAAAGCAAGTCGAGGCAATAGCTCGTAGTGCCGCAAGGCCCACGAAAAAGAGAGCATGGCCCAGCATCCCACATTGAGCATGGGTCAAGTCATTAGGTACTCATGCAAATCGGTGATATTGAAAACCAGCCGATTTCTGCCTTAAAGTGTGTCCAAATATTCCATGCAGAAACAAAAGTAAAGTGACCTGCCGGTCCCAGCCCACAGAGATGATATGATCAGAATTAGACAAATCACATAATTTTGCATGACCTTGCGTTATATCTTGCTTATCTTCTACACAATTACAAAGTGGTGCCCCATGATGCCCCATGGTTAGGTATATAGATATATATATAGATAGATAGATAGATAGATAGATAGATAGATAGATAGATAGATAGATAGATTTGTTAAGACATGGTACAATTTGCAGTTAGGGTTTATGGTATATAAGTTAAGTATGTCTAGGCCGTTAATGGGGTTCATTAAGCAACTAAAAATTGGGAGGCTCCACATGGTACACAAGATGCATGTAAATCCACGGATTATTCCACTTACGGCGCTACGGGGTGCCAGATCATACGTGTAGTTTTGGTTATGTCAACATGTTCAATTTTGGACACCCAGCGGGATGCACTTAGATTATGCAGAAAAAAGGAGGGAAACACATAGTTTCTCATAGGGTTTCCCTTGAGTTACCATCAGTCAGTTGGTAGCTCCCTGGCTCCCCTTGGCCAATATGAGCACGTCTAGCTTCGAAGCACTCCCTCCTAAGCCCTGGATAGAATCTAAAATCTCCATACTTGCGGGGGTAGATCACCACAACATTATATGATATATCTATATTAATATATACCCTGAGAATCCTTGTCTTGAAATAAATTCTGTAATTATCCAAAAATTGGCTACATGTCCAATGTTCCCAAAATTTAAATACGTTGTCGGAATGGACCATGTTTGTTGGAAAGGGGGGCCATGTTTGTCGGAAAAAAAACCTTTGATGAACCGCTTTCTGTATTTGTTTGTTGAGGTTATGGTTAATTATAGTAAAACATGGGAAACCACTTCATTGAATTGATGTGTGCTACCTCCACTTCTCTTTGTAGTCCCGTAGTCCCTTTGGGCCATGGAACCAATGAATGGAACCTTCGGAGAGTGCCACCCGTGTGGGTCAACGCGACACTGGCCGTGCAGATTGGAAAGGAATGCACCCAGGGAGTCGGCGGTCGACAGGCCGCGGAACGTTTTGTTTTCTGGTACACTTTGGAGTAACCAAACAGGAGATGGGTAGGGATACATTCAGAGATGTGGCGGATGGCCATGGGGTAAATATGACATATAATATATATATATATATATTAACTTTGATCTATGGGGCTTTCTTAAGTCGTAGGGGATCTCCAAGTCGCCATGGGTTGAAAAAATGCGAGGTCATGGTCCAATTTGGATGATTTGGGGGCACCCTCATTGTAGGACACCATGTATATATATATATATATGACATATATATATATATATATTACCTATAATTACGTGTGTTCCATACTTTCCATGTACTTGTATGAATAATACGGAATATTTTGGACTATTTACCAACAGGTGCCACCAACATCACCCAAATGTTGGCACTGTAAATATACATGGAACATATCATGCATGTGCGTATGGATGTATATACATTTTGACTATGGGATTATAATACTACATATGGTCTGTTAATGTTGTGTTGTTTGTGTCTTTTGTTGTGGTACACGCAACTATGTGGGAATCACTATGATTATGAAATATGATCGGATGCAGTTCTTAATGTGGCATATTTTGGCTCCGTATATTTTTAAATACATGCATACAATATATCTATAATCATCCTGAAGTAGATAGAATATGCTAATTCTCCAAAACCAGTGTGTTTTAGTGATGATGTTTCAGGTTTCCAGATTCTATTTACTCCAGGATGACTGTATATCGTGGGATAAGGGATATCAAAATACTTCCTACCAAATGCGACGGATGATACTCGCCACCATTGAATCCTTCGCCTGGGAGAGGCATGCGACCGGTAATTTTACATAGCCATGGAAATTAAGACGCATTTCAGAGATGATTTACCTATATTTATTCAATATTTGTTGCAATGAATAAACATGATGATCTTCCACAGCTATGTTAAATTGCCAGGGTGTATTTGCTTGACATGACATTGACATCTTCTTCAGATTGCTGCAACATGCCTAAACATGAAACCACATCCACATGATGGATACAGAGGATGGAGCGATAAGTGCTGCCATCTTCAAAGATCATCCCATCTACGTTTCTGATGTCCCCAGGCCAAGACATCAGATTCCTCAACCTTTTTTCCGTGCGATGATCACATGCTTGCAGCATGAACTTGACGTCATTGGTTTCACTGGAATTGCTTCCCACATTTGGGCCCCCAAGAGGTCGTGAAAAAAACAATCAGACCAGGTGTCACATTCCAACCTGGGTGTTGTCACAGTTTCAAGGACCTACAATTTACCACCAGAAAAGATTCACAGGATTAACCCATCAAAAAAAAAACCGCTGGCTGTGGTGCCAGAACATCAATGACACCTCGGTGCCTGCAAAAGTTGGACCAGGTCAATGGGCGGTTTTGATGCTGGGGATTTTTTCACTGCTCGAGGTGGTAGGTGTTGCCACCAAAAATGCTGATTTGAGCATTTTTGTGTTTTTTTGATTTGACAGATGCAGGAATGACTTTGGATGTGTTTGAGCATCGGGTAGTACCGCGGAATTCCGGAACCCAACTTTTGCAGTCAACCTTGCTCTGATATTTTGATTGAGCCCAACTCAACATTTTGGACGCTTTAATGCAAAACATGTCTATAGAAATCACCATGTTACATCTAAGATTATCAAAACTTATACAATCTTTTACGTACATATATATATATATATATACATGTATATATATATACAAAAAAACAATGTTACACATATCGAAATAGATGTCTATCTGCACCACGCACACATGTATAAATAGATATTATACACATGATATTTGGGTGAGTGGCTGAGCCGTGCCAGGAAGTTACAACATCGTCGCCTCGGCAGTGACTCAGCTTGCCTTGGCAGAAATCGACTTGCAAAAAATCGCCATGGAAATAGTGGGTGCCCTTTGTATCTATCTAAAAGCAAACATATTCAAACATGGCCAGCTGGAAAATCGATCATTTTGTTGGATGAGTTTCCCAGCTAGAGACCTCATGAACCTCCATTTAGCTCGGGGATTTACAACTGCCATGTTTGATTGCCGGAGGGTAAATCAACTATAAAGGGATCATAGTTTCCATAGCTATGTTGATTTACCAGAGATACACATTGTGGGTATACCTTTCTCGCAAATGGAAGAACGTGGCTGCGGTGGATGAAGAAGATGAACTTCAGGGTCTTGCAGGAATGCTACCCTCTGGTAAACTAACACAACTATGGAAAATCACAATTTTTGATGGGAAAATCCACTATAAATGGCCATTTTCAATAGCTATGTTAGTTCACCAGAGGGTACACAATGAGAGGATATTGGTACTATACTATGTAGTCAAGTCTACTAATTATGTGCTAGGTATGTGTAAAACAGACATATGAAACACTGACATCCCCAGGGTGCGCAATCCGCTTTCCCAGAGCGGTCCCAGATCCTTAGTCGACCAACATGGTCAACTGGTTTGCTTAGTGTTTGTGTGTTCGTTGTGCACCCCACGTAGAAGCTAATAAACCCAAAGCTTTTACGGTATGAGACAAAACCCATGTAGTACTTGGAGATATTCCATAAATCTATATGACTATATATAACTACTGTATGATATTGTATGATATCGTATCTGATATACTCGCAACTGGGTTGTGCTGATGGTTGTTAACCAGCTGCTACCTGGAATGTACCTCTGCTGAGTCGAAGTCTCGATCCCCGTTGGACGGCCCTGAGTATTGCAGAACCTCCCTGGGAAGGCGTGCGTCCAACGGCGGCTTGGGGAAAAACATGCAGATGTTCAACGTGAATTCACAGTGGCGACATATGGATTCAAGGTTGGTCTTCAATATATTTGATGAGTTTCACATGTTTTTTTAATGTTTGAAAATATTTATAGGGAATGTTTTCTTAACGATTTATCTGGTGAATTCAACATGTTCGTATAATTTCTTTGCATGGTTGTCAGGACAGTTGAAAAAGGGCACATTTGGATTTGATTCCTTCTTGCGGCCAATTCCTGGGGAAAAAAGGTCTTGAGGATCCCCATGTTCATTAGGAACATTTAGGGACATGATCTTGGGATCAACGCCTATTGGACCATCTTTCTTGGGGATGTACTTTGCCCCCCATTTTGGTGTTCACCAGGCTGCCAGGGGCTGCTATCATTTCCAGCCTCAGCAGGGCGAAACGAAATCATGACCAAAGACTTTTCCATGAAACATCATAGCGTGGGTGCCAATCATGTATGTTGTGCATGGGTCAAGATTGGTTTCAAACAAATGGATGAGACACTGTGACTAAAAACTTGAAAATCTGAAAGTCTTGTGCGTCTCTAAACCAAGAAATCCCATAGGCCCATAGCCATAGCCGGGTTCGCCACAGCACTGGGCCTGCAGGAAGCTGCCGAGTACTTTAGTTCCGGTGGATATGTGTTCACCTGGTCCTCACCACAGCTATGAGGCGCATGGTCCAAGTTCTCCAATTTTTTGTTATTCTGGTGAAGTTGATGAAAATGTGGTTGTGTCCACCGAGTCTACTTTGTGGTTTGACTTTGGGAGCCCTTGTTCTAAAAGAGGACTAAGCCTACTTATCCCCGTTGCAGCTGGAACATTAATCATTTTCCATGAGGAAAAGGGCAAGGGTGGACAATCCCCTACGGAACGTTTTCAGTATTTCGAAGATGCCAGAAACAATCAACGACAATGGAACATCCTCACATGGCTGCAAGTGATTCCACGCATCCAGGTATGCAATTTGCATAGCTGGCTATGGTGCTTTCGCAAGTTTTTCTTTCCAGATTTGTCCTATCCAAGAAATGAATAGACATGAGACGATACCCGAGGACTGGTTATATGTGTGGTAAACCCGAAGTAAACTTGACCATGCCCCCTGGCCATTTTTTTCATTTCGTGGCATACACAAAATCCAAAGAATCACCCAAAAGAGGGCTGCCAATTGGTTTTTGCCACATTTTTTGTGGGTCTTCGTGGGGTCCAAACCACCAATTCATCAGGTTCGAAAACCCTTAGACCACCACCGACCGCACTATGGAAAGCCTTGGCTGCCCAGTGGTTTTCAGTGTGAGGTACAATGTGGTGCACCTTAGTCTTAGTTCCAAGGTTTTTATACATTTATAACATATGGTGTTTAAACATCATTACATGTATAATCCATCAACTAGTGAAGAAGTCACTCAGATATATTGGGTGGGTTTACAGCCCCCATTAACATATCTACCACAAATCCATATAAATCCTGGTGAATTAGTCACTTGATTAGCTGAATATGGGGCACCTGTAGGTAAAATTTGGGTTGTTTGGGCTCCCTGCAAGTTGGGAAAGGTCCCCGGCCAAGAATTCCAGACAGCAACCTGAAAAACATGACTAGGGAGGAAGACTCTGTTCAAAGTTGGAAAATATGCACTTTGCCACATTCCCATAGTTTGGATGTCAAGTGTCTGAAGATTAGGAGATCTCTCTTGGCCATTTTACAGGAAATTAGTTTCTCAACCTCGATTTCTTTTGCAAGTTCAAGGTCGTGGGCTAAAAGGAACTTGCTGCCGTGCAGGAGTTCGGAAACATGTTCCATGAGGTTCCAATGACCTTGATTTCGTCGAGCAACCCATGGGGGGCATCATGGGGCATCCCTCTTTTTGGACGAACTTCAAGTCAGGCCACTTCCCGGAACTTTTGGTTCAGTGCATTTGGAGAAACAACACATCTCCAGCAACTTCAGGGAATTTGTGTGTCACAAGTAGGAAATTCGACCCGCACGGTGCAGCAATTTGGCACCTTCCAGGTCTAAAAGCCTGCCCTTGGAATGTCACCAGTCTCCCTTCCGAGACCTCGACTTAGGCCGTCTTTGGCATATGGATATCGCGCGCCATTTCCGGAGGATACAGATGGGCCCGGACGCCAGTTGCGGATGTTACGGGCCGGCGCAGTGTATAGATGCGAGCGTTCTGACCCATCACATCCAGAACCAAAATCCATCTACCTGTGCAAATGGCCGTATTGATTTTAAACAGCCAAATTTACGGGCTTTATTGTGAAACAAGAGAAGTAAGGAAAACAAAAGAACACGACAGATGAAAGTGCAACCGGTGAGATGTAGTTGAGTTGCGGCTAGAAATCCATACAAATCCAGTATCTTTAGGTGAGTTGCTCATTGAGTACAATTGGCTAATGCATGCCAGGTACCATTGAAAGATGTTAAAACACGACTTCGCAGGACCAAGGCCAAAGATATAGGTCTATTTTTGAAAGAATATAACGCCCTCTCCTTCTTACGCGAGCAGATTTGGGAGCCAATGTTTGATCTGTGCTTGTCCCCAAGCCATCAGTATCATCCGCCGTTGAAACCCCAGAACCGCTATGCAAGCAATTCATGAAGTCACTTTTGCCTCAAAAACAGGCGCTGACCAAGAAACTGCATCGCAAAAATCATATGCAAAATATTGTTAAAAAATAAACATCTGAAGCCCATGCAGACAAAAAAAAAAACGAGTTCAAGAGAGCAAGCAAACCTCATATGTTTGCAGTATATTATATTGACAGATTATAAAACCATATAAAACATATTCCCATAACATATTCTTGAGAAAATCTAAACCCAACAAGTCAGAAGAAATCTGAAGAATAGCAATTGCTTAAAACATACAGCCGAAGCCGGAATCCGCCGCCGAGCCGTCGCCATGGCGGGCATGCATGCGGTGGCCTTAGGGAGCGGCATCGAGCCGCAGTGGAGCCTCGGAAATCGGCAATTCGAAATGGGGATTTTAACCATAATTCACCGTCAAACATTGCGGATTTACATGGATTTACTATGAACAATTGCAATTTAACCATACAAGAATAGGGATACTGGGGATTTAACATGATTTAATCATTGAAAGTGTTGCTCTAACCAGGCAAATATGGTGATTTCATATGGTTTAGCCAACATAGCTTTGGACATTCCAAGGTTTAATTCAGCAAACCATCTATCAATGGCCCATGTTTCTATGTTAAATTGCCAGGAGGTAAGCAAGCAACTATTTGGAGATCTAAGCAAGATTGTTTTTGATGTTATTTCTTTGGCATGTATACTGTACCATCCCCTCATTAAAAAAGGGAAGACATTGGGATTTTAGCCACAGGCTGATCTCTTGGAAAGGGCGACCAAGGGAGGGAGAGAGAGGGAGGGAGAGGAGGGAGGGAGGGAGGGAGGGAGGGGTTTAAGCAACCAAATTGGCTATTTACCCATGGAAAGCACATGGATTGGGTTGGGATTTTGCCATTCCCACTTGTCTTACAGGCCTGGCAAAATTTGGATTTACCATTGGGTTTGCTTCACGCTTTTTGACCATGGCCCTATTGGTGAATTTTGAATGGAGATATTTAGATGGGGGATGATGGGAGGGAATCTAGGTACCCTTGAGTTTTTGAACAATACGGGGGTTCTTAGCCATGTTGGAGTTGTATATCGTGTATATGATACACGTCATGCATCATGATGTGCGCAGATATAGCACGGTTTTTGTCCCAATCAATTCCCATCATACTGGTATTTATTCTATTCCATCCTTTCTCAGTTTTGTTTCAACATGTTCCCCTCCCATTCCATCTGGCGAAACATATCCTCATCGTCATCATCACTTACATCCAAGCAACGTTTCCCTTCCCCATCCTATCCCATCCCATCAATCAAATCACACCCCCATTCACAGGAAACATCGACTCAACTCCTCCTCCTTCTCATCATCATCATCATCATCATCATCATCATCATCATCATCATCACCATCAACTCCTCAGTTTTCTCGCGTCCCATCTGAAAAACATTGAAAAACCATCAGATTCTCAACCCACCCCATTCCCTTCAATCAATCAAATCTATCATCCCATTTCGATCCATTTCGGTAAATACACCTTAACTTCTGGAAAAAAACAACGAATCTTCATTGCATCCCGTCTCATCCCCATCCCCCAGGATTCACTATAGCCGTATCATCCATAAACCATTGAATTCACCGAGCTATTTCATGTTGTTTCCACCAACTTAG
Organism: Symbiodinium sp. clade C Y103; assembly: GCA_003297045.1. Taxonomy (NCBI): domain Eukaryota; class Dinophyceae; order Suessiales; family Symbiodiniaceae; genus Cladocopium; species Cladocopium sp. clade C. The sequence continues at coordinate 246,941 of BGPT01000964.1, read as the reverse complement.
CCTCTGGTAAACTAACAGTTTGCTATTGAAAATCACCATATTTAATTGGAAAGTCCACTATAAATGGTGATTTTCCATGGTTATGTAAACGTTTACCAGAGGGTAGCTACAAGTATGGGGGGCCCCCAGATCCCCATCGTCCCAGGAAACACGATGAAGTGGACGTGGGACGCATGGAGAAGGGCGAATCCATTGAGATCATCACCTGTGGTGAGGAGGTCTCCCAGGATCAACGTGAGATCCTGCAGGAGCGACAGCTGATTAACAACCCCGTGCCTTGGGACGTTGGGCGTTGGGTGGATTGGATCTATGGAAATCTATGGAAATCTATGGAAACCGATGGAAATCTATGGAAATCTATGGAAATCTATGGGAACCTATGGAAATCTATGGAAATCTATGGAAATCTATGGAAATCTATGAAGACATGTGGGGTGAAGAATGGTGAACATCATGTTTTTTTTTGTGGCCAAAGTTGGACGATTTTGGGACACTGGAGATAGCATGAAATAAATGGGCGAACACTGGATTTCTAGGGTGATGTGGCTTTTGTTCCTATGGTTTGTGTTTGAATCCAGTGTTTGTGTGGGTTGAAGAGCGATGTTGGATGATGCAGAGGTGCTAGCATATATGATTTGCAGGGTGTGCTTACGCATGTCTGTTCTTGCAAACTGATGTGAAACCCGCTGTGCATTGATGTTTGACTTTGTCCCTCACGACACATTGAGGGCTCATGAGAACTTATGCTTTCATTCTCTCCTCTTTCACAACAGTAAACACCATTTTTGTTTGGCATACTCTCTGGTAAACTAACATGTAACATAACTATGGAAAATCACCATTGTTAGTAGGTAAATCATCTATAAATGGCCATTTTTCAATAGCAAACTGTAAACGTTATACCATTTCGGGTAACCTTTCCATAGTATCCCAGTGAAATCCATCCCGAGACCTGCGAGACTGAGGTGAAAATGTGTATGCGTTCCTGCGCGGATCAGATCAATGGAGTGGTGGATGATGCGGCGTCAACGCCCAAGAAGCGCCTTGACGCCCGTGTTCGGAATTTCAGGGCAATGGCGGTTGATGGATCAATGATATCTAATGATTATCTAATGATTATCTAGTGTGTGTATTTATATATAAATATGTGTGTATTTGGAATGATCGTGAATAAAGAAAATCATCCCCAAATGGCTCATTGATGAATCTATTGGATTGATTTCAGGGAACATATACCGGAAACCATCGGAAACCAATCCAATGAGATGTTCGAACTTTTGGGCTGTTGATCATTTGAGGGGTACCATTTTAGAAGCGGATGATCACTAGTTTTGATTAGACATGATAAACCAACCAGGTTGATCAACAATTAATTTCAGTAGTATATGTTCATCATGTAAAAGCCCGGTTAATTGGTCTACTATTTGGGGGGGGGGGTACACCCCAATTAATTTCTACCAGGCTGAGAATTCATCCGGGGTAGACATGATAAGATGGACATTCACTATGTACGATGCTGACTCAATAGTGATTCAATGGTAAGCAGCAACTCCCAGCAAGTCAGAATTGCGAATTCCTCTCCCTGTTGTTTTTACACTAACATGCACTTTGGCTGGGCTTGTCCTAAGAGCTTCATAGAACTGCTGACCGAGCTACCAATTGCCATTTCACCATATTTCACCGAGAAATGTCCATAGCTGTTCATCAATCCCTTGATGTTTTGGCTTATGGTCAATGGGAAGTTCAAGAACCTCAAATAGAGCTATCGTAACACAGAGTTGCTTTGCCGCAGGCTACATGGTGGTTTGTCAATGTCGTCGCTTCATTTGCCATGTGCACCGCCCATTTTTTTGAGGTCAAAACGACCTCGGAATGAATTGACCATGTACCAAAAAGTGGCCAAGATTGTTGCTTGTCATGGCAAGTTGTCGCCGGTTGTCCTGGATGGGTGTTTGGTGGTTGACCTTTGCGGTCGGGCTGGGTTCCAATATCTTCTTACTTGTGCCACCCGACCAAGAATAGTGATCCCCATTTACTGATAATTGTATTCCCAGAGGGTTGAAACACGTTAAAACCTTTTGAAACTAGGATCCAGAGTTTAGCCTCTTGCACACTCGCGGCCTGCAGAGATCTTGGGTCCTGATAACTCCTACCCAGAGGCGCTTTCAAACAGATGTGAAGAGTGGAAACTCAATTCCAATCAAGCAACCCCCATCAATGTTAAAGACACTTGATAAGATGATTTGTAGTGTGGTAAACCTTACACCCTTAACGTCCAATTTATGACGTTTACATACCGCCCATTTCTGGTGGACTTGGGGATTTCGTATACCTCCTGGCTTTACAACATAAAATCCACGACAACTCCAGGTGTTTTGCTCTGTTATCGTTACCCTCTTGGGGACCAGCCCAGGTCACGGTCTTGGAATGGCTGCCGCAGATGACCTGCCAGAAGCTCCGTGCAGACCTGGTGGCCGGGCTCACGGTGGGGGTCATGGTCATCCCCCAGAGCATGTCCTATGGCGCCATCGCCGGGCCTCTGGGCGATCTGGGCTGGGCCGGGCTGGGGGGCTGGGGGCTGGAGACGGTGGTCCTGGTGATGGTGGAGACTGAGAGACCGATGCATTTCAGGTATCAAGACCTCATCGGAACAGTTCACACTCGGGATAGATATTGGAGACGGAGGTATTGATGGATAGACGGATGGAAAGAGATAGGATGAGATAGGTGCATCGATGTTTTTAAAGGAGTGTTGGTCAGACTTCCAACTGTCATGTGTTTCAAAACCCCTATGCTTGCCTTGGCAAAGCAGGCCTCCAATCACCAGAAAGAAAAAACAAACTTCCTCCAAGAATCAAGCGTTAGACAATCGTAACCCAAGAACCTCCACTTTTCATCACTTTTCACCACCTCATTTTTGATCCCCAACTTCCCCCCCCCCACCACCTAGACCTAGGTTGCCGTACATCAACGGCATGTACTCGGCCTGCGTGCCCACCTTGATCTACGCCTTGTTCGGGCAGAGCCGGCAGCTGGCCGTGGGCCCCGTCGCCATGGTCTCTTTGTTGGTGGAGGCAGGCCTCAACGGACAGCTGGGCCCGGAGTGCACGGTGGATGACAAGCCGCAGTACGAGGTGGATGGGATGGGATAGGTGGGCCATAGTAATCAATTGTTAAAATATATCAAAATAATGTTCAATATCGTGGGGATTAGTGGAACTCTGAATGAATTTCTGGATATTATTGCCAGAAATTCTGGATAAAGTGATATGATAGTGGATATAGTGGATAGTCACTGGATATCAGTGGGGATAGGGATGGGATAGGGGGCATGGATAGACTGAGCTCAGCCCAAAATAGTCCAAGGTCAAGACGGGTTTCAGGTTTCGGGTTGCTGATGGCTTGGAAGATGCGACTTTGTGCGACTGGGATCTAGGTTTCTCCTGAATATCCTGAATTGCCAGCCGCAAAATCTTGAACCTCTTGTTGCTTGAAGCCACAGTTCGACAAGACCGGGTCATTTGGGGGGTTGACGTGGCTTGTGACAAACAGATGCAACAGAACAGGTGGACAAAAGGGTTGCAACATGAGCCATGGGTTCATCCGGAGCCTATCTTCGAGTCATTTTGGGCTTATAAATGAAATGTGCTGGGTGCCTTACCAAAACATACCAAAACAAGGCAACCTCCCATGGCCTCCCTGGTCATGACTGCCCCAGACCTGTCCGGAAGAATATGTGGGACTCGCATGTTTGACTGCAGCCATGGTGGGCGTGATGCAAATTCTTGACGCTTGGAGCAAGCGGTGGCGAGGTGTTTGGGGTGGTTACTCCAATGGCGTTCAGCATTGTTGAGATTAGGGATGGGGGAAGTACAGATAGAATTTCATGAACAGTTGGCCAAAAAGATGGCCGGAGGTCTGTTGCGAATTTACTATCCGTGTGGAGCACCATCACCGTAGCATCCAAATTTGCATCATGTATAGGTCGTGTGGAAAAACCGCTCCACCTAGGCCTAGGCCATTCCAAGGTCTTACGGTCCAAGAGTCCAAGATGCAACTTGTTGGGGAGGTGTATTCTCCACTGGCTTTGACCAGCTACAATCCTTGGGGGAAAAGGCACTGAGGCAAGTCTCCCAACATGTGTTGGCCCATGTTAAACTCCCCCAATGGCTGATGGGGCTTATAATGGCTTATAACTTGAAACTCATCAAAAGCCGTGTGCATCCTGGTATATCCTGGTTAAATCCACATTGTTTATGGCTAAATCACCATGTTTCTTTTAAATCACAGTGAAATCCACATTTTCACATTGACAAAGACATCGCCCCCACTGGTGCTGGCAGCCATGGATGTTCCGAGGCCAGTGTCTTGAAACTGGGCTTTTTGGTCACCTTTCTGGGCCATCCCGTGTCTTGGTTTCAAAGATCCTACCACGATCCATTCAGATCCATCGCCCAACTTGACTTTTGGTCCATCTTTTCTCCGGGAGTGGCTGATTTTCAAGGCACTGTCCATCATCATTTCGGCTGTTGTCCTGGCTGTTTTCCGACCTTTGTCCTGGCTCCAGCAACACAAAAAGAGACGCCCAGCGCGGTTGAAAAAAAAAAACTCGCCACTGATTCAGCCATGGCCGCTCCCTTGCACTTGCCTCGCATCGCGCCATCCACGCTGACACCGTTGGGTGCCACACCGGACCCGGCGGAGTTGGTGACGCAAAGTTGGCCGATGGCTGGAAACTTGAGGTCATTCAAGAAGGAGCCAATGCGTTTTTTTGGGGTAACTCGGGAATGAACTTTGGTGGAACTGGGGTGATAGTTTGGGAATTGAAATGGATAATAAATGGATATAAATGGATTAAATTGGCCGGATGAAAGAATGGTGAAGTGAAAGATGGATATTGATTGGGGCATCCTTCATTGTCTCACCAAAACATACCATATGTATCCATACATGTATTATATAGGCTAGGATTTATTTCGTGTATTGTTACCACGCCTTCCATCCTGGTTTTTGTTTCTAGTTTGTTAATCTGCAGATAATGGGATGCAATGGAATTATATGGTATTCACTGGGGTTATATTGAATTTGAATGAGATTTAACTTGAATGTATTTGAATAATCTTGGATATCTTTGGATTTGAACATGTCTTAGCGACTTCATGTTGCGAAGTAACTGGAATGTGAATACGAGGAATCATCCCCAAATGACCTTATTATGTCAATAACCATGGTAAAGCAGTGTAAAACCATGGGCCAAGACCCTGGTATTATAATGAACATCAACATAACTGGTATACAGTATACATATGTATACATGCATGTTCATCCGCTTCACAACAGTATCATAGGTTGAACGGATCCGCATGTAAAATCATTTTACATCATTTTACCAAACATGATAAAGCTATATTTTATATGATTTTATATGTAGATATATGTATGTACAACATCTATCGATAGCACTATGTGAATATGTACTATAAAAAGCCAACCGCATTTGCTTAAGATCTATACTATATACCACCTCTAGGATTGAGAACAGGGCCCCCCAGAGGAGTCCTTGCAAGAGCGTCGGGACCGGTTTCGCCGAGCCTCAGAACCCTTGGTCCTGCAGAAGTCCGAGGCGATCGAGGGCATTCTTAATGGGAAAGAAGCGGCCGTTACCCTCCAGTAATCAAACGTGGCAATTGAACATTCCCCGTTTATAGATGATTTTCATTGATTTTCCCATGTTTAAACCTCCTTTGTTGGCAATTTATAGGGGATTGTTCCATCCAACCACGTTTGATGACTGCAGGATAAGCGCAGATCGGATGTGGGAACTTGACTACTCAGGACCTCACAATAGATCAGTCATAGTTAAGCTGGGAAATCCATGGAAATCTGGTATGAATATGGAAGTTCGACTGGTGAAAATCGTCAAACTCAAAATTCAGGAATTTTCCAATCTTGTACAGCTATCCATGTTTGATTTCCAGAGGGTCATTGGCAATCTGTTAGATGTCAAGCGGTTCCTTTTGCTTGATTTTGACCATGAATTGCTGGTCTCCGGACGCTTCGTGTTTTATGGACATCCCAGTGCTTCAAAATGTTTCAAAGACACTGGAAGCTTTTTTGAGCTTTGAACCAGCCGAACGGGACTACTGTTGGGGATGTAGGTAGCACGACATGTAGTGAGAGTGATCATCCCAAAGTTCAGACTAAGCAGATGAAATCAAATGCATGGCAGCTGCTTTGCTCATCTTTTCACGATCCATGTTGACAGAGCATCCTCATCAGCGAAATCAGCTGCAGCTGATCGAATCATAGTCCAGAACTGCGGTCCTTTGCATGCCCTCGGGACCTTTAGTCAGTACGCTAATGGCCCTTTGCCAGTTATAAGTCAGTAAGTCACCCCATTTATGGAATCATAATGATGACCCCATTTACCATTTAAATATAAGAAATGAAACTGGTAAAGGGCTTTAACTGTGCCAGTTAGTCACGCTTCTTAACAACCATAGATCGTTTGTTCCCAAGGCCAATCCCTCCGGGGCTTTGAACCAGGCCTTGGAGCCAAGCTCCTCTCTCAGACCATCGTTTCATGTCCATCTAAGGGGGCGTAGCAAGCCCCCAAAAAGAGATAGAACATCAAGTAATGATTCAGAAAAAGACGCATGGAATGATGTAGAATATATCATGCACACATTGTGCTAACCTCCAGCTTTCCAACAGCTTTTCCACCAACAAATGGGGCTGTAGCCAGAAACCAGCACCGTCCAGGAGGTGCAGCCTGTTCCATCGACTCAGTTCTTGGATTTGATGGGCCTTTGGTCGCAGCAATGGGATGATGGGAGCCGTTGGGGTTGTAAAAAAGGTTGGTTGTAACGCCATGATCATGTCATGGGAACAACCCCCAGTTGGCTTCACAAATCACAAGAAAGCAGTATACAGGGCTATGACCATCTCGATCTGGATAGCGTGGATGTAGATGCTCCATGCAAGCAATCTTCACCTACATTTGGGCTATTTAATAGAGAGAAATGTAGGCAAAGATCTTCCAGCACCATGGATCGTCACAGAGTTACTAATTGGGACCTCCATTTATAGAGCTGATTTTCCCATTTAAAACATCCGTTTATAGGGTTTATAGACCCTGACAGATAGGTGTTGGAAGATTAGTTTCCACTTAAAACTGATGATTTTCAGGATCTTCACTGGATTGGTTAAAGGGAAAATCTGAACCGGAAACCATGGTTTTCCCCATCAAATATAGAGGCTTCCGGTAATTTTCCCTTAAACCAATCCAGTGAGATCTGGGTTTGTCTGAAATTAGTGTACCTCTATAAATCCATTGGGGATGATCATCATTTTCCACATGAAAATAGCATAAAAAAAAAGAAACAACTGGGGGTATACCCCATTTTCAGACACACCCATCTATGTTTCTTTACCAGAGGATAGCCTCTGGTAAACTAACATAGCTATGGAAAATCACTATTTTTCATGGGTCCACTATTTCTATGGCTATTTTCAATAGCTATGTTTGATTACCAGAGGGTACATCCCATTCATCCCGTTAAAATCCCCTATAAAATCCCATTAAATCATGATTTTCCATAGATCTTCCATGGCTATGTTAGTCATAATCACCATTGTTCATGGGAAAATTATCCAAAATTAGCTCTTTTTTTCCATGGCTATGTTAAATAACCAGAGGGTTCACGAATCCCATTAGTCCCATAGCCGAGCTCAGGCCTTGGCGTCCCGGATCCGGACTCGCGGCGGCATCGGCACCAGCTGCAGCTGCCGGCGCTGGGCAGTCCACGCTGAGCTCCTGGAGCTGGGGGCCCTGTTAAAAACAATCGAAACGCGACGGGAAACCATGGAAACCTATAGAAAGAAATAGGAAAAGCATGCAAAACCATAGAAAAACCATGTAAAGTCACAGAAAAACCATCGAAAATCATGGAAAAACCATGGAAGACCAGGGAAAAACAATAGATAAATAGTCGATTTTCCATGTTATATTTCTGAAATGAGACAAAAACATAGGAAACCTACAGAAATCCAACAAATCAGGGCTGACATAGATTGCGCATGCTTTAGATTATTTCTTGGATCTTTCTCTGGATTTAGTGATTTATGGTTTTGATTCACCCTGGTTTTGATGTGATGCATTGAGTGGCCACTTAAAGAACCATTCAGACAATTTTAGTTCCATTGCTGGACATGGTAGACAGTGCCTGCACAAAAGACAGCCGCGTTTTCTCTTTGTCTTAGTGCTTTCCGGACCAAATGTCTATCCAGTTCAAAGTACTTCTGCATCAACTGGATCTGATTCTCAACAAATGTAGCTTTGACTTCGCTCTCCACTTCCATCTCAGGATATGAACGTCTTCAGCACTTGGATGAACAAAATTCAGTGAGCCGATCGTGCCCTGCAGTGTGTTGTTGTTGATATCCCCAGCTTCATCCGCCCCTGTTGGATTTGTTCCTACCGCTGGCCTTCCCCCGAAGCTTAAACACATTACTTTTGCATAATTTTGCAACAATTCTGTTGTGGGTGGGAATTTGAAAATATCAAGGGTCTTCCATGGTCTTGAGGATTTTTGTGGATGCCGTGATGCCGCAATTGAACACATCTCGTGCGCTGAACCATGACTGAATCATTTATAGCACCGCAGGACAGATCCCGCTGGGCCCCCGGCATATGCTTCCACAAGGGAAGTTGCCGGGCAGGCTACAAAGAGTTTGTGCTGCATGCACGACGATTTCAGGCGCCACCACTTAGTGGATGCCCAAGAGGGGTTGAAACCCCACGCTGTTTTCAGAGACATTGTTGCCGTCGGTCCCCAGAAGCATATGGCAACTCATGTTTTTCAAGAATCCCACCATACATATATACATACATACTCATATGCATATAAATCTGATCAACCAGTTGAAAGTTGGGGTCAGTCATCCAATTGGTTTGGAGGCGAGCGGCCTTCCATGCCATGAAATTTGGGTGCCCTTTTTGGTTTTTTCACAAGCGGCCAGCCGAAAAAAGGCCGGATCCCTAGGGCATGGTCAGCGTGTCAAGATTGGTCAGTGAAATCAAGCACGATCACTGGTAAAACCTTTTTGAATGGATGGGTTTTTGGGTCCGGGTTTGTGGTTCATTGTCGTGCCAGACATGTGACAAGGAGACACATTTCAAAGCAGCTAAAGATCATGTTTTGCCGACCATTTTACAAATGTCTATGTGACTATACCACACCCCCAAGACTATTCTTTAAGTCAAGCACAAAGCCTGAAAGTTGGAGAGCCAACAAAAAATGTTCCCATTGGACACAGCTGTTACAATAGTACATTAGTTGGCTGTACTGTAAGGGGGAAGCTGATATAAGTTGACTGTTTTGGAGGGGCAAGTGACCTAACATGTTTCTTTTTGTGGGTAAGCTTTCTCCCAGCAACTTGGATGAATCAAATTGTTTTTTATTGTTAGGTTGTCCAGTCACCATGCTGATTCATATCCTTACTCATGGACTTCCGCCCCACAACCGTGGAAATGTCCCCAGCTGCCGTGGACGGGTGAGGACACTCCGTGGAAGGGTCGAGTCCGTGGATAGTTCGACGCATGAAGATTGCTGTTTTGGATCCTTGACGTTTCATGTCACTGCAGGGTACAAACCTTGGTCAATGGTATAGGAAGAGGTGAATGGACCACTTTTAAGCCGTAAATGAAAAATAGAACAATTACGCTATTTTGTATCGATCCAGTATATTCATTCATATATATATATATAATATGATATGATACATATATATATATATACAGTACAATGTAGCTGAACACCCCAAACACACCAACATTGTTTCGGACCATCGGATCAGCTGCGGACTTAAGGGATCCCAACAGAAATCGAGTGTGCTAAACCTTGACCTGATTTTTTTGGCCTGAAGGAACAGGCATGCAGGGATCAAGATACAGAATCCCCTGAACTTGCGGTGGGAGATGGTGAGCGAGGTTTCTCCCAGTGCCTGCAGGGGGCGACATCATCCCTGCTGTACAGAACAAACTGCTGCGACGGGAAACGGACCTGGCTGTTGAATGGATCAACGTAAAGCAAAGACTCCATCATTTTCTGTCGCCAGTAGCTTCAACCCACTCTTTCCCAGACATCATCATGACGTGCTGGTCGTTTTTTTCCATGCTACCCGTAGATTCATCCTGAAGCCTAGGGGTCACGTTTGGGACAAAGAGTTGACCATGATACCAATGATGTCCCACAAAAGAATTTCTCTTGATATCCCATGATATCAATTTTGGGACAAAGGATCGAGCTGAACTTCTGATCGGGATTGGCAATGATTTGGGGGTTCTATCAGGTGCCAAAAATCCGCTGAAGCCCAGCTGTTTCCCCATCCAACACCCAGGGGCCAGGTACGGCCATCGACAAACGCCCTTCTCTTGGTCCGAGTCTTTGTCTTGGAGACTCTGTCGCGGGGGAAAAAAATCTGGCCACCGGGTCCATCGGGGTCCCTGCTTGAGCTTGAGCCGGGATCGGGATTTCTTCTGGCTAGTGGTAGGGTGTATGACCTCTTGCTTAGAGGTTGTTCGGTTTCTGTCCAGAAAACCACCTCTTTAGCGGTTTTAGTACAAAAGGGATTGCTCACTCTCATTTGACCAACAATATGTGGGTCCAGGGCTCTTGAAATTTCTGGCTCAACCCCATGTAACCACAGTTTCATGACACAGTAGGTCATATATATATATATATGTACATACATATAATATATATTAATATACATTTGCCCATGTGTCCCGTGCGTGTGCGCTTATATATTCTCGGCTGGGGCCTCATCTTTGTTGGATATCTCTCCTTCAGGTTTTTGGGAGAAATGATGCTCAACAGAAGGGTTTCCTATCCAGGAGCCGCAGAAACATTGAGAGTGTCCAACCTGTATTTGATGGAAATTTAGGTACCTAAACTGGAAGTACGAAATGTGCCATTCAAGACCATATCTTCGAGGGACATTCTCTACCATAAGCCTTACATGTTCATCAAAGATGGTACGTGAAACTTCCTGCGATCTGCCTCATAGAAATGCTAATCTGCAAATGCTAATCTCATTATGCAAGGTTGTTGAAGCACCCAGGAAATTATATATCCCTGAAGTGGAGGGCAAATGTTCTTAAGACAGCCCAAATCATGAGATAGAAACACAATCCATTCCTGCAGGTTTTCCCTTCCATGCCCTTTGGCGTATAATTTATACAACGTAGCCATTGAACATGGTAACATGGCCATGTTCGAAAGGTCAATTATCGGACTAGATGGGCAATAGCTTCCATAGCAAACTGTGAACCTATTACTGAAGGGTGAGTCTTGAATTTCACACATCATATTCCATGGAATTTATAAGGGCCCCCCCAATGGTGGGACCTTGATTCCCATAATCTTCCCATACGTCCTTGGGGTTCCTTATGGCTTCTTATGGCAGTTGTATGGGCGTAGTATGGGAATGTTGTATCTTTTCTATAGTTATAAATCGAAAACCTTAAATTCATAAATCAAATGGGACAAAATGGTGTAAGGTTGCATATGTTGTTCTACATTTTCCTAGTTCTTCCCTTAAAAGCAACGGCTTCAAAGGTGATCAGCGGCTTCACCAGTGGGGCGGCCATCATCATTGCCCTTAGCCAGCTGAAGTGACCCAGCTATGCGAATGCGAACAGTTGAAGACAGTTGAAGAAAACTCTGGGGAGATGAAACAAAATGTAGCAAAGCCCTCCAGTTTTTGGTATTAAAGTTCTGCGTTTCCTGCAGTTTTTTCCTTAAACCCTTCCATTGGATTTCATAGGCCAGCTGGGCATTTTTTTTGGCAATCTAACATGCGAATTTAGTTTGGAAAACTTGTGTTTATTGGCCATTTATATGTGGGATGATTGGGATTTCTTTCACATAAGTTGTAGAATGTGGGAACAAAAATGGTGGTTTTGGCCCTCAAGATGGGGTGCGTCCCCAAAAATTGCAATGGTAATGAGGAAAATATGGATTCACTAGTGGATTCAATACTTCTCCCAACATCACAACAACAACCCCCATCACATATGGTCACCCTATTTGCTTGATTCTACTAATGAAGGGATAACATAGATAATGTGAACAGGTGATTATATATATATATATATATGTATACATAGAACTCCCTATTTGAAACAATGATGGGACTTTCAAATCTCTGATTTTCAGCCAAATTCTCCAAGCAGATGGGGCAATGTTCCACGCGCTCATGCTGCCAGGCTTGATTCTTTTTTGTCGTGTCTTTATTGGGGGAGGGCATGGCATTGGCCACTTGATATATCTGCCTCGGCAACCAGCTGTTCAATGCATAAGAGGATAGACTTTTGAGCATCTCCGAGTTCAAGGCATTCCAAACTCGCAAACTTTGGTTTTTCTTTGTCAAAAAAACAGAATGCAGCGGAAAAAAAATCTGCTCCGTCGTTTTTTTTTTGTCTTCCCATCTTCCCGGCTGCTGAAGGTATGTACTTGGCTATGACCTTCCAAAGTCACAATACATCTACGAGACGTCTCTCAGCAAGTGCTTGGGGTGCTGGCACCAGATTTTCTGGTAGATAAATATTTGGATGATCAGAATGACCTCACGTCGTGACGTCACTGGAGTGATGTTTAGTCAGGGGAATCATCCACAAATGGCATTATAATTTCCTCTATGCTCGGATTTTCAAGTTAATAGTTCTAATTCAGCGGGACATATGCCAGCGTGTGTGGAAAGGTGGGGGAATTTTGAAGCTCAAAAAAATGCCAAACCAAAATACAAGTTGTGCTGGACTGGGCCTCAGTTTTGGAATGGGGATGGTTGGAGGATGTTGGAAGTGTCAAATACCATGAGGAGACAAGGCACTGCAGACATTGCCCAGCTGAAGCTTTGCCTGCAGGCGACTGGTATGAAATGGTTTGGGGATGTCTGGTAATTTGACACTTCGCCGTGGAATTCCTCGTTTTTAGCTGGGGCAAATCATCGAAGTATTGCTGGTCCACGGCTTCCACTATCGCAAATTGTGAACAATTAGTGGAGGACTATGTTTGGTATGTTTGGTTGCCTCCAGCCTCGCAGCCCAGGATCTATAATGTGATCATCAAGATCGACCAAACTCAGGGGATGCCTTTGCTCTTGGGCTGTGTTTGGCTGGCGTACCTGCGCCTCGGATGCGCCCTGGAAAGTAGAATGGAAGAGAAGGGAAGCATATAGCAAGATCTGAGAAATGAGCTTGGAAAATCTGCAGGCCCCGGACAGCTCTGAAATTTCGACCCTTGCCACAAGTTTGCTGGTCAGGAGAGCCCAATTTGATCCAATTTGTGCTGGGGAAAATCCTCATGTTTTATTTCGGCCAAGATCCCTCTTTGTCAAACCCGTCTTCAGGATCACCAACAAAAACTTGGCGCTGAAGTTCAAGCGCTTGAAGATGTTAGGCCCCATGGGCCCTTTGATCAGCTGTGTGGTGGGAACAGCACCTTGCCTTCGAGGGAAAGCTGCGGGTATAGGGTGGACGGCTGGAGGTGTTGGTGTTTCTATGAACTGATGGTCCCCTGGTTTTATCACAAGAAAAGACTGGCCAGGGGGAATTTGCTATTGGCAGGAAGGCTACTTCACATGTATCACATGTTCCAAACGGGGAAGATGGATCCCAATCTGATGAGCCAATATCATTCGAGCAAGTTTGAGGGAGCCTTACTATCGAGTCCCTTTCCTAGAATGGCCTCTTGTAATCAAGCATGGCCCATGGCAATGGACAATTTCCAATGGTTTTTGCCATTAAAACCTTCCATTTATAGGGGGATTTCCCAGCTAGCCATACTTGATGACCAGGGGGGAATGGAGTTTGCCGAGCAAGAGCAAATGCTTGAAGCTTCCAATGGAGGGTTGACCCCTATGCGTGCAGTCCCGCCCATAAAAACTAGCGCTAAAACTCTTGCAAGACAAGGTGATGTGTAGAGTTTGGAGATGTTTATGGATGTTTATCGATGTGTAATCCCTTTCCCTAATTTTGATGTTTTTTTTAATTTTGGAGTCCCTTACATTATTGAGGGGTATATTAATACTCAGGGGAAGAAAATCAATCACATTTACATCCGCAACGGCTGAGGTGATGATATGGGCATTCCCCATCTTCACCGAGACCTTCCACGTGAAATACGTGCCATGGATTGGTTACTTCTCGCGTATCGAATAATCCCCAACCATCGTGGGCTAATGAATTCAAATGTACAATGGGCGTATCATTGGGCTGTTACTGTAGGTGCTGTTCTTTTTTTCCCCTGTTGACATGTTCCATTACCAAAAAAAACGGATGATGACTTATATAACAATCACTGTCCTTCATTTCATATTTTTGGGTTGTGTGGATCAACCACCAGCGAAAGATCAATTGGTTGATGCATTGTGTAGGTTGCACGCAGGTTGTTGGGATCCAGTTTTGACCTTGGTGCATGATGTCAGTCACATATGTTGTGGAACTGGTTCCGAAAATGGTGATGTAGATACGTAGCATTTGTATTTGTATAAAAAGCAATAAGAATTCATGCCGTAAAATATGTTGGATTATGGAGGTGTTCAACTCGTAAACAAGAAAGTAGTTCTCAGGCTTACAGTATGTCTTTGGATCTTTTTTTGGGGCTACTCAGAGACTGTGCTTATTGGTGCTTCCTTGTGATTTTGCAAGATGGTTTGCTCGGGGTCATTCGTAGCCAGAAGCTGGCCATTGGTGTTCACCACGCCTGGTCAATACATTTAATGTGGGTAAAACAATGCCATAAACCACCCATTTTGGAATGGTTTATACCACCTATTTATGGTGATTTGGGGGATGGTTTATTATTGTTTTACCATGTTTTACCCACATTTAGGGAACCCCAAGTCAAGGAGCTTCCAGTTTGATTTGGGCACGAACAGAGGGTCATGGCACCGCCTATCTCCATATCTCCCAGTTGTTTTAGGGGGGGTTCCCCCCTCGACGCCAGGTCGGTGAGATTCCCTCGGGGCTGTTTCCTTTGAGCATGGATAGCTGGCAGCTTGGTAAGATCCCCACGGTCATCGGTACTGCCATGTCGGATACTTGGCGGCATGGGTCAGAAGGGTCGGGGTTGGATGACTTTGGGGCTGTAGCAGTGGTGAGAGGGCGTGGCAGATTTATACAAGTGACATGAGATCCGCAACCCAGTAGAACAGTATGACCGGGGATAAGTTTGACAACATTCAGCCAAGGTTCTTCCTTTTTTGGGGCTGGGTACCTCAAGATAAGCCAGGTTATTCATCAGTATGGTGATGCTCTCCTCTCAATGAAATAAGTCCAAAGACTTTAATGAAAAGAGTGCCCAAGGCCATTCCAAAAGGGAGCCTGCCAGTCATAAATGATGTTGCAATCGCTGCCATGCCAAGTCTCAGAACCTTTGGAGTAGTATTGTTTTTGCGTATTTTGGGGGCCCGCATGAGGAGCATTGAACAATATTTGCAGAGAGACACAGCATCACCAACACATGCTTCGGATCTTGAGAAAGTCCAGCGCTTGGGTCACTTACTTGATCTTGCTTGTTTGGTGCAAAAAATAGGGAAGATCCTATCAGTCCTATCAAAACTACTTTTGTGTGTATCTAATATCTCCCTCAACAACCGAAATACAAAGTTCGGCAGCCCAGTTGCTGGTCCATAGTTTGAAAGCGAACGACTGTTTTCCAGGTTGGAAATGATGAGCCCAATTGACGAATTGTATCATACTTGAGATGGGTTGAAATCAACAATCATCCAGCCAACCCTTCAATAGATTGGTTTGAGATGGTTTGAGGTGAAATTTACATGAAACAATACCTTTCCGTTTCTCATTCTAAAGTGTTCCTGAGAGAAAACTATGGTGGCTGCAAGAAATGCCAAAAACAAATGAACCGAGATCATGTTCTGAATATGTGGCAAGCTCAAAACCCAGCATTGCTCCGAACATGTTGTTCTCAATGCATTAGTCAATCAATGCATTAGTCAATAAATGTCAATGGTAAGTTCAACAAGTACAGGAAACCATTGCTTTAAGTATGTTTTTCCCCAGGTTCTCCCAGAATCCCCAGATTATCTTAAACCCTTTCTAGGAATACTATGAGCTCCAATCTCAATACATTCCCCTGAAACCAACCAAATGATATATGCCGGATTGAACATGTCCAAGCTTATGACATGAAATCCATCCAGATCCATTCAAGTCCACCATAAAATCCATTACATGATCCATCGTAAATTCCATTCAAGTCCGTCAATCTATATATATACTCGTATAACCACATGTAATTTCCATTAATTTCCCATGTTCATCCATGAGACATCCATGAGACATACCATGTTTTTTCCGAAAAAAAAAAACCTTGGCCTCGAGGCCACCCTGATCGGCTACATGGAATCCATCGCCATCGGCAAAAACCTGGCGGCCACCAACGGCTACGAGATCGACGCCACGCAGGAGATGCTGGCGCTGGGCATCGCCAATGTGGTGGGAGCATCCTGGAAGCACGTTTCTGAAACCGTAATAGTTTGATATAAATCTAGCATCAGAGAATCATACATAAATAGATGAGTTGAAACATGATTGAATTCATAGTTGTTTTTCTTTATAAGATTGAGAAAAATAGTATATGATGATAGTATGATATTGGCATTTACTGTAACATACTGTAACATATGACATGTTATACCACCACATAGTATGCAATATTACCTAAGATATCCGTACAATATGAATATGTGGCAGGGGATGTTAGGTCTCCAAAATTACCAGGGAAATTATCCTGGTTACCTATTTGTGTAAGTTAATTGGAACATTAGGGAATAATGATCGTTGCAATAACATCCCTTTAGATGAGGTGGATGATATCTTTGATCTCTGTCAATGAAATTATCATGTGAATGAATGGTGTGGGGATATTTAATACATCCGAATGTCCAAATTGACGCCCCATGTGTGTGTGTATGTGTGTGTGTGTGTTTTTTTTGTGTGTGTGTGTGTGTGGTGTGTTTGTGTTTGTGTTTGTGTTGTGTTGTGTTGCGCTGTGTTTCTTTTTAAACATTTGCAGTACGCGTATAAAGGGCACACGTGATCCAAACTTTCCTTATGAATTGTCCCTGAAAAATGATGAGATAGACGAACCCCCACCCCTCGGGTCGTCCAATGAAGCCAGCCATTTGGTGGGTCGCCAGTCGTCGGGTGGAATGAAGAAAAAGGCACTCAATCAACAAGTCAAACAGCGATCAACCCGTAGATCTATCGATCAGCGATCATTGATGGTAATCTATTGTCTATTGTGTAATATATTCATAGTTATTCAATGTGAATCAACAGATCAAATTCTATCGAAAAGCAACTCCCCCTTACAAGGAGCATTGTTTTTGTCTGCGAAGTGAGGCAGCGTTCAGTTGCTACCCTGTCACTGGATCATTCAGTCGTTGCTTGGAATGGAACCGGTGCGGCCAAAAAAGAACACTTTTTTTTAGCTTTGCAACATTTAAATAGGCGATGTTGGGGCAACATGTTGGTAAGTGCAGCCATATCTATAGTAATTACCTCCTAAAAAAATAGAACAGTAATTTGTTTCCAATGTCATTCCTTCCAAAAAATGCCATGTGTCCAAATATTTGGACTATGTTAGAGTAGTGAAGTGATTTATGCCTGGCATTTGCCATCTGAAGTTGATGAAGCGGATGATTTGTTTCAGTCAGACAGGATTTGTGCTGTTTATATGGGTTCAACCAGCAAATTTATGGGGTTGCAAGCATCACATAGTGGGATTCAGCATGATTTAACCATATTTAGCAAATGAATTAGTAAGGGAAGCAAAGGTAAAATGCAAGGGAAATGGCGATTTCCCTTGAACATGGAGGTCCAAACAGCCATTTCATGGGGAATTCACCATCAGCTGCAGGGATGTTTCAAATGAGTGGCTTTGTTTGAACATGGCTTTCCCATTTGTTGACTTGTGAATGAATTTCTGAATGGTCAACAGTGGGTTTGGATCCCCCAACTTGAGATGATTTAAACATCACTCGCATTTTTTAATGGGGTTAAATCAACCAGCAGGTAGAAACACCCATTGAAATTGTATGAAATCTCCATTTTGCTGGTCAAGTCCTTCTTTTTGCTCATGAAATCACATGAAATCTATCCTATAAAATCCTAATAAATCAGTTTCTTTTTTCTGGTGAAGTCATGTTTTTCCACGTTTCTTTGCGGGTGAACTCTCCATTTTTGTTCATCTCCTGCCACGTTTTCCCATCTCCCGGGCAGCCAAGCTACGCGAGGCTCAGCGGTGAACAACTCCACGGGAGCCCTGTCGCAGTTCAGCGGAGTGCTCACAGCCTTGGAAACTTGGCGGAGTTCGCCATGGAAAATGCTGGGTGAACCATGGAAGATATGGAGGATTTAAGCAGTGATTTGGTGGGAGAACGTGAGAACCATGGAAATATGGAGGATTTCAATGATTTGATGGGATTTGGAATGACTACCCTTTGGTAATCAAACGTGGCTGGGAAATCCTCTACAATAAATGGAGGTTTATCGCTGGGAAAATCATCTACAACTGGTTGATTTTAACTATTTGAAAATTAGGTATATCCCCAATTATAGACATTTTGATAGGGATAATGATGATAATCCATTGGAATTGGGGGTACCCTACTTTCAGACAAACCCATATGGATGATTTAAGTGATTTGTAATGGATTTTGAATTATGGACTTTACCATGATTTCACCAAGAACGGGATATATAAAGTGGTATAAGCAATTTGGTATCATAGTTGGGTTTGTCTGGAAATGGGGTATTAACCTCCATTTTTTGGCGCTCGTTTTGGGGGGGAAAACGATGAGAAACCATGGGATTTGGGGGTCCCATATCTTCAGACCAACCCATCTGCTTTTGGCTTAAGCATGATTAATCGCTCAAACCAGGGATAGTATCCTCATTCATTGGCAATGATATAGTGGCAATCATTGATGTGAGTACCATTATTCGGTGCCATAGGTTTATTGGTGGCAAACTGTTGACAAGATACAGTGGTACATTTTGTTTTCCCTAATTTTGATGATGCCTCATTGGCACCGGACAATCAATGATTCATAGACAATGCTCTGACATGTTCGGACAGAAAACTGCATTTCTGACAGCCATTGAATGCATAGCGTTCGGGATTGGGGTCCGCTAAACGTTTTTCGCACCGAGCTGATTGAATGGGCATTTTTTTCTGTTGCCAGATTAGATTGCCAGATGGTAATGCCTCCAGCGATGCAGTGCATGTGGTGATGATTTGAGATCGGTTGCATATACCATTTGCACGCAGCTGATTTTTCCAAATGGATGATATACATGGTATGGCTTGATAATTGTGCATTATAATGCATCATATCGATGTAGAATGATGTAGGTATTTTGTATGATATGTAGATGCATTGTATTCGTGTGTCGTTCAGAAGGACAAGCGCAGAGGGGGAGACGTTGATATCTTCAGAAAAATAAAAAGAAAACTACCACTGGTAATTCAACATAGTTATGGATAAATTGCCTATTTATAGATGATGTACCTATTAAATATGGTGCTTTTCCATAGCTATAGCCATCGCCTAGGTCATGTTGGCCACGCTCATGTTTTTGACGCCGCTGTCTCTCGGAGCGTTTCGGAAAGAGCTTGGGAAACTCTCCAACGATAGGACCAAAATCCAACAGGGGGATGCTCCACGAAGATTGTGGGATATTGTGGCTTTAACATGATTTACCCTCTGGTTATTTAACATAGCCAGGACAAAAATCATAATTTAAAGAATAGGAAAATCACCATGTTTTATAATCGAACTAAATGGGCCATCTATACCATGGCTATGTTAAATAACCAGATGGAAAGACATCAAGTCGTAGGGCTTAAGCATCAAAAACAGAATAAATTACTGATCAATGGATATGGGTTTATCCGAAAATGTGGGGATAACCCGCGCAATTCCAATGTCAATATTAAACAAAATTATCATCAACCATAGGAACACTTCAATTCTCAGACAATTTCATGCTCACTTGAAGTTTGGCGAATTCCAGCAGAAATCTCAGGGGGTTGTTGAAGATGTTCAATATGTTCAAAGCGCACTTAGGTGAACCATCCCATCAACATCCATGAACATCTTGGGTCATTTTCTTCCATATAAATTTCCCGTTATATGTATACATGTATAATTAAATAAATATACACATGCCCACCCCCTAACCATCCCTAACCCCCTTCTTATAGGTGCATCCAGCAGTTCCATTCCCATGGCTGAGGTTCTACTACCTCCCCAAGTTCGCCCTGGCCGCCATCGTCATGAATTCGGTGATCCCCTTGGTGGCCTTCCAGGAGGCCCGGCATTTGTTCCACGTGAAGAAGCAGGATTTCCTGCTGTGGGCACCTTGGCCGTTTCCGTTGTGCGGAGGTGAAACCTGCAGAAATGCTGCATTTTGTTGTTTTTCAAATATTTGGGAGGAGTGAATTTGAAGGAATACCCTCTGGTAAACTGTTACATAACTATGGAAAATCACCATTTCTTATGGGAAAATCAACGAACTAAATCACCATGTTCAATATCTATGTTAGTTTACCAGAGGGTAATAGCTATTAATACTTGTTAATAGCCTATCTACTCCAAGGATGAAGGGTGGAAATATAGCGAAAACATCTCACTATTCAAAGTCCCCTCCCAACAGATTCTGGTATCCAAGACCCAGATTGATCTGAGATGGGACCAGCAGACGGCCGATTAGCCCAGAAAAACTCACTTCGTCCCGATGAAACGCAGGAATTAACTTTGCCATAAAAGCCTAGTTGATTTATAAATAATTATAGACAATTTTTGCTAATTATGATGTTTGTTCACCTTGTGAAACCGAAACTGCCATAAGATTCAAGATATCTCACACATGAGAAACACATATTCTTCTATATGTTGCCCATACATTCCCGCACTTTCATGCATTTTCCCATCGTTTCCCATTCAAAACCCTTGATCAAAACCCAGGTCACAGCCTTTCTGGGCACCTTATTCCTGGGCGTTTTGATGGGTATTTTGGTGGCCGTGGGTCTCTCGTTGATCATCGTCATCTACGAGTCCGCGCGGCCGCAGATCACCATCCTCTGGCGAATCCCAGGGACCTCCATATATCGCAACATGAAGCAGGAAAGTAGCGGCACCTTTATCCAGATGCTTGGAATTCTTGGTGATTTTTTGATATGTTTTTGGATGTGTTTTTTATTCTCCAGGACCCTAGAGTGAGTTGAGGTATATTTGTATACTTCTCGTCTAAAGCCATAGTTTTTTGGGAATATTCGCTGATTGTTTTAGCCATGAATGATCAATGTACTTTATATATATCCAGACGCTCAGAATGACTGCAACCTCACTGAAATGATAATTAGTGAAGGAAATCATCCTGAAAATATCCGAACTTATTTCAGGTCAGTGAAAGAAATGTGAATTCTTAGGGAGTGATCCCAAAAATAGCCAATGAATGAGTCAACGAGAATTTTCGGTACCTAAAGTGAGGGTACTGTACCGTGTAAAGCCATATTTTTGCGGGGTATTCCGTGAAATTTAGCCATGAATGAGTCGAACTTATGAAAAAATAACATGGTGTTTCTCTGTTGAAAGAGCATGTTTCAATGCAGTGAGGCTTGGAATGAATGAGGATTAAGCAAGAGAAACATTGCATTTTTTTGTGACGTAGAAGATGTTCCTTGAGGCAGCATAAGCCAGCTGCTATATGTTGTTGAGGATAAAGCCCCCGATACCCCCCCAAATTAGTCATGGTGCAGTGCAGTAAGAAGATAAAACGGGTATATAATATTATATAATCCTGTAAGAAAATCGGCGTTTTTCTGGATGATTGTCAGATTGTCCTGGGAGTTTCATTCATTTTTTGGTGGAGAGACATTGAACATATCGAACAACATCAGAAACAAAGTCCACTGGAGTCGACCCTGGGTTTTTTGGTTACCGTAACGCCTCACGGCATCCAGTGTCTACGTCAGGAACGTCTTCATTGCACGCATTGGGTCATCCCTCTACTTTGCCAACGCTTCCTTTGTCACTCCACGCGGCAGGGAGAGGACAAAGGTCAGATGAGTTGTTTTTAGTTCCCACAGTTAAGGCCCTTTACCAGCTATATGTAGTTATATAATGTATTATAATGTTATATATTGCTAAATGGGATTATAGTTCCATAAATGGGGCATAAATGGGGTGACTTACTGACTTACAACTAGTAAAGGGCCATAACTGCAGGGAAAAGATGGCTCACTGCAGAATCTACCCAAAATGGCTGCGTGGCAGGGCAAGCACCGCCCAGATGTTCCCATTTTTTGGCTGGTCAAGGGCGTTTAGATGAGATGCCCGATTTGTTGCATTTCATTTTGATGTTGGTTACATCCCCATTTTTGTTGATAAAGCAGCGGTTTTACCTTCTTGCTGTGATTTGGATCATGCATTGCTGTGGCTAATTGCCGACCAGGCCCCAAGAATGACGGTGAAAAGGGGGAAACCATCAAGTTCATTCATTGCCTTTAATCTGGGATTCTCCATGCATTCCTCGATCTAGACACACATGCTTCCCGCAGCTAATTTGAATCATCCAGCTTTACATGGTAGCATAAAATATCCAGGGATTTTCCTCACCCCCGAGGTGAAGGAAATGCTTCTGTCGCACGTCAACGACTTGGAGGAAGTGAACCCCACGCGGTATATCGCAGCTTGGCCGAGCAATGGCGGCCCCACGGTCGACTGGTATTGATTCCATGTTCCAAGAGTAGCTTGCACTGTAGTTTCCGAACAGGAATTCAAGCCACATAAGTGGTCATTACCCATATATGCTCCATGTATGGCGGCATATTTACTATGAAACCGGTTGATTTTTTGGAGATATGTTGGTGAATTTTCCATACAGAGCATATATGGGCTATGTCAAGTTTGGCCACCACCTAATGAGCCGGTGGCATTTTATATTTAGGAGAGGTCATGCCACACATAGCCTTGCCCACTACACTACACCTCTTATCATTGGGTACAGTGATGCTTTTCCCTGGTCCGCTATTCCATTGGAATACAAAAAGGCACAATTCACTAGCAAATTTGTTCGGTTTTGCAAGTATTAGATGCACTGCACGGCTATCCTGGTTTGGTTTCCAAACATCAGAAAACAATTGGGGCTCGTTGTCATTACAGTACAACCACAGTTGGCTTCCGAAAGATTCCGAAGTATCCAATGTTTGACTCTCCTGGACACGCCCATGCTTGCTGGCTAAATCCTCATAGTTGCTGTTGACCTGCCTTTGCCAAGATGAGTATAGCAAATACTACCAAATAGGTATTTGGTTCATTGAGCTCCGTTGATTCAAGGTGATAAGTATTGAATGTTATAATCAGATGTTTGGATGATTGTTACAACATGGTACAACCCCAATCAGGAATTACTATTGACTATTGCCATTGGGAAACGGGCGGCTCCCAAAGTGAAGTTCCGACGAGGTCCTGGAAATGATCCTCGGCAGATCTGTGAAATTGGTGCGTCTGATTGGTTTCACCACCAAAATGGTGGTTTCAATGCGGAACATGAGGTTTTAAGCATGTTTATAATTATCAACTAATATCAACTATTAAATTTTCAGGTAGCCCATTTTCAGACAAAAACCAAGATTTTGCCAGCAGACATGAACAGAAATGAAATGATGGTTGCATCTCGTTGCCATTCCTCTTCCCTTCCGGGTGGTTGTTTTGTGAGTGCTTTGTGGGTGCAGCAGCTTCACACCGTGGCCATGCTTGAAGAGTTTCAATTTAACCATTGGGTACTGGACTTGGTCTCTTGCCGCGATGTGCCGCGCGTGTTCTTTTCCGGGATGGGCACATCTTCCAAGTGCATGGGAGAGATTCCGGAGCAATTGCGGAGCTGATAGAAGCAGCTAAGTTTGTCCCAAATCGTACCAATTCGACAAGATCAGGAAGCTGCAGTGGATGACCCCCACCTGCTATATAAATTGTTGCCACTCCCATCCCACTGATTGTACGGCCCAAAAGGCATCCAACAGCTCCAGAATTGGCTGATGCAAAATTGTTGCCGGAAACCCTTGTATTTACATGTATTTACTAGCGTGAAAACCAGTTTGCTTCCGGTTCAGATTTCCCTGACACTCCATTGACTGGATAATTGCTGATTAGTTTCATTCTGTATCATTCACGTCAGTTCATGTTTCAATGTTCCAATAGGTTTCATGGCGATTTGTTTTGGTCAATATCCCAAAATTCTGTCAGTTTCTCCCAGCGTTCCACCGGCCGGTTCCCGAGGACCCCGGTGATTTCGGTGGATTCCACGGCCTGTCACGTCATCAAAGACGTGGTGAATGACTTCCGCATGAGGGGCACCACGGCTGCAGCGGGGGCGGCCTGGGGGAAGGATGACCTTTTGGGGCTCTGAGAAGTGATGGTGCCACGTGGCTCTTGCAGGGTTAGGAGCTATATATATATATATATATATAATACACACACACACATATATATATATATATATGAATCATCTGAAATTAGTTTGACTGTCGTTGGACTCATGTTTTTTCATGGCTCAAACGAGAAGTGCGTTCGAGCCTCCTGTTGCAATCGAGGTATGCACGTCGCCTTTGCCATGACGGGGAACCGGGTGGAAAAGACGCTCCGCAAAGCGGGCCTGCGGAAGTTCATCGGGGACCAGTGGTTCTTTCCCACCGTGGAGGTGCGAATCTCTGCCCGGGGGCTTGGGCAGTTTGAAAATGATGTTCATGATGGTCAAGTAATGAAGAAGGTAGATAGGACAGACGGACAGACCAGTTTTTTTTCCTGTGTTCAGGGTTCTTATGTTGTGTTAGGAGATTGGCAGATTGCTCAACCGTTCCAATCAGCTGGTGACATCAGGAGGCGGTCCAGTACTGCGTGAAGCACCAACATGCCAGGCGCCGGTGTGACCATGGGGTCCTGGAGATCTCTCTTTTTGACGCTCCGAGTCATAAGACGACCCAAGAAGCAACAAAAGGTGCAGTGGAGCTGATGACGTTTCAAACTTGAGGATGTACTATCCCATATGCTCAATATATCCATATGCTGACATATTTACCTTCATGACTGGTTATTTTTTGAGGTAAATGTCGATGAATTTCCTGCACTGAGGAGTATATGAATATACTATGCTATACTAACCTCTACTAATCTATTTTCTTTTCTATATATATAATATATATGTATAAATATGTTGATTTGCATTCTACCTGGCCACACCCGGCCGGTGGAAATTTCAGTGACATGACACTTTTGTAGCGATTCATCCACTTCCGATGTCCGCCTGAAGAGGCGGCGTCAGAGCAAGGGATCCGGATCCCTGGAGGGTCTGGAGAAATTGGACCAGGCCAAGATGGATGAGACGCTTGGTGCTGGGGGGATATGACACGACTGGACAGTCATGATATGATTTGATTGAAATTGAAGATCAAGCTATATTTTTGTCATCATGTTTTTGGCTTTTAGTTTGAGTATTTTTTAGCAGTGTGGAATTGTTGGAGTGATTTCAATTCTTTACCGGTAAAAAAACAGTTGCAGAGGTAAAAAAAAAACATCCATAACCTTCTCATCTCCCATGCATTCTGTTTGAACCCTGAAGCGAGTTGATAGCTTCCCAATGGCTTCTCCGGTCCACAAATCTCTTCTGGCACTCAGGATTGACATCTCTGCAATCCAGGTGCATTGCGGCAACGAAATCGGCTTCAGCAACGACCTGCACAGCAACTGCTCCATGGTCTTCGTGAGTTTGTCCAAGGATGCTGGGCCGAATTTATTGAGTACCCGGTAAGGCAAGCTAACATCATTGAAAATCCACCATGTTCAATAGCTACGTTAAATTACCCAGAGGGTCATGAATTTAGGGTGCTTTTGCTAGCCTCCGGTGATCCGTGGCTATGGAAAACCACGATGTTTTTCCGGAAATCATGGTAAATCATCATGAATCATGTGTAAAATTTGCAATTTTCCAGTTTTCCATAGCTTTTTTTTTGCCAGAGGGTAAGTTTCGATGTTCCATGGGTAAATGTCACTTGCAATTTGGGGAATTTATGTTGTAGTTTTTTGTTGAGGATTTATTTGCTGAGCAAATATCAGGATGTGCCCATGATCATGACAGAGATCACAGGCAAGGATGGGGGATGAAAGGTAGGGGTGTGTGATGATTGGGGGTTTGAGATGCCACACTTGGTCTAACGGGGAGAATGGTGCCAACCAAGCTAAGATGTGATTTGTTGGGGGGGCATCAAAAATATCATTTATATATTATTATTATTATTATTATTACTATTATTATTATTATTTATGTATTTATATTATCAAAGCAGACATGTGAATTCGAATGTTAATTATGGCTGGAGAAAGGTGGTGTGATGATGATGCAGGTGGCCTCATTCAGGAATTGGGGTGCTAAGTAAGGGGCAAAAAGGTCAACGGACAAGTGCTTGGATGGTTGTTTTAATGGATTGGTTTAAGGGAAAATCTACAGGAAACCATGGTTTTTACCATCAAATATAGGGGTTTCCTGTAAAATTTCCCTTAAACCAATCCAATGATTGTTTTAAAGGTGTGGTTCAAAACATTTTAAACTGTGCGCACCCCCAAATCCATTGGTCAATCATGATGTTCTTTATGACCATGTTTAGCTTGCTTCCATCTCTCTAATGTTGATCCAAGTTGGGCTCACTTTTAGGTCCTGCATCAACTTTTTTTCCCAACGGGTGAAGAGATGTGAAGAGCCATAGCTCCTCTGACTGCCAGGCGTTTTCAAGAAGAATCACATCACCATCATCAGGGCTCAAATTGATCCGACGGGGGATGAGATGGGAGCAACTTGACGAACCGAAGTCTTGTTATTAAGATGTTGGTGAATGATAGCTTTGCGTCTTAACGTTTACCATTCTTGTGTGTACCATTATTTTTGATTTTGTTATTATCTATGTATGTATAACTACACGTGCTTTGATGGGACTGTTTTTTTGGACTCAACAACGTTTATGATGTGCATACTATAATTCTTGCATAAATTTACTAAAATGATTGATGAGCATTAGCAGGGTCCCAACATATTGCACGCATGCACTCATTTCAGACTTTGAAGAGGTTCGAACTTACTATGGCGGACACCCACTTAGAATCTCAAAAAACAATAACATGATTACTTAGAATATGAAAATATGATTGATTCAAATAATCCTGAATGCACTAAGAATATCCACAATTGAGGGTACACATATAATCATATAATATACAAGGATAGAGTATTGTTTACATAATAGATGATAGACATGGAATACAACACAATCGTTTTAAGTAATATGACTTAAATATATGATCCGCCACAATAAATCAAAACTAGTATGCAAAACGTATCAACATGACCGTGAGTCTTACTGCAGACATGTACTATAGCTAATTACAACAATTTAGGAAATTTCAGATTTCCTCAACGTTCTTTTTGCGGAAAGGGTGGATAATGGACGGCACCTCGCTTGTGCCCCCAAAATCTTCTCGCTTGTCAAGGCTCAAGAGAGTGGCTAAAGCCTGAGAGTCTAAAACAAGTGCTGGCAGCCTCAGAAGACGCTGTAGCTGATCCTAGTTGTCTTGAATAGGACGCTACTGCCCCTCTTCATTCCCCAGACTTGGTGCATTTCCTGTCATCCAAAATCCCATCATCTCATCTCCTCTCATCTTCTCTTTTCTCAATGCTAGCTAAATTGTTCTGAACTAGCTTCATCTTGTCTCACCGCATCTCACCAACTCAACTCAATCTTTTTTCAACTGCGAACCAGATGCTGTCCACGATCATGGCCCGCAGTGGAGCACGATCATGTGGTTGAGCAGCATGATCCCACACTGATGCATGCGAGCGCGCGCAAATTTGTGAGAGTATTTTTTTGGGTCGCCATGGCAACTCTCGAAGCCAAATAAGTTCTTACCATCAGCAACGACCTTGCGGACCCAAGCTGCATCGGCTTGCGAGAAACAACATTCCGCTCCTACCCGATGACCATTCCATGGGCGTCGGATATTGATTCCAATGCTTTGGGTGTGAAATCAATGTTTTGACATTGATTCTGTTGATTCAGGAATCAATCAAAGAGGTTACAAGTTTGCAGGCAAAATGAATCTAAAAGCCAACAAATTCTCAGCTCAAAATCAAAAGTTTCAAAGCAGGAAACCCATTACCAGAAACTTTCTGTTTTCTGAATTGCAAATCTTCAGGTCAGATCATTCGTTGGTCTTTGCCAAGAAGCATCACTTTTTCAGCCGGGTCCTTTTTCATGGTCTTCCTGCACAATTCTTTGCACTAATTCCTTTTTCAAGGATTTTTCACATGTTCTCATCTTTTTCCGAAAGCTCCTGCGAAGGGTTTTTCCCAAAGAACAGCTGCCAAATTCAACTATTCGTTTCATCTACGTAGCATCCCCTACATCCTTTACATCACCTACATCATCTACATCAACTTCATCTACATCACATACATCATCTCCATCTTCTACATCTTCCGCATCTCTAACTATATCTGTTCCATCATCTACATCAACGTCACCTACATCGCATACATCATCTACATCAACTTCAATATTTTTTTATCTACATCACATATATCATCTCGATGTCATTTGCACCGGAGTTCTTACACAGGAGTTGATACACAGGAGTTCTTACACAGAAGTTGTTTCACAGGAGTTGTTACACAGGAGTTGTTCTGCAGGAGTTGCTACACAAGAGTTAAGTTCTAGGTGTTCTACTTCTCAAGTTCTTCCAAATTCTCTCTTTAGGCGGAAAGGGGCAGGCAAAAGTCGCGGATCGAAACGCGACCCAGCAGCAGCAGCAGCAGCAGCAGCAGCAGCAGCAGCAGCAGCACAAGCAGCACAAGCAGCACAAGCAGCACAAGCAGCACAAGCAGCGCAAGCAGCACAAGCAGCACAAGCAGCACAAACAGCAAAACGACTTTTTTCCTTGCATGTTTCTGTGGTCATGTGCACGGCATGCAGTGTTTTGAGCCAAACTAGCTGCTGCAGAGATATAGACAGTTACCAAGAAGTTTCTTACCACCAGGTCACACGCTTATTTACTTTGGGGCTGGTGGCCCCAAGTTTCCTTTGTTTCTTGCAAAGTCGTCACAAGAAACACTCTCAGCTGGCTACCTGTGAAACCATTTTCCTCCTCCACCTAGAGGAAAACTGAATGTAACGGACCATTTCTGGTTCTTCAGGAGCTGCTGAACTCCATGGTGGCTGTAGATGATTTGAGCCTCAATCTGGGGCCGCACTTGCTCGCTCTGATGGATGGGGATTGGGGTCAGGCACCGCGCGGGGTGAAGCTGTATGTGGTACAAGTTCCACAGAATGGGGTGGCGCTTGGGGTGGGAGTATCACAGTTAATTATGCGCCTCGTGTTTCAGCATCGCTGCTTCCATAACATAGTTGTTTCACTTGGAGGCGTCAAGTTTCCATGGAAGCCTGGGTCGGAAGTATTTTGCAGGACCGGCGAGGCAAAAGGCATTGGAAGCCTTTGCACCATGCGATTTGGCCGAGTGCGTTGCCTCCCATGTTGTGGCAACGTTCTTGGCAATCCTGTGGCTGCCGATGTGCCCGCAGGACACCGCAATCTCAATTTCTAGGTCGCTGCCATGCTGCCTTACTTGATTGGTTTAGTCGTTGGTTTGAGGTTTTAGACGGTTTTGCTCCTATAAAATCATTCCTGCAGCCAGAATGTTTTGCTATTACTGCCAGTAGTCCCCGCTTGAGGTGGGGCGGAAGCTGCCTTAGGTTGTACTATAGGACTATATATATATATATATATATATAAAGATTTTTTTTCATGCCCAGCCATGCCCGTGCGTGTGTGGCTTGTGCAACACTAGTGCGTTGTTCCAAATGTCACATTTCGCACTTCACACTCCACACTTCATCTCACCTCAAGGTCCTGGAAGCAAGTGGGTGGCATACACTATGTCGAGCCTAGTTCCCTCCCACCCCGCCACCTGCCCCCCAAGGTGGCAGTGGTGGTTAAAATGGTACATGTGTTGTCTTCGGGGCGCAAGTGAGTAAGAGTGTTTAGGCGGCATTGGAGGTTAAAATGGTAAGTATGATGCCTTGGGGGCGCAAGTGAGAAAAAATGCTAGGGAGCACAAGTGAGGTTCCGGATGTGTTTTGGGGCAACATTNTTGGAGGTTAAAATGGTAAGTATGATGCCTTGGGGGCGCAAGTGAGAAAAAATGCTAGGGAGCACAAGTGAGGTTCCGGATGTGTTTTGGGGCAACATTGTGAGGAATTCCTGTCAGTGAGGGGCGCAAGTGAGCAAGCTTTGGGGGCGCAAGTGAGGCTTGGGGGGCGCAAGTGAGTAGGGGGCGCAAGTGAGAAAAGTTTGGGGGCGCAAGTGAGGCGAGTGCCGGCGAAAATCATGTGATTGGTTTGGGTTCAATGCCCCTACCCTCTCCGTTATTTGAATTGTATCTTGGAGCTATCCGTTGTTTTGTTATCGCATAAAGCAACAAACGTTTTTCATATTCTAAGTGCCTGTCCTTCACTGTAAATGTCAGAGAACAAATAAAGCAATTAACTGAATGGATGTTCTTCAATTTACATTGTTCATATTATATTCGAATTTTGAAGTTTGAAGAGTTCTGACTGGATTTTCATGGATTTTCGATGAATTTGCCTAAGTTGTTTCAAACAAATAACAGCAAATATCAGCAAATCACCGCAGCTGTTGACACAAGAAGGACGTAGGACATCGCACCTTTGCCCCAAGGCGAAGCACATCTATTTCGTGCGCAGTTTGCGCACGCAGTCGAAACTCTCGGGTGTTGAGGTGGCCTGGACTCACTCCAGGTAGTTCAATGAATTGAGTTCCAGATTGTAACCACCAAAAAGATGGAGAAAAACATAGAAAACTTAAATTTTCCAGAATTTGAGTAAGACATACTATACTTTTCCATTTTCTTGGATTATTCCATTGTTCAGATTCTTCATATCCTTTTCACACCCCTTGAAACAACATGCTAAACAAAAACATCACTGGAACCAACGCTCCAGCTGCCTCAGCGCAGGTCTCAAGGGTACGAGAGGATTTGGAGGTGGTTCTGCGGAGACATAAGCTCCTGGCTGAAGATTAAGGGGGAATCCAATGGGGGCATCCCTACCGGGGAGATGTGCAAACATTTTTTAGGTGGCCTAGTTGACCCAGGTATGGAGAATCCGAACAATTATGGAATATATCATTTAGATGGGTTAGAGATGGCTTCTCAACCACCAACTGGTATGCGTTTCGAAGAAGGGCTATACTATTGGTGTAGTTTGGAGCTGCAAACATGGGGAAATAGTGCATAGCCAGCTGAGACTCAACTATTTTGGGGGGGAGGGTGTCAAATAAGGATTTGCCAGCCACTGAGGTCTGAAAACGTGCCATGGGCTACTAGCATGACTGTTTTTCAACAGCCATCAAGATGCGGATATGAGCCAAAGCCGGGAGTACATTCTAAAAATCAAAGATTGGGAATTGCACATTAGATCATTAGATTCATTAGATTCTAATGCAATCCCAATCTTTGGACCTGAAATGGGCATATAAAGCAATCATATGCACACACACACACATATATATATATATATACATATTCTATATATATATACATATTCTATATATATATATATACATATTCTATATATATATATATATACATAGTATATATATATATATTATATTTATATATATATATATAGCCAATATGATAGATCAATGAATTGGTTGGTGGTTTTAGGCAAGACAAAATCAACCATATTTAAGGATGATGAGTGGCTCATTGTTCCGGAGATGCGCTGAAACCATCAACCACTACTGATTGGCACTTATTAAGCATATTCACCGGGGTTGACCTTCATTTGGCAATGAGAACTAGGAGGATCCTGAGGACACCATGAATCCATGACTGAATGTCTGGATGCCGGTGGCTCACAGTTTCTTCAATCCTTTACCCTCCCCCAGATCAACGTAGACCCTGACAAGAATAACGTGGAACCAACCTTCCAAAGCCCGACTGCAGGGTTTTTAAGAGGTGGGAACTCCTCGAAGCTTGCCCCTAATCTCAGGCTGATGAGCAGTAGCTTCAGAGATTTGAGCAACTTTGGCGGCATGTTGAGATCAATGGGGCTGGTATATCCAGCGATGATCATGTCCAAAAATCCCCCACCGGTTGGACTGGTTGGTTGATTTTTGTGGAGGCTTCGCCACATACAAAAAGAATCAATAGGTACTGTGCAATAGATGATCATGTAAACTGTACTATACCAAACCGGTCCCTTCATTTGTCCTGATAGGACAATATTGGGTATATCCATTTTATACAGACATATTCAACGACAATTAAGAACCAGAACCATTCATAACTTCATAACCATTCTATCACCCTTAGCACTATGGTGCAGAGTGGCGAATGCTAGGTAAAAGGGAATTAATCTTGAGCTATTCTGATGGCAGACCATTAAATAAGTAATGTTTTCCTTGATGAAAGCTTGTAGTATGTTGGTCTAAAAAGATGGAACTTGGTCTATATTTAAGAGGGGCAGCTTTTTCATGGAACCCTTTCCGAGGTGAAGGAACTCAAATCCAGCAATTGAGGTAGTCCAAGCGTGCACAACACCTCTGTTTACTGGGGTATACTGGGGTAGAGTGCTCCGAGATACCATTTTTTACATTCCAGTAAAATCGGATCATAGATGTGCTAAATCCATGCTTGCATGACCAGTTGAGTCTCAAAGGGCGGCTATAACCGGTGAAAAACCTGAGATACCGTAATATATCGGATTTGTGTTCCCATTTCAGGATGGTGACATGTTAAACCATGTAAGACCACGTTAGACCCCATGTTTCATGCTTAAACCACCAAGTTGAAAGTCAACGCCTTACGGGACTCGAAACCCGTCGTAGCGCCAGATCATCGCGGCGAAGATAGCCCAGATCGAAGTCCAGATCGAATTGCGAGGCTCGAAGAGGCATTGGTTTCACAACAGGAGCTGCTGCTTGGCAGAAACGGAGTAGCTATTGAAAATGGCCATTTATAGTGGATTTTCCCATGCAAAATGGTGATTTTCCATAGTTATGTTAGTTTACCAGAGGGTATATAGGGTATACCTCCAAAATGACATCGTCATAGGGAAGATATAATGATTAACCACTGGGTGTACGGGTGCCCTTGGATGTCCTCAAAGGCTAGGCGGGAAATATTCTGTAGTTAGATTCCATGGAGGTTTTAATCAGAAAATTATCCATTGCCATATTTGACTACAGGAGGGTATGTTCTTCTTCGAGTTTTGTCTGAAGAGACAGAACCCCCAAACCCCATGCTTTAAATCAAATGTGTCCCATTATGTAAATGGCTAATTACTTCTTTTTTGGTTGATAGCTTTCTCCTGGACTTGCATGGAAGTGACAAGTCAAAGTAAGAAGGGAATCATCCCCAAATGGCCTTATTTCAGCTATTTTTCAGGTCTTATATACTGTGGTTCAGCCAGAGTGGTTGAAGGATCAGACTTCCACTTTGCTTGTTTTTAAGGTAGGATGGTATAAGCGGATGTGCAACCTAGTGGGTGGTTCTCAGATCTTCTAACCCAACTCGTAGAAGTGGACCAAGGGAAGATTTAGAGGGAACCTCTCTGATTGATGGTAAAAAAGGAAACATTCCTCAAACCAATCCATTGAATATAAAAACATGTAGATACATGTGCATAATATATATATATATTATAGAATGTTCATCGTTTCCTTTTGAATTCCATTAGCCAGCAGTAACAGTGATGGGAAAAAGATGGAGTATCCCAAGACATTGGGATCAATATGTCCAAATTTGGTTCCAAATTGACTAAGACTTCATCAGAGAAAACACCAAAATCAATCATCTGAGTTTTCCACAAAACGACATCAGCTCCCATGAAGAGAGCATTTACAGTCTTCAGATGAAGAGAGCATTTGCAGGACAGGCTTTACTCCAGAGACTCACAGTGGGCTTACCATCACCACCCAATGAGCCCAGAACTCTGCCCAGGAATCGGAGTTTAGAAGAACAAGTCACTCGACTGTTGAGTCGCGGCGGACAAGGCCAAGGCCTGCCATGAAGCCGCCATCCCAAGTGTCCACCGCTAGCCCCATCCCATCCTACAGGAGGGACCCCCCCAGCTACATGGTTTATAGCATTTTACAACCCTCCTCTATCGACAATCTTTATCCATCATTAGCGTATATAAACTATAAAACTTAGACCTTCCTAAATTCTAAACCTATCCTTTCCAAGCCCCTTCGATCATAAATCCCCAATTTTCATTCTTCAGCATCCACTTTCTTCATGTTTTCCTCAGCTGCGCCAGGCACTTGCCTCCCAGGCTGCCTCCCAGCCAATCTGCTGGGCCGTCGTTCACATGACCTCGGCTAAGCCGAGCCGAAGCCGGGCAAAGTCCCCCAGCGGAGGCCATAGGTCGAGAACTTGTGGGATATTGGAGTGATCTAATGTGGCAAACCCATGCCATAAACCATAGGTTTATTACTTGAGTGCCCACATTATTGTTTTTGATGATTGGAGGTTGATAATAATTTGATATTATAGAAATATCCCGAACAGATAGAAACACATACCAAGACATCATCTACGATATTTTTAGTACAATGAGGTGCTTTAAGATGTAAGTAGTTTCAGAAGGTATGTAAGATGATTCGTAATCCTAGGGAAAGTTATTTTATAATATAATATAGGTTAACTTTGCGAACTTATATAGATTTTATAGCTTGACATTTGGAGATGCAGCTCGAGTTAGGTCATTCTATAAAAAATAAGATAACAACAAGATAGATAGAGATGTCAGCCTTTTTTGGTTGTTCAAATTGATATTGGTTTGCTCTGTCAGTTTTTCAGGGCTCAACTTTTTTTTGTTTGAAACGTGGCTGCTGCAGAAAATCTTGTTGGACAAAGGGCTGTCATGCAAGACTACAAGTATCTACAAGTCAAACATAGAATATGGCATACATGAACACATATGTGTTTGAAATGTGTTCCCTACTACTTATATAGATTGTTATGATAGGTAAAATAGGTTCAGAATTGGACTTGTTTCCTTCCAACATTGTAAACGCGTATGTGATTCCTAAAGAATTGACTACTTGTTTGGGTACGCGTATATGTTTCCTCTCCACGATCCACAGAAATACGGAAACATGCATGTGTTTAAAATGTGTTTCTTTGTATTTCCAGCTAAACTCTGTCTGCAGCCATTCCTTATGACAAATATGCACATACCAGCACGGAGCTTTGCTGAAGGCGATACGATCAGCAGTTTGCGGGAAAAAATATCTGATGCAAGGCTAAAAACGCTAAACGCAAAGAAAACCCGCTGGGAGAACATACAAAAAATCGTCAAATAAAGATACCAAAGATACAACTCAAGATACAAATCCTCTAACATAAGTTAACATA
Organism: Symbiodinium sp. clade C Y103; assembly: GCA_003297045.1. Classification (NCBI taxonomy): domain Eukaryota; class Dinophyceae; order Suessiales; family Symbiodiniaceae; genus Cladocopium; species Cladocopium sp. clade C. The sequence continues at coordinate 211,360 of BGPT01000964.1, read as the reverse complement.
TCTTGAACATTTTTCCCTATGTCGTTTCACATATATAAATAAATATACATGTTAACTTCAAATTATCTTGGGGCATCTCATTGTAGGATTGGACTGTTGCATCTTTGGAAGGGCTGAAATAAATGATATCCTGAAATATCACAATGACAGGGGGCCCGTAGGGGCCCCATATTCCAGCTATTTCCAGCTAACACGAACTCAACGCTCATCCCGATCTGGACATGGCTTTCGCAAGTGGCTTAAACCATCTTAAACCTCACCAGTGATAACCGCTGGGTGCAGCCCATGTTTTTTTAGGCGGGCTCCAGATACTGCCAGATACACCCGTCAAAGCCCAGAACTGAGTCGTAACGTCCATTTGAAAGCTGCATGTGTCATGGCGCTTTCTAAAGGCTGCCCTAGAGCCCCAAAAAGGTACTGTACCCCTTCCCAGACATTCAGAAGAACTTAACATCCATCAGCCGGTAAAGGCTTCTGCATGTTTCTACACGTGTGTGGGCTGGTCAGGTTGGGTTGCAGATGTTGATCAAACACCCAGCACTTTGAGATTGTCACGCGGAAACCACAGGTCCCCCCATCTTTCCGATGCCCATCGGCCCGTCATCCAAATCTGAAGCTTGAGATGCATGGTGCATCATGGTGCCAAGCACCCATCCCTGCCATGGGCTTCCATGAAATTGATTGACATCACATTAGTTGTTGGTTTTGGAACTTTTTTCCGTGTGTTTCCAATACAATATGTAAAAAGTCCCATAAAAGTCCCAATATTATGGGATGATGATTCATGACATCCTTTTTGAGAGGAAGGAAGCCCACCAACCGGCTCTTGTAAGATGCATGTCTTAGATCGCCTCAGCCTGGCCCGGCTCGCAATTGCTGGCTGCTATGGGCAGGAATGCGTGGGGCCAGCTCCTATGACTTACGTACGATAGCAGGGCACGAAAATGACAATTATGGCACTGTATCCAAAGAAACTCGTTGTCCAACCCGGTTTAATTTAGTTTTTTGGGGTTCAATGTTCAACTTGACATTTATTCATATGGACCTTCTTCAATGAAAAAGGGAAATTCCAATCATGCGACAGTTGAAACATCCTATTAATTCTCACTCCTTGTTGTTGCGTCAAAGAAATGCTGGCCGATCCCCCACAACCATTGACATACCTCAATGGTAATTAAATCTTTGAATCTGCTGTAGCTTTGCGCAGGCTGTTTTCCTGTCTAGCCAGGGAGTAAGTCTGCCATGCATGAGAAAAGGGCCATCAAGGACCAGATCACAACTGGGAGTAACTTTGCAAGCTTCTGAAACGTGGTCTCAGGTTCTGGTCCTTCATTCCCATCACTGACTTTTTCAGGAGTGAATGTGCTACAAAGCGCGCACCCTACGAGGCACTCCACTAGAGTTGTTTTTTTCTCAACATGAGCTGAACTTGGCAAGAAAAACGGTAAGCGGTTGCCCAGCAGTACCACCATGTTTGCCAATCATTTTCCGACAAATTTGATGTAGGTGATTACACGTGCCAGTAAGGAAGGCACATGTTGTTTCGAAAGGTTGTCCTAGCAACTTCAAAATGACTGGTTTAGTGATGTTCAGTGCACCCATGTGATTGACATAGATGCGGGACGATATGCTACGTGCAGTTTGTATCATCGTGCACCACGAAGATCTCATTCTTCAATGATGAGTCTCCGCTAGATCTGTTAGGGGACCCAACCAGGCATGTTACCCTGCTCATGTGGGATACGCCTTAAGTTAAAATCATCACTTATAGATGATGTTCCCATTAAAACCTCCATATTTACAGTCATTTATAGAGGATTTTCATGGGCTGAGTTGTGATCCCTGTATATCTTCCGCAGTCACCGAACGGAGCTCAGGCCTGGAATTGCCTACAGCCACAGCGAGACGAAAGGTATGAGAAGGTCCGAGGCTGCTGGAGATTATGAACTGATCAATTCAAGGGAATCACAATTTTTAATGGGAAGAATCAACTATAAATAGCCATTTTCAATAACTATGTAAGCTAGCTATCTTATAGGGAATTTCCATGGTTGGGAACTGATTATATGGAATTATAAGGAATATGAACTGATTATAGGGAATTATATTGCCCGGCTTATTGGGGATTTTGATAAACCATGGTTGGGAAACCTATCAACCAGGTAGTATAATGAGATGGTATAGGGGTATTTGTTTGGCTCAATTGAAAACGTGTGAGAACACAAGTGTTCGCAAATGTGCGCAAGATATATGCGTGTTATGTTTATTTATATTTGGGTGGCTCAAACTTACTTGAAATGGTGGTAATATTGAAAACTGACATATATACATATATATATATATATATATGTGTATTGCATATTGATATGCATATTTACCTGCGTATACAAAACATATGCCGCTACATATCTATGTTTTGATATTTAATGCATATGTGATCACATGTGCATATGTAAAAATTATAAGTGAACGATGGTGAACGTGTATATACATCATTTCTATCCATCTATCTACCTAATTATCCATCAATCTCTCCATCCATCCATCCATCGAACTATCTAAATAGATACTTACTAGCGCTTAATCCCTTCACAAGGATATTTCTTAAGAATTATTAGGAACATTATAAAAGGAAGCTTGTGCCCAGGACCCAGGCCACTGAAGACCTTGTTATTTGGAAAGCTGTGACTGGCATGGAATTGACCTGGGTCCTCCAAACTAACTGTTAGTTACAGTTACTGTATGCGTTTTGAAATCTCCGTGGTACTCAAACCGTTCCAACAGTTGACAACAACAACGACTCGCTTCAAGATAGTGTATATCAATGTTGGGATAAACCCAATAGATTGATATATGTTATGGCCCAGTATAGAAATGTATAGAATATTTAATCATATTGATATGCATGTATCTATACTCAATAAACAGGACCCAACATGTTCAACATAGTCTTGAAAACGGGCACGCAACATTTGACCCAGAGAAAAACTTCACCTCCAGAGAGGCCGTCGCCTCCTGTGCAGGACTGTTTCAAGCCTGGAGGGTGGAAAGCGTTCGGCAGGGGGACCTTGGACGCTTCAGCATTCAGCTGACCAGGTCGAGCCCAGGTAGATTTACACATGTATACTAGCATGTAAATGTAGATCATCCGTGAGAACCCTAATCAACTTGTATGTACGTGTACAAGTACGTACTGGTCCACAAGAATGTATATGAATAAAAGTATGTTGTAGAGGCTGTAATTATACAATATATATATATATATAGATTTATATTGGTATAGTGATATACATATATACATACATCTAAGTGTAGCTGTATATCCCCCCCATGTTCCCCCCTACAGCTGCGCCTCGGCTTAGGTGAAGTGCACCTTTGGCTGTGCCGAACGCTTCGTGGCCAGCAAACAGACCAGCAGCCCATGGGGCGACATGTGGGGCCCTGAGCAACGGCCACGGCCACGGCCTGGCTGAGGTGGGGTGATGCTAAGCCCATGTAAGCCCTTTCACGCCATGTGAAGATTATGAAGATATCATGGGAATATGGGAAATGACTGGGAATATCATGGGAAAATGTGGTGATATCAAGGATTATCAAGGGTTTCAATCGATTGGTGAAAGGGATAATCTTGGCTAGAAAGCATGGGTTCGGCCACCATCTTTTCGGCGTTTAACGTTTTTTTTGACTTTCCCATGACCGCTTGGTGAATAGGTGTCCTTAGCATGCTGATCATATAGAATTGTCCCCAATAAAGCAGGCAGTACAATCCTCCACAATGACTGATCAACAGGGTGATTTTTCATGGCTTCATGTATGGGAAAAACTAGCCATAACAACAGGATTTTTCTGAAATTCTTAGAGCACTATGCAGAGTCACCTGGAAAGGATATCATTGGATTGATTTGGTTTCCACTGGTGCTGTGCTTGCCAGGCTGTATCAGACCCAGAGTCAGGTTGTTCCCTTTGCTGGCTAGAACCCTTTGGTTGAAGACTTCGATGAACCTTCTCGGATCTACAAATGGCAGGATTTGACACGTTTGCTTATTTACTGGGTAGTAAATCCCAAAAAACCCTCTGATACTTCGCTTTTTGGAAAATCCCCAACATGGAGCTGTCTTACCCTCTGGTAAACTAACAGTTTGCTATTGAAAATGGCCATAGAAATAGTGGATTTTCCCATCAAAAAATGGTGATTTTCAATAGTAATGTTAGTTTACCAGAGGGTACTATGAACTGATTAATTCTTATAGGGAATCATATTGCCCGGTTTTTTTTGGGATTTTGATAAACCATGGTTGGGAAATCATCCATACACCTTTTGTCCGAGGTACTACGCCCATTCCAAGCTCCTGGACTCCGAGGCGGCTTTCTTGCAGCGTGGATCGGCACCGGCCCCCTTTGGGGGAGGGGATTTTTATGTCCCAATGGAACATCACCCAACGTTGTTGGGGATATCATCGCAAACAGATGCTTGAAAGCAAGGTTCAAAATCTCCAAGACAGGACAATTTACGGAACCGTAAGCGAGCCCCGTCTATTTTGATGGTGATTTAATTACTGTCTATTGTTTCGGGGCCCCTGAAGTGACGGTCATGCTGGTGTTTTGCTTGCTCAGCATGAAACTACAGTTTCTTTTATCCCAAGTGTCGCTGCATACATAATTCCTTGAACCTATGGCTCATGCCGTCACTTTATTCCCCTGCCTATCGTCACTTGGGATCATTGTCCTGGTTGACTAAGATGACTACAGTAGACGAAATCTTTGATTTAAAGCAGCTATGGAAAATCATCATTGTTAATAGGTGTATCACCACAAATCATCTATAAATGGGCCATGGCTTCCACAGCTATGTTAAATAACCCGAGGGTAATGAAAAGACACTCAACTATGATTTGCAAGTTGCTTTCCCTTCAGACCCCAAGGCCCCAGGGTCCCAGTTCCATTCGCTCAGTGAGCCGCCAGGATTACATGTCAATGAACCGCACCTGTGGCTTTGGTGGAGGCGCCATTTTACCCAAAAGGTGATGGCTAGTTCGGATTGGGGGAAGTGTATCGCAAAGTGATCCAACAAGGGAATTATCCCAAAATCATCCAACATTTCAGGTTGGGGTACTCTAATTCAGCCAGATTTACATATCTCTTGGTTGGTTCATTTGGTAGAAGACCACCTTTCCACCTGTTGAGAATTGGTGATTATGGTCGAAACCACCCAGGCTTCTATTCCTAGTACTTTGATGGCCACCAATTTTTCGAGGAAATTGGTATGAACTAGTGGTTCAATGGTCCAAGCACGTCTAGGGCAGGGTGACTTGACAGCGATGGAGGGAGAGAGAGAGAGAGTGGTTCATGGTGTAAAATACGCCTTGGAATGCAAAGTTCGAACCTCAAAATGGTTTCGGAGAACTATTATATATGTGTATATATATATATATATTATAGCATGTAAACATATATCATATATATTAGATATTATATATAAATATATACATTATGTTATATTATACATGTATGTATGATATCCAGGTCATGAATTCTTGTCCGATGATCCCTCAGCAGGGGAGCACAGGCAACCGCACGGACTTCGCGAACATCTTCAAAGGTGCCCGCAGATGTGGTGTGGCTTCGGCCCCATTCTTTGGTTCAACATGGTTCAGCTGTTTATTGGTGTTCATTGTTTTTTCATTGATTCTATGTTTGTCATATGTCTTTTTTCAAGCAATGAGCCACGCAAACGGTTTGGTGCCTCATAGGGTCATCTTCATGTAGACCAAGGCTTCTTTAATACAAGTTGTTGTATCGTTTTACTATGATCAATGTTTTGTTGCTATGAATTTGATTGACCATTCTTTTGGTACATTTTGTTTTTTTTTATCTGTTTGTAAAAATGTATTATTTGGGTATGGGTCAAGATTATTTGTGGGACCAGAGGTGGCCCCTGCAAAGTTGGCCTCCCGGCTGATGTGGTGCCATGTGCCCGGTGAAATGTTTTTTTGGATTTTCAATCCATGAAATATAGATAAGTAACTGATAAGTAACAGTAAACAACCAGTTTATTGATCGTAGATCCTAGATGATCCTAGCTAAGCTACTGAACTAAACAACCTGTGCGATTCCGAACTGGGACACCACCTGAGAAGGAGGAGCATGCAGATCAGCACCATGTTGCTTCGTTGAAGCCACGACCAGGCCACAAGAACGAAGTATCTCCGGTGACCTATAGGCGCCAACGGTTGGAGACGACAGGGGCAGGGAACTCCACAGGACATGAGGCTACGATGCAGAAGGGCTTGATTGTGTAGGGGTTGGCGAGCCGGCTCGCTTTAGCCTATCCCGCTTAGGCTTTGAGTAGACACTTGCTTACAACGGCTAGAATATGCTAGAATTCATTGGCTTAGGAAAACGCTCAGTTTAAGTGGTTTATTGAAGTTTATTGATATTTGGAGGTTTCCTAAGTCATGCGGGTACTCCAAATCATCCAAGTCATGGATGACCATGACTTAGTATTGAAACCCAGGGTGACTTGGGGATCCCCCATTTTAAGAAACCACACATATGTAATCATATAGATATAATTATTCTCTGGTAAATTAACGGGCAGGACTGGGGGTTGTCCCGGAATGGTCGTATTAACGTCACTGGGAGGCTCATTTCTTTGCGCAGGTGCAGTGTTTTATGACTCTGGGTCTAGGACGAATTTTTGGAAAAATCCGTCGGAAAAGTGAACCCTTTGCGGACTTCATGCGTTTCGGCCATTTCCACTTTTTCACTTTTTCGGCGAGTNTTTTCGGCGAGTCCGGAGTGTTCATTTGTCATCTTGCCGCAGCCATGTGCACTTCTCCACATATGTAAACCCTTCAACAAAACCCTAATAGAAGAATGCGTGAAAGTTCCATGGGGCCCGGGGATTTTGCACCCTACGTAAACCCTTCAATGAAACCCTAATAGAAGTATGCATGCGTATTTGTTCCATGGGACCGGGGGATTTTGCACCACCCTATGTAAACGTTGAATGAAACCCTAATAGAAGTATGCGTATATGTTTCATGGGGCCGGGGGATTTTATATCCTTTGTAAACCCTACATGGCAAGATTCCGTTCTTTTGTCTTGGTGTTCTCTCCCCAAGTGGTCTCTTCAAGCTTTATCAAGTCGCGAGGAGGCAAGAAGTAGCTCTTACTCAGCAGGCGTGCCTGCAATGGTAAATTATACCAATCTCTATTGTTCCAACACTCCATGTCTCGAGCCTGTAGGCAGACGTCCATGTTGTTATGAAAAGNAAGGAAATTCCCTGGCACCAGGATGATGGGACCAATGGGTTGCTAGCTCCGCTCTCGGGGTTGTCCCTTCGGGACAACCCCTCGTCCTGTGGGTAAATTAACATAGACCCTGGCAGATAGGGATTGGAAGACTAGTTTCCTCTAAAAATAGCTATTCTCAGGGTCTATGTTAACATACCAAGGGGTATAATCTATGCATGTTTTGTTCAATGGGGATGATTTCCATTGACTCACAATAGCTGCTGTTCTCCTGGCATCTCATCGTTGTAGTCGTTGTCGGATTTCCGGATGTACAGATCAGCAAGCTCCAACAAGATAAGGAAAAATCTACTGAACTTGTGGTAAATGATAGTAAATGGCTGTTCTATTTTTCTGGAGGTTGCTAGAATTAGCTTGAAATAAATTCACAGTCTTCCAAGCAAAAAATGTTTGGTTGTTTTTTTCCCTGCAATATCATGTAGCGTATCCAAAGTGCAACTTCTATTGTGATGGCCTTCGGCAATCCAACCTGGCAGACGGTCACGGATGATTTTCCTGCACGGTCCATGTGATGCAGTGTATGGACTAATATCACACATAATAAATTATCATAGATGGTGATGGTGATGGTGATGGTGATGCTGATGATGATGATGGTGATGGTGATGGTGATGGTGATGGTGATGGTGATGATGATGATGATGCTGCTGATGAAGAAGAAGAAGAAGATGATGATGATGATGAAGATGATGATGATGATGATGATGGTGATGGTGATGGTGATTGTGATGGTGATGGTGGTGGTGATGGTGATGATGATGATGATGATGATGATGGTGATGATGATGATGATGATGGTGATGATGGTGATGGTGATGGTGATGGTGATGATGATGATGAAGATGATGAAGATGATGAAGAAGAAGAAGATGATGATGATGATGATGGTGATGGTGATGGTGATGGTGATGGTGATGGTGATGGTGATGGTGGTGGTGATGGTGATGATGATGATGATGATGAAGATGATGATGATGATGATGATGATGAAGATGATGATGATGATGATGATGATGATGATGATGATGGTGATGGTGATGGTGATTGTGATTGTGATGGTGATGGTGGTGGTGATGGTGATGGTGATGATGATGGTGATGGTGATGGTGTTGATGATGATGATGATGATGATGATGATGATGGTGATGAAGATGATGATGATGATGATGATGATGATGATGGTGGTGGTGGTGATGATGCCAATGCTGGCTTAGGAACCTATCAAGTTCTTCACGCAGAACACGACTAAAGAAAGTGCTCAAGAATCTTCCCAGTTTGTCAGCCAGGCCTGTGGCAAGTACAGCCAAGAAGACGTGACCGGCTCAGAACTTCCGTCCTCGGGTGCGGGCTAGGGCACCCCCTAGGTCAGTGGCAAGCACTTGGATTTATGATAAAGGTTACTTCATAGTTAAACGGGGTTATGTTATCTTATGTTGTGAATGTTTACCAATTGCCCAAAAAATGCCCCCTCTGCTACTAAGAAGTTATTGCAGGCCTGATCAGGTCCCTCTGGGTAGCTACAACTATTCCTGGTACCCGTTCTTCAGTGGTGAATTCCCTGTAAATCCTTGGAAAGCCCCTATCAGAATCACGAATTTGGCCCAATAATAAATCATTCCCAAATATGACTACTGTTGGGCGGGGATTTCATCAATCCCCAAATTATATATATATATATATAGTTGTTCATGGCATTGGTCTTGGGTGTGCCACATTATAGAATCCCATTCAAATCCGACTGAATCCCATTAAGCCATAGAAATCTCACTATACAAATCCCATAGACATCCCATTAAATCCCGTAGACACCCCATTACATCCCGTAGAAATCCCATTGAATCCAAAAGAAATACCGTAGAAAATCGAAGGGATGGGATGAGACACTCCACTCAAAACTGAGGTCAGCCTTTGATGGCCTGGTGGAACGACTCGAGTCGGGGGGCATTGGGGTTGGGGAAGGTGGAGATCACAATTTGAAGAAATCATGGAAAAGAATGGGACGGCGATGGCGAGAAATGGGATTTGAATGAATTGGCGAGAAATGGGATTTGAATGAATTTGAATTGCGTTTTTTTTTGATTTGCAAGGAGGTTTTGATGGAGGGTTTTATTGCATTATATGGACTTGTATGAATTTCAATGGATTTCATGACATTTCATGTTATGATGTGGGATGTAGTGGGGTTAATGATATATGGGATTTCATGGGGCTAGTGAGAATGGCATGGAAGGCGGGGATGAATGAACAATGATAGATGTAGGAATACAACACGATGCACGTGACACATTGTGGTGTTGCCAGTTATGTTTGTTTGTTTAAACCCCCATGAGCTATAGATATTTCTGCCATAAACCCTAGTCAACCCACTGATAGCACGTAGGTGTCCATAAGAATCCATACATTGTACATACACCGGCATTTGATGTGTGATGCCGGTGTTTGCATGCGTTGGATGTGTAGACAGTTTGAGCTGTGAACAGCTCAGACGGTCTCGGCAGAATCATCTTTGGACATTTTTGGTGTGGGGCTTTCCGTGCTGCCGCCACGATGGCAGAGGGTGCTAGCAGTGCGCCAGAGACCTACAAAAGTTCACTGCTGTCATAAGTGGAGAGTGAGCTTCCAAGATGGTATTTCAAGAGAAGCAGAGGAAAAACAACTATTCTTCAACATTGAACACGGAATTTTTTGCATTCCAATCTTTCATTTGGAGATGATTGTATCATATTGTATCACTGGTTTCCATGCAATTCAAAGTGCAGAGCCCATCACCGTGCCGTCTTGGCTGCAAACAGGGACGTGGTTGGCTGGTATGTAGCTGAGCATCCTCATCAGAAATGAATCTTCAAAGATCCAATGTCCTTTTCCTGTTCCATCCATTTCAGAAATCGTTCTGCAGACACTCACCACAAGTTCAAGAACACGGACGTCCCTATAATTTCAACCCATGCCGTGAATTGGTGGCCAACCGAAACGTGACCTTTAATGACTTCATATAACGTTAATACACAATTCATACAAGATCCATACACCATTTGACAATGGCATTACTCAACCCTCGTTTCTTTTGGGCATTTCTTCTGGTTGCAGAACCCCTCCCTTCAGGCCCACCCTCAAGGGGGGACCGGGTGAGCGCGCCATGGTGCCAGCGCGGCAACTGTAACCATGGGATCGGAGTATTTGGTCAACATCTCGGTCCCTTGGATCAGACCGGGAGACATGGATCGGCCTATATAAATGGTCTCTATTACTATCTAGTTATATGATATATGTATGTAATAATATGTAATATATATATATATATAGATAGATGGATAGATAGATATGATATTATTTTGATTCTGATCAAATATGTATGTTGTATATGTTGTGAACCTATGTGTATGATGAAGATGAAGAAGATGATGATGATGATGATGATGATAATGATGATATAATCTATAATGTATGTAATTATGAATGTATGGATTGAAATGTGATTTATCATTGTATATACAATTGCGTGTGGGCGCATTTCAGTATAGACACAATATATGCCCAACATCAATCAGTTTTGGAGTTTTTTTCAATAATACCAATCCCAGCACAACGGCTAGCAATGCATGGTCAAGGGAAAAAGTGGTACCCATGTTTTTTTTTTTTAGTGAGGACCCAATTTTCACCCATCTCCTGCAATTCCGGTTTGGGGTGCGTATCAATTTTAGGAGGTTGGACGAAATTGCGTGGGATTCCAAGTTGGACGTAATTATCCAAATTGGGCGGAGATACTATTTAACTTGCTAAATCAGACCGTGAAACAATGGACGTTTGGGCGTCTCATTTTTTTCCTGATGTACTTACGTATGACTCTACCGTTGTAAAATCATTGATACATCATCCACATATATCCCAGCATAAATGGGTTGTATAAACCATCCCCAAATTGTGCGTTCGTTGATGGCATTGTGGCCACACTAAACACTTGAGTTGTTTCAAGAAAACAGTTGACTTCAGCGAGGCCAAAGCTGTGCGAAGCACCACACAGATTTAGTCATGGGGATTCAACCCCCGAATCAAGGTGACCCCCCCAATGATATATGATGATAGATGGTCAGTACAGTAAGCCCTTGCTAGTGGTTGTTGGTGGTTGATACACCGAAGAAACCCTTGTGGCCCTTGGGTGTGTGCACCAGGTGTCTGAATCCCTGTGATTTAGGTAGTCCTAGTATGAAATCGAAAGATGGCCAAGACAAGAATCAACTGGAGGTGTCTCAAACAGTAGTTGTAAGGCAGTCATTGGATTGATCTAGGTGAAAAAGTTACAGGAAACCTCCATATTTATTTTTATGCCAGAAAAATCGGAAAACATGATGCTTTCCTGCGTAGATTTTCCCGTAAACCCAATGAATTTTCCCTTAGCCATGCAGATCACCTTCCGGATTTTTTAAGGGGACCACTTGCAGGACATTCCTCAAATTTTGGGTGGAAAAACCTAGGTTTCCTATAGATGATCCCGTAACGAACAGCAATCGGGTGATCCTTGAGATCAGGTCTATGCAGTGGCCGGTGCCATGTCTGGAACATTCTAGCGCCTCAGGATGTGAACCCGCACAATGATCCATGATTGGAAAAAAACACGTTTTTTCCCTATATGTAATTGATAGTGGCTTTTACTGTACTGCTCTTGCGCATGGTGCGCATGTGATCAGAACAATGAATATGAGAGTGTGATTATTGGATATCATTATCATTCATTGCCATATTATTTCAATTGATTATCGCCTGAATCTATGGGGAATGCGAAGTCCTTGCAGCTGCATTGACTGACTCACCTCGGGTATGTCTTGGGTCCGGTGGAAAAGTGAAGCCCATCATCAAACAATAGCGGGAATCATGTTCCTATGTAGGTTTTGTCTGAACATGTTGGGAACATACCTAAATCTATTGATTAATCATGGTACATGATAATTGTTAATCAATGTTGATCGATGTCAAGCATCAGTTGCCCTCTTGGAATAGGAGTGCATTTTCAGACACAGCTACATCATTCTGTAAAGATCTGTAAAGTCTATGTGGTAAGCTCTATATTCCGGAGAAGGCATGCAAAAGCATCCACTTTGTGGTGCTATATGTGAGACATTGGGTTTCAGTAGGTGCTGAGCTATGGATCATCCAGGGCAGAGTTGTCCCTTTGCCGAGCCCCGGTCGTTTTTGGGGTGCTTCCATTGCCGAATGTCCCGCATGCCCCTCCGGTCCTCCCCAGTGTGACCCGGTCCTGCCGTTGCTTTTCAACTCAAGATGAAACCATCGAACCGCTTATGTCGGATGAAACCCTTTCATCCATCCATGGTTTGCATAAGATTCGTATGCTTGCTGCATGCCACCACAGGCTGGTGGGGAGCTCTTAGTTCCAAGACCACGCCAGATGATGAAGCCGCTGTCGCGCCGCTTTTTTTGCAAGTTGCCCTGGAGACTGGTGACACCAATCTGAAGGCGCTGAGTGAGCTGAAGATGACACAGGAACCCCTCCAGGACACGGAGGACGTGGTGTTTATGCACATTCCCTACAACTTTGGCCACACCATTGAGAAGGTGGCCTTCCTTCCAGAGTCCCAGGCCTGAACTCACAAAAACCGGTTCTTGCAGAAAGGATGGAAGACATGAATGGCCAATGGGCTACAGAATCCATCATAATTATATAAGCCCCGCAGAATATGAGAAGGCAGTTCACAGAGATGGGTCCAATCAAGGCAGGGCCTGCTTAAGATTCCTGAGCCATTCTTAAATTGAAAAATGCATGTTTTGGCTGGAGAATGTGTAGTTGCTTCGATTCCCATTGTTTCGCCAGGACCCTGTGCAGCGTCACATCGCCTACACCGTAGCCTGGGCGATGGTCGAAAACGAAACGCTCGCGGTGCCCTGCCCAAAACATGCGGGGAAAGGCTGGTGTCCAGTTGGGATCACAGACTCGTAGCTGCTACATGTTCCTGTTTGTCCTGAAGCAGTTGCAAAGCGGGAGGATCTCACAAGTATAATATATAATATATACCCTTAGCTACCAAACCCTTAAAAAAGGACGGGTGCAAAGTAAAACCCTGGGTTTACCCGTGATCAAACCATAAACCCAGGGTTTGCACGCA